>CM046334.1:5585506-6015909 GCA_025403435.1 Artocarpus heterophyllus | reverse complement strand
AAAGTCTAACCTTTATCTCTCTCAAGATTCAATACCATGATTCCCAACTTATATCATATTCCTCAAATAAATAGAACTTTTAAGAAAAGTTATTGACACTTATGTGCTCCATCGAATCCACACATAATCATTACTTAGGTTTGAATCAATTGCGAAAAATTTGGCATATCTATGTCAAACTTTAAAATCAATAAATCAAGCCTTATATTTCTTATTGTTTTTCACGAGACAAAAGGCTTTTAAATCCTCGTATCTATACGAATTTCTCATCGTTTATACGAATTAGATATGCTTATAGATCCAAATATTATACGAATCTCTCATAAGCATTCTACTTATAAACTCATTCCATATAATTATCATTCCCTTATAACTATTAATACTTTCCTTCTATATAATTATTGTACTCATATAACTATTGATATTTTCATTCTATGGCCTTTCCATGTTACATCCTTCTAGACTGTATAAATCAATGTGAAGGTTCATTTTGATGATGACAATAAAAATTCAGCTTCAAAACCATCTCAAAAATATATTTTTTTTTAAAGTGGTGCTACACTCCCTAGGTTAACCGAACCTAGGCTCTGATACCAAAAATTCTGTAACGCCCCTATGTGGGGGTTAACAGTTTTTAATGAGATAAAATAAAAATAAATAGTAAAAGTAAAACCTTAAAAATAAAATTTACCCGGGACTTAAATGAAAACTCTCAACTCAAAAATAAAAATATAAACGACAATTAAACCACAGTTTAATGTAGCACCTTAAATTTAATAATATAAACTGTTGTCATCATCATTTTATCCCTCAACACATTGTAATACAGCCACAGAAAGTAACAATTGATGCTTACATTATCATGAAGAACATTCTCAACAATTGAAGCAGTCCCAATGTAATATAGCTACATCACTTCCTCAACTATATTTTTCGTAGCCACCTCACACTTAGTGAGTCCTGAAAAGATATAAACATAAGGGAATGAGCAACACTATGCTCAGTAGAGAAAGCCATTACTCACCTCTATCATTACCACATTAAAATCTGCATGGTTAGTAAGTCATATCATATTCCAGATTATGAGGTTTATTATGATCACATCTTATGGATACCGTAGTTAATCATTACCAAGTGTCATAATTACACATTTATACAAATATTACCAATCATTATTGTTCCTAGGTATCCATGTTAAATTGAGTATCACTCAACTCATCGAAACCCAAATGGGCGCACTTGATCACCCTATAAACATTCCAAGGGTGTTCCGGTGAGGGGACATCAAGCCCCGAGTCCTCACCAAATCGATTCCTGTACAGTGTGTTCTGGGACTTTCAACCCAAGGAAGCGTCATCACCTTCCCCCTATTTTACCTTTTAGGGTATTCATGCCCAAGGACGTAACCGTCGCCCTTTTCATGTCTCACAATTTCTCTATATTAAATCATTATTAATAGAGTTAATTTTCCTAACCATGCTTCTCAATTTATAACATGTGTCAATTCATTATGTTCCTCGCCGTACAATACAAGACGAGTCCATGTCATAGTTTCATATGTGATACACATATAATATCAGTTCAACATAGATATATATATATTGCGGCAAAACAATCAATTTTAATTCTATAAAAACCTCACAAAAGATGAGTAATAGAATCCCTACCTTTTAAGCTTATCAACAGTCTCTTAATCCTGGAATCAATTAACGTTAGCTCCATACTCCCTTGATCCTAAGGCGTGCATAAGGACAATTAAAACTAAAGCACAACATACAACTACATTCATAAAATTTATTTTAATTTAATCTTAGAATTTCAAGAAATAACCACTGCCCATAGAGGTATTATAAAGTTTAACAATATAAATTTTCTGTCTAGGGCATATACACTTAGACTTCATACATATGCTCCAAAATAGCAACAAACGTATACTTAGGTTTAAGAACGCAAATTTGAATAATCCTTTAGTATAAAAGAAAATTTATAAATGAAAGACTAAATTTGTTCATAAGATTCTAACCTCGGATTATGGTTAGTTGGAAGCTTGAAATGGCTTCAAAACAGGTTCCTTTACTTCGGTATGACTGAAATTCTTGCTCAAATGGAGGTGATGGTGGCTGATTTTTATGGCTGCCTTGAAGAAGTTCTCTAAGTATTTTGCTTCAGCAAAGAAATGAGAAGAAGAGTGTGGGAACCGTGGAAGAGAAAGGAAGAAAAGATGAAGTCTTTGAAGAGAAGTGATAGAAACAATTATAGAGGAGACATGTTGAAGCATGTCACGGAGGAAATAAAGAAAATGAGGGTCAAGAGTAGTTGGAAAAGATATCCTTATGTCTCATCTAAAGACTTTAACACACATAATGCCAATATGACATTTTTGAGATTTATTAGAAGTTCTAAGGCTTTTTAGTAATCATACTAAATAAATATAGGAGAATTTTAGAAAATTTAAAAATAGATAAAAATAAATATTATAAAATAAATTTAAATGAAGCAATTTTTTTTTTATACATTAAAAATTAATTTAATTACCTCAATACCCGTTAGGAGAATAACGGGTGTCACATAAATCCAAAAATTTAATGAGCGATTCAAATTTTATAAAAGAAAATATAAAATAAAACCGGTCAAAAATACTTCTTATAATCAATTGAAAAACCCTTTTATATATGATGTCATAATAAAAAATTAAGGGTCTTTTGATGTTTTCCCTTAAAGGTTTTTAATCTTGAACATTGTCACTGAACTAATAAAATATTACCACGTATCTCAAAATGATGCAACTTTCAAAATTTAGGCAAAAATACCCTTTGTTCGTCATATAAGCTCGTTTGAAAGGTGAAGACTAGAATATCAAATAACATAGGATGAAGCTACTTACAGACTAAGGAGTCTTTTTTTTTTTTCTTTCTTTCAATATTGTTCATAAAATTTTATAAAAATCATATTTTATCCTTTTTCAAATTATATCCTGTCGCCCTTTAAATTATATTCGACTCTTCTGACTAATTTTTCTAGCTCTACCTATTAAAGGACATCATATTACATGTACGAGGGTGTTTATACCGTCATCAATTTGGGGGCATTAACAACTCAATACTTTGTTAGATTTAATTGGCTAAAGTTAATTCACTGAGTGTCAACTTGCAAGAACTTAAACAAGCAGAAATACCGAATCTCAACAATTGGAGTACATTGATTACTAGTCAACATTTACTCGCTACACTTTGAGCCTAGGAGAAAACATGTTGATATTTACACTCGTAATTAATATACTCCTTCCTATTTATACTCGTCTTTGGCCGCTTAAATTAAATTAATGCTTGTTAATTGTTGCCGTAACGTTCGGTTTAGGTCGAGGGTAGGTCCCACCTCCCTCCAACCCCATTTTTGAGGGTCAGCTGGGACGGGTGGGACCATGGAACACGAAAGATTTATAAGGGCTTTTAATAACAAGCCTTTTCAAAAAAAATTTTCAGACAAATGACTTTTTTTTTTTTCTTGTTTAGGGTTTTTTTTTTATCTTTTTTTTAAAAAATTAAAATACTCAAGAAGCTTAATATTGGGGCATTTTAACAAATGACCTCCGGCCAAAAAAAATTTTGGTAAATAGGCTACCTTTTTTAGACAGTTTTTAGCATCAAAAAAAGGCTTTTTAGACATCAAAATGGTTCCAGTTTTTTTTCATTATGTTGAGGTTTTTTATTCTGTTACAGTCATTTTTTTTATTTTATTGAAAAAATTAAAACAGTTTACCTACACAAAAAAACATATGTTTTTCATTCCAAAAAAAAAGAAGACTTTTACCTAATTTGAAATTTTCTTTTGTCCTTTCATCAAAATCTTCCTCTAATTTTTGTAGAAAAAAAAAGGTCATTTTTTTAATTAAATTTTTTGGTGGCTCTGTTTTAAATTCTTCCCAGATTTCTAATCCACGTGTCGCCTTACCAGTAGTCAGAAATCCTAAATCCAGCACACAAACCCACATGAATAAAAATTAAAAAAAAACCTGTCAAAAATCTTTGCTAACACCACCACCCTCCTAAAACACTTAGCCAATCACCTCCCTTGAAACTGACACGTCAGCAATAACCGACACAGTCGTTTCGGAGGATCCTAGCTTTCACGCACTTTATAAGGTCCGTACGCATTTTTAACTCCCCCAATTTCGAAGGCCTTCTCTTCCCTTCCCTTCAATTTGATCTCTCCGCCGACACCGGCTAAGCGGCAGTCGCCAACACACCAAACTTCTCCTCTTTTTTTTTTTTCTTTTTTCTTCCTCAGTAATTAATAAAACGTCAGAAATGAGTAAAATAATATTAATAATAATAACATATAAGAATTTGCCTCCAAGATTCCAGTTCATGCGAGGAAAACGATGGCGTCGCTCGCACTCAATTCCCCAGAAGAAAGTACAGTATTTTTACATTTCCAAGCAAACGACAAATCACACCATAGATAAGAGAGCCTTGCTAGCCAGATAAATACAGACACATGTACATACACCAATATATATATATATACACACACATCATATGTGCCAGTTCATAGGCTGTTAAGCTCGGACTCTTAAGCCTCACCTCTCTGTATTACACCCAAACTGTACCTGGATCTCTCCTCGAAAACTCTGAATCTCCAAAGTGTTCTAGGGTTTCAAGTGATTCACTATCTGTTTCAGAAATTTTTCGTGGTTTATTTGTAGTTTGTAGTAGACCGAGGTTGATCTGGATTTGGAGACTTTGAGAATGGACGGTGGAGATGGAACGGTTAGGTTGGGGGCTCTGAACTTGAAGGCGGATCGGGTTGATTCGGGCCCGGATGTGTCGGTTTCGTCGCCGGTGACGAGGCAGAAAGCGGCGGCGGCCAAGCAGTTCATAGAGAATCACTACAAGAACTATCTACAGGGATTACAGGAGCGCAAAGAGAGGTCAAGCTTTTTCTTTTTCATTGATTTGTATCTGTTTTGACTTGAGAAATTTTGGTCAATAAAGTCTTCACCTTGATGATTTCTAGGTTTTTCAGACGCTTAAGTTTCGGCAACTAATCGTACTTGTTGAAATACTGTGACAATAATTAGATTTGTTTGGTTAAATTGAGTTTGTAACTATAATTTTGGCAAAATCATGTCTTTTTTCCCCTTTTCTTTGGAGAATTATTAAAATTTGTTAATTTAAGGAGGTATTTTGTGTACTCTTTCAGACGCCGAGCACTTCAGATAAAGGCACAAGAGGCTCAGATATCTGTTGAGGAACAAGAGCAGATGCTGAGGAATTTGGAACGTAGAGAAACTGAATATATGAGGCTGCAAAGACGAAAAATCGGAATTGATGACTTTGAGCAATTAACTGTAATTGGTAAAGGTGCATTTGGTGAGGTATAGAAAACTTACAATCTAACATCTTATGCAATGATTATGAATGGGTAATAAGTGTTATTGTTAAGTAAATACTAATTATTATATGCTCGAGGACCCTTTTTCTGTTGCAATAGAGTAGTCAAATAAGTAATGTTCCCCTTATTGGTAATTCCTGTGGAGCCTATATACTGTCTTTTGTTTTAAATTAGCATGACTATGTAAGTTTGAGTGGGTAATAATTAATGGTAACAGAATATTATATGTACCTCATTTATGTCACCAGATTTATTCACTATGCTTTACAAATGCAGGTGAGGCTATGTCGTGCAAAAAACACAGGAGAGATTTTTGCCATGAAGAGATTGAGGAAGTCAGAGATGCTTAGCCGTGGGCAGGTGCCAAAAAACTATCCAATTCACAAAAATTCACCTTGTAATGTTGCATATGAGAACACTTTTAATGCTGAAAATATTAAAATACCTCCTTATCCTTTAGAAATTTAATGAAAGTTTAACGTATTAGTTACATTTGCAATTGGAAGTACCTGCTACGACTTGTCTGGTCTAAATGTTCTTTGGAAACCAAGAAAAGCCCTTTTTTTTCCTTCTTCTTTACATGCGTGTTCACAAATTGAAGGAAGCATCAAAATTCACAACTAGTAACAAGCTTGGGATCAAATGGTAACATATTATATAGAGGAGAATCACTTATGGCAATGAAATAAGTTCTGTTTTTTATTTCGCTTGATCTGAAATCTCACATTTACCTATGTAGTTGGTGTTTATCACCATAAATTGCTTATTGTTGCTCCATTTTCTCTCAACAAATTAGGTTGAGCATGTCCGCTCTGAGAGGAACTTGCTTGCTGAGGTTGATAGCCGCTGCATCGTTCAACTTTTTTATTCCTTTCAAGATTCTGATTTCTTATATCTTATCATGGAGTATTTACCTGGTGGTGACATTATGACACTATTGATGAGAGAAGATGTTCTTTCTGAAGATGTTACACGCTTTTATATTGCAGAAAGTATTCTAGCTATTCATTCAATTCATCAACATAACTATATTCATAGGTATGGAATTATGTTGCTTCATTCAACCACCCTGAACATCCTAGTCTATTACATCTAATGGCATAATACACTTGCTCATGAATGAGATGTATGACCTTCAGAAAAAGGGCAAAAAGAATGATATAATAAGCAAACAAAAGCACAAAGTGATTACTTGGTCAGAGAACCAGCTTCATTTTGGCTCATTTGATACTTTGTTTTGATGTGAAACCATAATCAGGCCTGTTCCTGGCCGAGCAATTTATTGCCCTGTTATTCTAAATTGGATGATGGCATAAAACTTGGAGAGAAGTCTCTTGGTTAGAGAGTTACAAGGATGCCTGGGGCTAGAGTGGTCAAGAACTAATAGACCTTTTTTTTTTCTCTTTTTTTATTGGTTGATATACGTCTAAAATTTCAAGTTTATTTTAGATTCTGTTTTCTTATTTACCATCTTTCTCCATATTGACTGTCCAATTAACGTATACTTAAATAAAAAATTTTAAAAATTTGTGGAACATTTTTGTCTACTCTTTTTGCTCTATCTATGCTTTTGGGCAGAGTTTGAATTAGAAATCAATAAAAATATTTCAGTGATTTCCTTCATATAAGCATATACACATACTGCGTGCCAAAAAATATATATTGTTCCCTAGTAAAATAAATAACTCTATGCTCACTCTGCCAGTATTCTGTTCACAGGGACATAAAGCCGGATAACCTGATACTGGACAAAAATGGCCATTTGAAACTTTCAGATTTTGGTTTGTGTAAACCTCTTGATGATAAGTATTCAACAATGCTATTGGAAAATGAAGATTTAATGAATCAGGAAACCATTTCTGAAAATGATGGACAATCTGCCGCTGATAGAGTCCCTTGGTTGATGCCAAAAGAACAATTACAGCAATGGAAACGCAATCGCCGTGCATTGGTATTATTATCCTTGAGATTTTTTCCGTCTCTGTTTTTCCTCTCTCGTTTTAAACCCCTTTTACAACATTTAGTTGTGAGAGCATACATATACGTTAGTTAAACTATTTAGTGGTAATTTGGGGCTTTTGTTATCGCTTACATCTATATCCTACAGGCTTTTTCAACTGTTGGGACTCTTGACTATATGGCTCCTGAAGTGTTGCTCAAGAAGGGGTATGGAATCGAGTGTGATTGGTGGTCCCTTGGGGCAATTATGTACGAAATGCTTATAGGCTATCCTCCCTTCTGTTCTGACGATCCAAGGATAACATGCCGCAAGGTAGATATAAGAGTTGTGATTCTCAGCCATATCACAAGTATGTTTTCACTTTTTTTTAATAAAGGATCTTTCTTTTTTTTTTTGTTTTTTTGGCAGATAATCAATTGGAGAACATGCCTTAAATTCCCCGAGGAACCAAAAATATCTGATGAGGCTAGGGATTTGATCTGTCACTTGTTATGTAACGTTGAAACAAGGTTGGGAACCCGAGGAGTGGAAGAACTAAAGGTAACCGCTTTTGAAGTAAAGGCAATGTTCTTTACTGGTATCAGGAAAAACTTTTAAGAAAATTAATTCTGGACTTTATTAATTGATAGGTTGTTTGGTCAATGCAAGTCTAGAATAGTTTACTATTCCTACTTTGCAGTTGTACATTTAGGGTTGGGCTATCTTCTAAGACGAAGTTTTTCTCAGGCACACCCGTGGTTCAGATGCATTCAATGGGACAAACTGTATGAAATGGAAGCTGCTTATAAACCTACAGTCACTAGTGACTTGGACACGCAGAATTTTGAGAACTTTCCTGAAGTGAGTAAATGGAAATTCAGTACGTATAGTCCTTTTTGGGATCAAATTTATTATGAAAGTGCTCGAAGTGCTTGCAAGTCTGATTATCTTTTAACACTTGTGCAACCAAGCCCTGGTGCTAACTTGTGGGAACACATATCTATTCCACTAAAACTGAATTTTGTTTAAATACGGGTGCCACAGTTAAGTAGTTCTTTTTCTCTTAATACTTTTCTTAAATAAAAAATCCATGCTAAAGCTTTGCCGTTGGTTTCTTCCCTTTGTCTCTTATTTCTTTTATAGGTGGAAGGCCAGCCATCCACAATTCCAACAGTGGGACCTTGGCGGAAGGTAGCATCCTGTTCACATTTAATTAAATTTGATCTCAAAATTTGGCTCAGATAATATCCTAAACCTACAATAACATCATAGCATTAGTGATATCTTAGTCCTATCCCTTGTTAAGATCCTCCTTCCATTTCAAAAATTTGCCCTTAAAGGATTGGAAGTTAGAAGCCCCAAAATGCCAAAAAGAAATATCAAGACAAGGCCGTACTTGCTAGAGTTTGACTAACTATACGCGCTCTATTCTTTGATGTGCAGATGCTGACGTCAAAAGATACTAATTTTATTGGATATACTTTCAAGAAATCAGATGTCCTTAAATCACTTGAAAATTCAGGTATGTTAGTTAGTTGGCTATCTTCTATACCATCTAATGGACAAACTTAACAATGGTTAATCTATACTTGCTGTTTTGCATTTCATGTTATGGGTTTTATGTGTTCACTACATGCTCAGAAGGAAAGCTAATTTAGTAGATTAGGTACAGCTGAGATAGTAATTATAAGGAAAGAACTCTGGCATGATATCAAATGCCACCTTTATATCATTAATTTATATTAGGCTTATATTTTGGTGCGAATTTCAGGTACAGACGTGAGATCAAATGATTCTTCAAAAACTCCCTCTCTGATATCCTTGTTAGGTATGACTAACAGTCGTTAATTTTAATTTTACTTTATGATGGGGTACAGTGTAATATCACGCATCTGACAACTCGGAGTATCATAGTGATTTGACATCCAAAAGTAAATGAATCCGGGGGGGCATATATTGCACACTTCAGTTGCTAAAAAGTACCGTAATCTTGCAAGATTACATCGAGGGAATAAATTCCCTCGCGGAAGATGGGATTCGATGATGGTAGTTATCCCAACTCTGGAACTGGGATTAGCAGGAATTACCTGCATCCATGAACTTTGGTCTCAAAAGATTTTCAGTGATAATCTCAAAAGAGATCAATTTAAATGATACATATAATTACCTGCCTTTACTTTTTCAATATTGTCCCAGTGTAGGGCCTACCCTTATGCGTCTAACTTCTTGCATTCCTTTAATAAACTTCTAATCTATGCTTAGGTTGATTGCAATTTTTAAATATTGATTGTTCTACCATGAAACCGTATATGAAATTTTGTGCAGTTTTTGGGAGGTCAATGTTGGTTTTGGCACAAGCTTTTCCTTTCCTCGGCACAAGTGATTAACATAAGACTTGACATTTGATAAAACCCAGAAATAATCCGAAAGAAACAGAGAGAAAACAAAAGAATTATCAAGAACAAGTATCTGAACAAAGATGAACTTTTATTGATGAATGACTGAAATTCGAGACTCAGTCTATCTCCCGAAATAAGTTTTCTTAAACCCAAGTCTTGCCTGAGAAAATCGTCATTCTGACTTCCTCCTCTCTATATACAAGTTCACCTCAAAACAACCTTCTAACTAACTAACTTCTCACCACCTGTCTTCACTAACTAGAATCAGTTACACTAACATAAAAGCCACTTTCACAACTATATCAGATAAACCACTACTAGACACTTAAACCAATACTGAATACTTATTTCTTCTTATTCCTTATGTAGACATGCTTAACAATGGGTTTATCAATATTCAAAATGTTCTTTACTTGTTTGCCAGCAGAAACTGGTAGAAAGCTAACCTATAATTTCCTTTTCTGCTTTACACTGATACAGGCCTTTTTATTTTGGTATGATTAATACAGGTCGGATTGACTTGCAAGAAACCGTGATATCAGAGGGTGAGCAAAAGCAGGAAACGTGAGTCTTTCTATGGGAGTAGGTGACGCTATTTTCTTTGTGCACATATTGAGACAGAAACTGTTACAGAAGACTTGAACGACAAGATTGCTGGCTGAAGGCGCGAATAAAGAGTTCATCTATAAGATTTATTACAGTCTTGGAGGGCTATTCTTTCTTTTTCGACCAAATTACGGTGAAAACAGATAAATGTGGTGTGGTAAAGCCAATAATTATTAGGTTCATCGTGAACCATTATGTTTCTTTTGACCCTCTTCTCAAGAACAACGATAAGTTATTTTTTGATGCATCTCTTCTCTGTATATCCTATGCTTTAGATAGGACCAATCTAAGCAGTTTTTGTTGTTAAATTTCTCATACCTGTGTAATACAATTTTAGGCGTTTGTCTACCGTGATTATTGCACAAATCAGCAGCTTGCACTCTTAAATCATAATTTAGCAACATCCATCGTAGTTTTTGCCATGATTTTTTTCTTTCCTTCCTCTTGAAATGTTAGACACAAAACAACTATTCTAGCAACATATTTCCGTCAGAGATTCAGCAGTGCCATGTAGATAAAATTAGTCACATGAGCATGCTAATTGCTAAACACCACCATCAATGGCTCGAGCCTAATATTGGTACAACGTAGCAATCTTATCAACAGTGTAATAAACAGAGTTTTTCTGCGTATTCAAGGGTACAACGTAGCAATCCTATGAACAATGTAATAAACAGACTTTTTTTGTGCATTCAAGGGGCGAAAAAGAAAAAGGAAAATAATTTTGTATTCACAAACGGAACTGGAATCCAAATTCTAGGCTCAGCCAAGTTTGACTTCTGCCGTTTATTTTGACACGATACTATACTCTGATTTATTAAAAAAAAAAATCTCATTAAGAATTCCCCGATTGATTTTTTCTCTTATTTCAAAAAAAAAATGATTTTTTCTCCTTTTTTTTTTTGGTGAAAATGCGCCAGACGATTCCAACAAGGAAAGACAAGGAGATATTTTGGGAACTTCAACAAATATCTGGTGGTGTAGCTTTCCACCAGAAAACAAATATCTTGTGGGGCTTTGCGACTTTTACCTCAGTTACCACCGAGGTGACGTGGCATCCTCTGTGAGCCCATGACACGTGTAAAAGTAATGACAACTGTCCCGACAGCCCCCAAAAGCGCACATTCCATTTTCTGAAATTCTTGCTTCTCCGCTCCACCCTCTCCTCTCTCTCCTCCGTATCCAAATTTAGCCGCTACCAAACAAATATATCTTCTCCTTTTTTCTTTTTTTTTTTCTTCCAATAAATAGATAATTTCGTAGCAACAGATCAATCAGCCGTTGATTTGTAGATTTTCTGGGCTTTTCTGGTTCGAGTCCAAGCCTGTTGACTTCCCCGGACGACCCTTCTTCTAGCCCGGTACTTTCTTCTTTCTTTTTCTCCATAATTTTCCTTTATTTTTGGGACTTTTTGCTTTTTATTTTTTGGTTTTTGTTTTCTTTAAGGGGGAAAACATTAATATAACTTTCCCTCGTGCATGTGGGTTCGTGTGTGATTTTTTTTTTTTAGCCCAAAGTGTTAATTTGTTGTGATACTTCTTATAATAAAAGCACAATTTTGAAAATTCTGGAATTTCTTCCTGCAGTTTCTTATGGGTTTGTTCCAATTTGTTTTGCTGGTAAAAAAAAAAAAAAAGCTTTTTACTTTTCTTTTAGACAAACGTTTACTTAGGGAAACAGACAAGTGTAATGGGCAACATTAATACGCGCAGCTTTAAAAAAAAAAAACCGGAAGGAGAAATAAAAGCTTTTTGCTTTTTGTTTTTGTTTTTTTGATTTTTTGGGAGTCATTCTGTTGTTTATAAGTTGAAAATTGGCTTGAGAAATCTCTGTTTTTTATTAGAGTTCTGCTATGGAATCGCCCGAATCCATGTCTGTGGAGTGGACAGATGAGAAGCACAGCTTGTACCTTAAATCAATGGAGGCCTCGTTTGTTAACGAATTATATGATTCCATGGAATTCCTTGGATGGTATCCAGAATCGAAGCATCTCTCCCGTGCCAAATCTTCAAAGCAAACACATACTAAACCCCGTAACCCTCCTGGCCAGGTCTCTCCCTAATCTTTATTATTGTTGTAGTTGCCACTTTCTTTTTTTTGTTTTTATTTTACATTTTCATTTTTTTTTTTTCAGTTTAAGGTCCTTCGCAGTGGCTGCTGGCAGAAAATCAATTTTGAAAGAGGTGAATCTCAAGTAGTTAAGACGAATGAAACTCATGGCGGGTGCTGCCTTGCGAATCCATGGATCTTGCACTTTAGATCTTCCCGCAACACGCAAGGCATCGAGTGTTGCGGTGTCCCAGAAGGTGTGGCCTCTGTAAATCAAGGAAATGATATGGACAGGAACAAGACAATGTCGCGTTGGGGAGCTTCTAGCTCAAAGCAGTTCCGATTTTCTGCCTCTAGCTTTTGCCACAACGATTTGCATGGCAGCAATAGAGGTACTCAGCTTTGTTTCGGTGTTTTACATGAAAAATTTTCCTGATGAAACGATATTTTGTGGACGTCCTTTTCTATTTTGTTGTGGCCATCTTTACAATTTAGCTATAAACTAGTAGGAGATCAGAGCCATATCATGCTGATTGGTGACTTTGTGCATTTTGATTGTTACAGAGGTTTCAGACCAGAACTTTGTTGATGAGGATATTGAAGAAGAGAAGTCAAAAAGGGTGAAAACAGTAGGACTTGATCCTTTTTCAGCTAGTGATCAGGTAAAGGATTATGCACAGTAATTCTTGCATGCGCAAGATTGTTCTACAACGTTGATATTGTTATCTTGATTTTGTTCCTGTTTCTCCGGTTTAGGTGGTTCCGCTGCGCAAACCTTAGTAAAGCAACAAAACTGGCCTTACAAGAACGTGGATGGTCTGCGAGATTTCTAACCTAGGAGTTCATTCATTGAGCCTGCTTCTATATAGTAGTGAAGATGATGACTAGTAAACAAAGTTTAAAATGCTTTATCCGAATTGCTTCTCTAAGCAAGAGATACTTAGAGAGAGATTCATCAATGGTAAATTCAAGTGATTAAGAGTGAAGATAGGGTGCCGCGGAATGGAGGAGGAACAAGGTAGAGGAGTTTACTGTTAGATAGCGATCATCTATATGGCCAAAAAAAATGATAGTCTTGTATATACTGTTCCGTTTAATGTAGAAGTTTATCCATTGTTGTTTATGCTCTCAGTATTGTATTTTCTTGTAAAATAATGTGAATAGTTCTAGCAGTAAATCATCATCTGCTGGCTAAGATGTTTATGCTGCAATAGTCCAGATTCTAGCTTCTAATAAATTTTTTGCTCTTTAATTGTTGGCCGAAGGAAAATGTTGGACCAAAAACCAAAATCCTAGAGAATGGCTGAGTTGTTTCTTCTTCTTCTTCTTCTTCTTCTTTTTTGGTTGATGTTATACTTTGCCGTATTGATTACTGGAGAGAAATGTGTAATTGGGAAGGTGGATAATTTCAGGATCACTTAAAAGTAGGCCTTGACACAATCCCACCTGTGACTGGGGAGGGCTTTTAGCTACTTGCCAAAGGTGGCTCGCAATGTTATGGGAACCTTGTTTTGTCGTTTTTGTTACTATTTTTGTGCCTGGCAAACTTGTTTTGTTAAGTTGATCACCTTTTTTCTAAAGCACTAGTTTAACTTCGTGCGAGATGCACGTATTAAGAAGAAAAATTTTATTTAGAGATTCACGAAGAAATGTTACACAAATAATCTATTAAGATATGTATTTGTTTTATTTTGACCATCGGTATTTACTCTTAGGTGTAACTATTTTAAGATTTTTGAAATATACAGTTTGTACTTAGTTTTAAAAGTAATTATTCTTGGCACAAGTATATTTGGGTTTTAAGATAAAAAAATAGTAAAACCAACAAATAAATTTTTAGCACAAGTACGATGGTATTTTAAGATAAAATGGTAGTAAAAGCAACAAACAAATCAAAAAAATATTATTTGAATGGAAAAAAATGTAGCACAATTTAAATTTTATTTCAAATGTGTATTTTTTAAGATTTGTTTCAAAATGATTTTTTATTATGTACTTTATCTTTTTAAATTTCTCATGATATATATCATATTAGTTTATGTTTAACAATAGATAATTTATCAATCACAAAGTTAACACTATATAATTCATTATGATTAAGTTTTTTAATTCAGATAAACCCAAAAATATTAAAGCACACACAAATATATACATTTTATCATGATAGGAATGAAAGGAACAGACTGTAATATAAGCCAAAATTGCTTACAAACAGTGAGATTATTTTAGAGAGGTAATTAATATATGAGGCTTAAGAAATTTGTGAGAGAGATAGACAAAGTTGAAACGAAGAGAAAATTTAAAAAAAAAAAATTAACACCCTATAACTAAAACGTGTTAAATATACAATTACTTGAAACAAATAAGGCTTACACTAAGCAACCTTATAAACACTCAAAATAAAGAAACGTGACACTTCACTGTGTCTAAGCATCCAAAAAAAATAAAAATTTCAATCTCATAATTATTTATAGAAACCAAATTAAAATACAAAAATTACTCCCATAAGACAAACAAATTAATATAAAAAACTACTTCAATCATACATTTGTTATAATATAGTAAAAAAAATTGGTAGGATATAATATAAATTTTAAGAGAAGCGACACAAATTTGCTATATAATATATATTTTAATAACTTCATTTAAAAAAAAATTTAAGCTATAGATTTCTCTCTTTTTGAGCGATGCAATAAATGCTCTTCACAAGGGTGATCGTTTTGTTTCTCTATTAGGACGGGCACAATAGATGAGACAAAAGCTAACAGAGTGTTTGATATAAAGTGATCTGGGTATTTTTTTTATTATAAATAATATAAAATTTATATATATAATAATAATAATAATAATAATAAAATATTATAATATAAATTTTTACATGTTACAAAAAAAACTAATTCTCGTTAACAATTTTAACCATTTTACCAAAACATACCTGCTTCTAATGAGGAAAGTATACGAAACATAGAAGAAAATGAAAGGAAGATACTAATTAAACTATATATATATATATATATATATATCAAAGCTGTGCGTTTTGGAAAAAAAAATAAACACTAGTTTTTACACACTCTTTTATACTGAATTAAACAAAACACGTGAGATATATATGTTTCATGTTATAATAAAATAGTTTTAACTATTTTATTAAAACATACCTGCTTCTAATGGGAAAGCATACGAAACATGGAAGAAAATGAAGGGAAGATACTGAATTAAACAAAATATATATATATATATATTTATCAAAGGTGTGCGTTTTGGACCACAAAAAATAAACAGTAGCTTTTATACACTCTTTTAATATAGTTAAAGGGAAAAAAAAAAGTTGATAACGTGTTTTTTTTTTTTCCTTCTTTCTTTTCCCTAGTCTGGTCAACGTTTTCCTTTTAAATGGCAGTATTTACACATTTATATGGATGCATCTTAAAAAACAAAAAAGAAAAGAAAGATGAATGCATCTGGTTGAAGTTTTGTCTGTTCACGTATGTCATTAATCACTGTCATTCGCTCTCTTCTGCGCTCCAATTTGCACAAGAGGAAACTTTAAGGTGCCGAGAGAAAAATACTAACCGCAATGCAATAACCTGGAAAATTTTAGAACAATCTGATAACTTGCCTAGCAAACTTGAACGTTAAAGCGGTAAATATTATTAAACCGGCTCAGTGCGCGCCTAGGAGGACTCCTTTTTATTAAAAAATAAACCAAAATGGTAAAAACACGTGTCATTTATATGCACATTCCATGCTTTCCAAATTTTTACAAGAAGCCCTTTTTTTTCCTTTTTTTTTTTTTTTGCTATATCAACATTAATGAGCCAAATAAAGTGTTTTTTTATTTGATATAATGATTAAAATTATAAATATTATAACGTATAAAAATTTATATTATAGTAATATTTTTTGCTTTTATTATATTACATAGGTTTATATTGTTTTTAACTAAAAAAAATATATTAAAACCAGTTCCAGGCTAAAAAACTATTCCCTTTTTCCCGGTTCTGATGCCGAGTTTTGCAAATCCCTCGATTCCGGTTCTTTGCAAACTTTCTTCAGCAAAGTCGAATCCCTAATCCGCGCCTGACTTCACTCTCTGAATTTCCGGTCCAAATTCGATTTCTCAGTCGCAATCATCCAAATCCCTAGCTCGACCCCCTTTTCCATCATCAAATCCAATTGTATTTTTCCAAAATTTGCAGATTCTTTGTCATATTTTCCGGTGACACCATTTTTTTTGGAGCTTTTTGGAAATTTAGGAGTCCATATCATTGAATTCAATTTCTGCAATGTCGCCATTTACATCGACGTCGAAGGCGGTGGGGTCCTTAATATCGGGACGAAACGGCATAAGGCATCTTGTCAAGCACGCCGGGAATGGAAAATCGCGTCAGATTCGATGCATTAGTGGAATTTCGGGAATCGAGACCCCATTGATGCCTGAATTGATTGGAAGCAAGCGACAAGATGTATGTTCTACTTCGTCAATATTGTCCAACGTAAACAATCTTCAGAGGCGGAGGTTTCTCGGCGTCGGCGACGGCGAAGAGGGCGGTGTTCTATCGAAAGTCTACGAGGAGAGGCTCGTCTTGGGGTAAACATTTTTCAAAGCCTTTTTTTAGGTTTTTATTTTCGTGTTTATCAAAGTTTTGGATGTTATATATGTACAATGTAAGAGTATTTTGAAGTGATGGGATGATTGGATTTAGGTATTCTCCAGAGCAGCTATTTAATGTGGTTGCTGCTGTTGATATGTATCATGATTTCGTCCCATGGTGTCAGCGCTCTGAAATACTTAGGCAATACCCTGATGGGTCATTTGACGCTGAACTGGAGATTGGGTTCAAATTTTTGGTCGAGAGTTATGTCTCCCATGTGGAATTAGAAAGACCCAAGAGAGTAAAGGTAAAATCTTTGCTTAAATACTTGTATGAATGCTGCTAAAATATTTCTTTTCTTTTCTCAGTTAATGGGTTTATTTTCTGCCGGTCATGATGGTAAAATTATCTTGTTTTTGCCGTACTTTCAAAGTGGACTTTAGCTGAGAAATTGCTTGTACTCGTGTTCAAAGGAGAATAAGGATTAATGTTAGAGTAGGAAGGAGTTCTTGGGTGGTTTTTGGTGCTTTATTAAGTGTGTGTGTGTGTGTACACACACATATATGGAGCAAAGCAGAAAATTATTACTCTTTTGGTCCTTTTACAATATTGGTTTTCTGGTTTAAACTTTCCAAAAGGGTGACAACGTATCAACTTACTCGAATTTGATGTTTAATGTTGACAAAATTTATGACGTGTGAATCATGTGCTTGAGCAGCAGCTAACATTGCATCTAATGCTTCTATTAGAAGTTCTTGTCATACACATCCAACTTTCAGCTTGAGATTGCTTGTTAGAGTTTTTAAGTGGCTTTCTGTAGGTTCATTATGCTATCCTTGTTGTTTCTGCTATTTAAGCTTTTGCTCATAATTGTAATTTGTACTTTTTTTGCTTCCAGACGACCGCGAGAGATACTACACTCTTTGACCACTTGATAAATATATGGGAATTCAACCCTGGACCAGTCCCTGGAACTTGCAACCTTTATTTCGTGGTGGATTTTAAGTTTCAGTCGCCACTTTATCGCCAGGTAAATTTTTTTGGTTATGTGTCCTGACTTCTGACGCCCTTCATCTTTCTGGCATCATCAACTTTATCTTTATCTTATTTAGAACTTTCTAGATTTTCTTTTGAGTCCAAACTCTTCGTGCATCAGGGAAGTGCCTGATGAAAATTTGATAGCTTCTATAACATTGTTTATGGATATGAAAAAATAAAGAACCACCTTTGAGTTAGTTTCACAGGTCCAGACATTAGTTCTGCCCGTTGATCCGGAGCTGAGGGTTTAACTTTGTTACTGGTTGGTACATGCTTTGGGAGATATGTTCCCAGTTAGACTTTTGGAATACTAGCACTAAGAAACTGAACACTACTGCAATAACGGTTCCAGTGATAGTACAGTATCACCAACTTGGAAAACTGCATATTGACTTATCACCCTTACCAGCAACTATGAGTTTTATCACCTCTGTTGCCAACAGTTTGACTTCCTTTCCACCAGGCCCAGACCATAAGTGAGAACAAAAAGGAATGTATTTGGGGCCTTGCTTTAAAAAAAAAAAAAAAGGAGAGAGATAAAAAGAAAGGGATTGTCATTGTTGTCTTCCTTCATTAGGGAACCCCAACATCTTTTCCAGGTAGTAAGACGTAAACAATATGACATAACCATCTACTTTCACCTTGCAAGTTATCTTGCTCCCAACTTTGAACAAAAATGGATGGCTGTTTATTTATTTTCATATTCTTGTTGCCTACATCCAAGCAAATGATAGCTGGCATGTCCAGTTTTCAGATATCTTTCCAGAGCACATAATGTTAGCTCAATATGTTTGATTCTTTAGTGGTTCATGTGGTGACTCTGACTTAAATATGATACTTTACATGACAAAGAATCTAACAATTCTACGAGGATTATTCATTTGCATGTTGATTATTGAGGATCTCATTTGCATATCTGTAATTTGTGATTGTTATGAACTAAGATCCGGGCTTAGGTTAGTGTCTAATAATGGTTTTTAAATATCCATTCTTTGTCTTACGTAGAAGTGTAAAATTGAAGAATTGCAATGGTTTTCCCTGTTATTTCGTTTGTCAGGTGGCATCCATGTTCTTTAGGGAGGTGGTCTCTCGATTGGTTGGCTCATTTAGTGAGCGCTGCCGATTGATATATGGGCCAGGAGTCCCAGTTCTCGAAAATTCGTATGGACAGAGTACTTGAAATACCGTAGGCTCTGGGTAGTTTTTTTCCTTTGCAATCAATCCAATTGTCATTGATGCTATACTGATGGTGTTTGACAGTCCGACCAATTTTGTCATAATTTATCAGCTTTTCTTTTTCTATGTCTGGTTTCATTTCTTACATGTATTTTCCCTTTGGTTGGCACAGTTGCTTCTTTAAACGGCCAGAAAACTGGGCAAGCAGCACTCTTTTACTTTTTTTAATGCTCTTAACTATATCAGCTACTTGGCTGACAAATGAAAATTTTAGCTTTATTTAAGGAATCAAGTGGAAGAGGATCTGCTAGGTAACGAAATTCTGTGACCATGAATTGGCTGCAAAATACACTGGATAAGTCTTAATCGTTTGATTTCTGGAGGCTCTGGTTGTGAGGTCCAGTGAATCTCTTCCTTGGCGCTCTTTGCGCAATCTTAAATCCTGACTTTATAACTAACCAATTTGATTACCTTGAATCCTGGGTGCTCCAAAGTGGCGGTTGGTGCCTTCACTTTTGGACCCTCCACCTGTTGATTGCTTTAATTACCTGTTCTTAATGAGTCTGTTAATTTAATTAATTTCATTGTTTTCAAATGTTGAGATTATTGGATCTCTAGAGTCTGTAATATGGGAGCTCATGTAGTTGCTGCTTGGGCGTTTTCTGCTCCTACTCATGGCCCATTTTGACAGTGGGGAGACTATCCCGGTGTGGTGGCCACAACTTTGCTGACCCTTACTAATAAACTCGTGTTTTTCTAATTGATGTTAAACATAGATATTAAAAAAACATCAACAACAAGAAACAATAAAACCAATAAAAAACTGATTGATGGACAAAGAGGCTATGTAGTCCATAGATGCCAGGTTACATTTCACGTGGTGGGCTACGTTGTCTCCGACTTTGGATTTTGCTTTAGAATAACTAAAATTTAACAGAGTATCTAAAATATCTTAAAAATATACTTAATTATTTTTTTAATGATATTATATTTTATACAATATAATGACATAATAATTAAGGTTTTTAATACTAATGGCCCTTAAACTTTAGAGTAACTTTCACTTTGACCTTGAACTTTAAAAATCACTTTACACTTTGAACTTTTAAAAATCCTCGTTGTGCCCTTTGAATTTGAAAAATCATTATTTTGTCCTTAAACTTTTAAATCTTCTCTTTCTATCTCCTATTTTCCAATTTTCCTTTCAAACATATGGAATTAAGCCTACGTGATTTGCACGTGGGTCACCTATAAAGGAAAAATGAGATTTTATTACTCTTAGGTTTTGTTTCATATTTACACTTGCATTTAACATTTTTTATTTGCTCTCATTTAAGAAAGGTTTGCATGCATATTTTTTTCTCGATATTGTTTGTCGATATCCTCCCATCTTTAATGAGTAACTTATTTTTTTTTAGTATTCAAATTCAGATATTAACAAACAATTTCGATTTATTAAATAAGTTGCACATTAAAAATAAAAAGAAATGAGTACACAGACCCTTCCTAAATAGGAGTCTTTAAAGTTTAGAGACCATTAGTGTTAATAATTTAAATAATTTTTAATGATATTATTTTAAAACATATGTAGAATATTTATAAACTAAAGCCATATTTGGTTATTTTTCTCACTAAACCTTTCCCTTAACATGCGCTTGGATTTTCCTCTTTTGCCCGGAAGGCTGCTGAGAAGATCAATACGGTAGAAGGCCTGACATGTAGAAGTTGAAACTGACAAACTAAAGAAGAGGGAGGTGCATGTTAAAAAGGGAAAAATGTCTTTCGCGTGTGGCAATTCTCGAATTAGTGACTAAACGTTGTTGTCCTCGCTGTGTGTCGTGTGATCGTCACCAAGTAGACTTTTTTTCCCCCCTCTTTTTTTAACAAAATAGTGACGAGTTGCAACTAAAAGTATATCGAACAATGGGTTTCGTCATTGTTATTCGCTAACTTTGTACCGAACAAACTACATTTGATCATTCAGTTTAGCAAAATATCTATGACATTTTTGCTATGGCATTACCATACTTTAGACAAATGATTTGGAGCAAATTGGGTGAAAACACCACCTCTTCGTTTTTTTCAACATGATTTGCTGACTGCATACTGCACAGGCAAATGAGGGTTTGCCAAAAAAATTGTCGACAGATTTTCCTTTTCCTTTCACTCTACATCATATAGCTCGACATCTTGCCCATTTTATAGACTGTTTAGGGAATGAGTTTGAATTAAAAACAATGTAACATTTGAGAAAACATAGTTAGTTTGAACCCCAAACCATGGTCTAAAATATGGCTCCCAAGTGACATTTTCCTCAAGTTAAAACAACATCCAGTGTAACACAATGAGCAAAATCCCTAGAATCATAATATCTTCTGGAAGCCTCTAAAATTCAAATTCGAATAAAGGATGAAGATAACATTTGAAGTTAGCTTATTCAAGTATAAATCTTTCAATGAGTATTAAAGATTATTTATTTGCTAGTATAATTCCTAGGTACACATACACTGATACACACACATAAAGGCTAAAATAAAGTCCATATTTTGGCATTCACATTTTTTGTGTAATTCTATCAAAAATACCAAGCACCATAAAGGATGAATATTCTAAATTTTCTGCGCTTTTTATTTTTCTCCATTCACAATTACTCTTTTAACATAAGATAGATTAACCCTGATTATCACGTACATGTTCATCTTTTTCAACGAATTTTCACCGTCAACAATTAAAATGTACTTCATTTTTGTTTGCTAATTTTCAGTTATGCCATTAACATTATCGAGATATCGTGTTTCATTAATTTCAAAACCAAGCTGCCAGCTTCTCATCCACTATGTTCTGACTTGTCAAAATTTAGGACCAAAAAAACATCCATATATTTATGTCATCAACATGAGTCACGCATGCGGGCTTAAGCATGAGAAGAGGGAAGGGCAATTGGTAATAAACCGGGCCGACAACAAAGGTGTCATGTCTTGATAGGAAGCATTCTCAACTTCAAACGACAAACAAAAGAAATTAGGAAATTTCAAAGTATTAGAAAAAGAAATGAATGATAATTTTGTGCATATGTAAGAGCTTTGCCTTTGACCAATTGGTATCAAAATTTGAGGCCAGTGTATATATAGCTCGAATATTTACTTATTGATTATTACATGGCAAGAGTTGTCCCGATCCCATGCATGCCCATGCCCCATTAAAAATATGGAGTTTGATTCCAAACAACCTCGGCATAAATCAATAAGTCACGCAGTATAGGAGATTCTACAGCTGGAATTTTGATCGAAACTCTGTTTTGTGGGTCCCACAAGATACATATAATTGGTTGGATGGCCATGATTACATGCTGATATTACCCTATAGGGTGTTCTCAGCCACAAATCGTTCTTACATTTGTGATGAACAGCTATACAGAATAATATATCCTTATCGTTTTACCGATTGATCGATTCAGATTGATCACTTTTTTTTTTTTTCCGCCGTATGTTACAAAATCAAAAGCATCCAAGGACCCATCTTTCTTTTTCCTTATCCCTCTTTTGTTTTTGCTTTCCAGCTTCGTTCAACCCCTTTTTATGCAAATCTTTATTTGGTTTATTCAATAATTCGTTAGAGAACTAATCGAGTTTTGCCCAAATGTTGTCCAAACTTGTAGTTTGGATATTCTCCATCATATTATAAAGAAAGATCTTTCCCTTTAATCATTAAAGAAAAGTGGTTGATTTGGCTTTATATCAATTATTACATTTCAAGTTCTGAGAAAATATCCCAAAAGTGATTATAAATTGTTATATGGAGAAACAAAGTATATACAAGTTTAAAATAGATCCTAGTTCATATATATTATTAACTTGATTACCCTAATCCACTAAATGTTGCATTTTTTAAAGTTTTAAGAAGGGTTCATTTTGGTAGAAGATAGGGTACTTGCCGACCCGCTCGTATAAAAGATATTGATAAGCATATTGGAAAAGAATCATTGCATCCCAAAGAAGAAGTCAGAAAAAGAAAATTAATAAAATGGAATATTTTATCCTTTTCTCTCTATGCTTTTAAGTTTCTAAGTACTTCCTTTTGACCAATATACACTTAATGTGTATGTATGTGTTGAACAATTTGTATTGAGGTAGGTGTGTACCCACTATGGAGGCAACGATGCCGCTGAAAGTGCCGATGCATGCTTGTATATACATAATTTGAAGTAATTATCTTTTATTCTTGTTTTAGTAATTATCTTATGGGGTAAATTAAAGCGAATATTTGATGGATAACTAACATTTTCACCCTTATGTTTTTAGTAGCCTTTATTATATTTAGATAACATTTTTATTCGACCATAATTTGACATATATCTGACATATATGCAGAAAAAAATGATTGTCTAGATCAGTTTACTGTTTGAACAATGCAAAGTGCGTTCGCAAAATAAATTAAAGCATTAATTTTTATTTGGGTTAAAAAAAACGATAGAAAGAGCATTGTTTTATTAAAACTTTAGGGGTGAAGAGGTGCAACAGTTGATTGAATATAGGGTCTTTTCGCTTGTTCATCAAGGTTTCGAACAGCTCAGCTTGATCTCCCAACATGCTCAAAAACCGAGAGACGCTTAAATAAGGTTTAAGCTTATCTCTTTGTTTTACATTTTAGTTTTCCAATTTTTTGTTAGCCACTAATTTGGAATCCTATTCTTTAAGGCTATTTCACAATAAAATTAAAATTTATTAGTTTCAATTGTTATAATATAAAACACTTATATGCTACAATATTTAAATTTTAACTTTGTATATTTTTGACTTTTTTATAATAACTTTTATGTTAGTAGTATAATTATATTTTTTTTTATATATTAGTTTTATTTTGTTATTAGTTTATTTTTATTTATTTGTCTAATGTATCATTTATTTTAGTGAATATTTGTTTTCCTTTTAAAAAGATTATAAATAACCTCGTTGCAATGTATGTAGCCGGAGACAGAAGACAACTATCAATTTTTGGAATTACTACAAGCGGCGGCAAGATAGGATGGGTTGCAAGTACGATTTGCAGTCAGCGCATGCTAAACTACAGGCTCTAAGCTGCATGATGCTGCTAGCCATTAACAAAACTCAAATATCCTGCGTAGTTCTTCGGCCATAGGCATAGGCCTAGCCCTCAGCTCTTTGCCTCATTTCGTTGTAGAAATTATTCTTTAAAATTTTGCGCGTCACGATTCAACAATAACTTCTAAATAGGGCGCCTGGATTCAGATAATAACAAGAAAAGAAAAGAAAAGAAAAGAAAAGAAAATGGTGCGCGTGGAAAGACTTTACACGACAAAAAAACTACATTTAACGACATATTAGTTATAATATGTAGTTTTTGAATGTCGTTGAAAAGTACATACAACGACATCTTCAACAACGAGGTCATTAACGACATTTGAAACAATAATTAACGACATCTATATATATGTCGTATTAAAGGTCTCCTTTTAACGACAATAGTTTAGCGTCATTAAATTATTTAACGACAAGTAGGAGATGTCGTCAAAGCCTTGGAGATTCTACGACACTCCTTATAGACGACATTGGTCAAGATGTCGTCTATAAGGGGTGTCATGGAATCTCCAAGGCTTTAACAACATCTACTACTTGTCGTTAAATAATTTAACGACGCTAAATTATTGTCGTTAAAATGAGGCCTTTAATACGACATCTATATAAATGTTAATTATTGTTTCAAATGTTATTAATGACATGTTTGTTGAAGATGTCATTGTATGTACTTTTCAACGACATTTAAAAACTACATGTCGTAAATAATATGTCATTAAATGTAGTTTTTCTTGTAGTGTTAGAGATACGAACTTGTCAGTTTATAGGAAATAATTTCTACTTTATGACATCAACCAATCGTCACATGATTTTCATCTATAAATCTTAAACATATAATAGAAAATAGATATTTTTTATTTGAAAAAGACATCACTGATGTTTGCATGCTCCTAATAGGAAGAATTTGACGAGAGGGCAAAAAAAAAAAATCTTGAGGAAATGATTTTTTTTTTTTGGCAAAAAAAATACATTTTTTTAGGTAGTTAAACTGTCTTAATTTTTTTTTTTAAAAGACAAAAATAACTGTAACAAGAAGAGAAACCTCAACAGAATGAAAAGAAAAACAAACTAAAACTGTTTTCATGCCAAAAAACATGATTTTTTACGTCAAAAAACTATAAAAAAAATTATTTTGTCAAAATTAATTTTTCTTAAAGTTACTTTTCAAAATCTCTCTAAGTACAAGAGTAAGTGAATTTGACTTTTGCTTTTGTCTATTGTAACAAATTTATTAGAAAAATAATTATAACCTTATTATAGGCGAGAAAAATCAATTACTAGATAATAAAAGAGAGTTTTGGTTGGTGAGATTCTTGCTATCTCGCCCTCAGCACTGCTAGTGAAAATACGTATCTATAAGTACGTGGGCCTCATAAATACTTTCGTACATCTCTCTTTAACCATACGTTTAACACGTGGAAACCCGACTTTGGCTTCTAGCCTGAGACTGAGAAGAGACATGGAGCAAATAAAATTGTCGCAAAAAATATTAAATTATATGGATTTTCAATAAGAAAAAAGACTCGCCTGATAATAACTTTTAACGGTGGATTGCATGAAGATGATTGTGCTAAAATACATAATAAAGTTTTTTATTTTTTATTTTTATTTTTTACATAGGTATGTTTCTCTGTTGTTTTTCTCCGTATATCATTACTTGTTCTGCAAAAATTTTAGCAATTTGGCATGAGTTCTTCTGGTTGAAATACAACAGCAATTTGTCATTTTTGTTTAATACAAATTCATATTCCCGTGAAATTCATTATGCCGCCGTGAAATGAAACTGTGAATCATGACAGCTATAATATATATACAGATACACACACACATAAATATAACGAAATTAATATAAGTTTTGAAGGCGAAGGCGATACCCCCCGTGTGCCAAGGAAAATATACAGATAAAATGATGCTTCAAAATCTTGTCTTGTATGAGAATCTACATACATATCTTGTTGCCAGCTTACTGTTCATGTACTACGAATATTTCGCCATTATTAATATGTTGCGTAACTCCTGGGATATATTCTTTATGGCCCCTTCTCTATTACCATGCATAGATCCTCCCAGGTACGATGAAGTTGGAGATACTATAAAGCCTTCTTGCGTTTCATCAATTAACTGCCATAACGTACTTCAGTAGCCTGTATCTGTAAATGACATTAGAGCATACAGGATCGATGATTAATTTCCGATACTCGGGTTGCTTAATTTGAAAACATTATGAAAAAATATGTAGTTATAATTTATGGTCTACACATATAATTGATTTGGTATAATATGGAGTGCGTTTGACAACGTTGATGGAACAAAAAATTAAAACAAACTTATTGTTGCATACGAGAGTTTTACATTGTAGTTAACTTTTGCTTTACAATACTCTAAACTATAACAGTTAGAATTTGAAATGATTTTGCCAAACAAATCTCTTGCTAAATATTAAAAAAACAACACTGTATCATCTTCACCCATTATTAGATAAAGGACTTTAGATTAGGATGAAGACATATACGGAAGATTGTCGACTTCTCTAATAAACGCTACTTGATTACACCATCTGAATACTTCGGCTTTGTTTAGTAACGTAGTTAAAACTAATAAATTTCAACTATTATAGTATAAAGCTTTTAAATACTATAAAAAATTTGTTCTAATATAAAACGTTTATATGCCATCGTGTTTAAGTTCCAACGACAAGTTTGAACTCCCAACATTCTTCCTCAACAAAATTTCTCTTTCAATATACTCTTTTCCAATGATGTCAGTACCTTTTATGTTGTACGTAATATTATCACTTTTAATTTGCGAAATATATAACTTTTTGTAGATAGATGTCATAGCATTTACTAATTGAAATAGAATAATTCACTCATTACATATATATTGTACCAAATTTAGCATTAGTCATATAATTGTTATAGTTCGAAACGAGCTTTCAAATCAAAACAATAAACGTGAAGCAGGAGTGAAATGAAATCCAAATATTCGCTTGATCAATTCTGAGTACACATGTAAGACCATCAATAATGTAAATGCAAATGTCAATATTATATTTGTTAGCAAAATGTTTAAAAAGAATATATGTAATGTGTTATTTTATTTTATATTTCAATACATAATGTTATTTAAAATGTTATATTAGTCTTTTGTCATAATTATTAAAACTTAAAACTTGTAAAATTAAACTTTTAATGTTAAAATAATTAAAAATAAAAATGTTGTAATTATTAAAGTAAAAAAGTCAATCTACTAATCAATAGAAATCAAATACCAAGTTTGCTATATGCTAATGTCACGCTCCGAAATTCAAGGGGTGATGTGGCAGATTAATTAAATTAAATAGATTGAATTTGGTAAGATTCACCATTATAAAAAGGAAATAATAACTTATTTGAAAATGTAAAATTGTTAGGAATCCGGAAATAGATAAATAAGAAAGAAAACATTAGAAAAATAAATCCCATTGGGTCCCACCAAACCCACTTTAGTGTGCACACATGTTATTAACAATATTAAATACAAAACCACAGTCCAAGAAAACATAAGTGAATTTAGAATATTACATGCCTTGTTATAGATATCCTAGAAGATAATGTCATAATCCTGCAATTTTCTTCCTAGGTCTTCAGTCTCCCTAAGCTGAACTCTACCTAGTAGGGGGGATTTTAAAACTAGAAAATGTGAGCGAAAGGCTCAATAGGACTAATTCTTAAATAATTTAATTTAAACACATACATTTCATATATAATCAAATGTTAAAAAGTATAACAAATAAATAAACAAATAATAAATAAGAACTTATTAAATTTATTCACGCAGGATTAATTCATTATTCATCCATAGACAAATCTCATCATTAGGTTATAAGCAAATCCAAATGAATCACCACCGAAGTGGACCAGCTAGGTTTCGGGACTGGCCCCAAGGTTACGTTTCCCACGACCCAATCTATATTCATGGTATCATGCTCTATTTTATCATTCCAGACGGTACCAACCGATACGTCCGGTGTCATAACATTATTATGTTCCATTTCACCGAATGTTCTCATTACACTCATCATTATCATCCATTATTTAATCAATAATGAAAATAAGTAGTAAACTTTATTTCTTGTAAATCATAAAAGAAGTTTTATGACCAAATCTCTTTTCAAAACTTGGCTACCAAGGGGAAGGGTTAAGAGTCCTACCTCGATATCCGTATCAATGTCCAATATCGCAGTCCCAATCCGCTATACGTTAGCTCCACGGAACCAAGAATAACCTTAAATGGGAACTCAGTTTATCAATCCCTGGCTTAAGGTATCTTACATTCCCTAAGCTATCTCATGGTGTTTTAGTATGCTTTTAGTATTCACAAAATCATTTTATGGGGTCAAAGACTTGATCTAGGTTTTAAACAATAAAAACAGGCGAAAAAAGCCATTATTCACGAGGTTCGGTCTGCCTGTCAGAACCCCTGGTCTGGCCTGCCGAACCTCATAGTCCGGCCTGCCGACTAACTAGGTCTGGCCTGCCGAACTTTCTCAGGTTTGGCCTGCCGACCAGATGAATCTGCCCTGCCAAACATATGAATCCGGCCTGCCGAACATCGAGTTTGGCCTACCGAACTAGAAAATCATGGGAGGTCCGTGGCTTCAATTCTCGGCCTCCCCAAGCTTAAAATCAAATCATAACCTATTTGTTCAAGTCCTAGAGCAAATATAATGATCATAGATGATAAACAAACATAGTAGGACACACTTTAAACACATTTAAACAAGATTTTTATAGAAATTTCAAGAAAATCCAAAAATGAGGGAAAAAGGGGAAAACTTGATTCAACTCAAATTTCATGAAATTAAGCCTAAATTTTGAATGATTCAAGTCCTACCAACCTAGATTAGGAGTTTCCTAAGCTCAAGAAACTTAAATCACCACATTTTAAAGAGATTAAAAGATTTGGGACAAAAATTTAAAAGTTTGAAATTTAAAAAAACAAACCTCGAATCAAAGCTCAAAATCACGTTTGTGGAGTCTGAGTATGTGTTCTTCACTTCCCAATCCAGCTGAGAATCAAGCCCAAAGCTAAAAATTTCAAAATCAAAATCAAAGAGAGGGAGAGGAGAGAGAGACAGCATGGGAGAGGGGAGAGAAGAGAGAGAGTGACCGTAAGGGAGAGTGAGAATGAGGGAGAAATAAATAGAAAAGTGAGGGAAGCAACACCGTGTTCCCAGCACAAGGTTCTGCAATCGAGACACATCGGGCATTTGATAAATTATTTGTGTCAAAATTCAAAATAATACATGAAAATAAGAAATGATGGATTAAATTTAAAATATCATAAAATACTTTAATTAAGCTTAACTTTTCATTAAAGCATACTAATTCACCATCTAATCACCATTTATGCATAATTAAATTTTCTGGACGTTACAGCTAAACCTTGTGGCAAAAGCAAATTTATCATAAAGTTTAGTATATATCAAATTTTACATTAAAAATTACATTACATTGGAGAGTTTTTATACTGAAATGTTAAATTTTTCATTAGCACATTAATTTAACATTGTATTAGAAATGCTCTAAGGTAATCATATTAATTACGCACGACTAAAATGCTTGATTAAAGAATAAACAAGGGAATTAATAGCTTGTTAGACAAAGCTTCTTAAAAGCTGTTTTTGGCTTTTCGAATCCAAAAGTCATTTACGAAAGGGTTTAAATGATTTTTCAGAAGAGTTTTCAATCACACTTGTATCAAAATTTCTGAATAGGTTGTAAAACTTGTATCAAAATATAAATAAGGCATTATAAATTTAATTAAATGTAATATTTTTTATTGCTTATCAAAAAAATTTAAAAAACATTTTAAACCTTTTTTTAATCACCTATTGAAAAGTCACGCCATTGTTTCTTCTTTTCTAGTGATTAAAAACAAAAAACAAAAAAAAATCTCCGTCAAACCAGCACTGATATTTTAAAAAAAATGCAAGAGCTGTGCATGGACGTAAGTTTGAGCATTTAAACAGACGACACCTGCCCCAATATGAATGATTGATGCGTATTCTCAGTACCTCCACTTAGATTTTCTAGTCATTGTAGGCTGCAAAATAGCGAATTAATTCTGAGCACACCTGTCAAACACCAAAGAAACAAAGGGATTAAAAGACGACACGTGCAAGTGTTCCACCCAACAATTATCGTTTTGGTTGAAGAGGATGCAACATACCAAACTAGAGCAGGCAGATACTGTATACGTAGTACATGTACAGAAGCATTGTTAAGCATGTGACACCGAGGAATGAAGCAGTATAGTAGTGGAGTTGTACCAGAAAGAAAAAAAAAAAGAAAAAAAAAGAAAACGAAAGTGACCAATTTATGGTCACCTTAGTTGTCATTTCGTTGATCGATCAACAAGGGCCAATATTGTTTCGTGCATTTTCCGTATGTGATGTGTCATTGGAGTTCCAAGGTTTCATGGTCTTTACAGGGATTTAACGGGAAAAAATTTTATAGCTTTGGCTAAGTTTCCTCACGATGGTTCTCAAATTACCATCTTTTTTTTTTTAACCTACTTCTATATGTGTTAAGGCTGTGGAGCCTGATGTATTATCATGTTGAATTATTATCTTGCACAACGAGGATTAGAGGATGCGTTAGTTTTGAGATTATTAGAAGGGCTAAAGAGAACATAAAAAATGAAGTTATGTGCAAATTTTTTATTGTAGTGATTCTCTTACGGCAGTTAAAATTAGATGTAACTGTCATATGATGAACCACTATAATTTATTGTACTCGTGTTTTGTTTTTTTTTTTTTGCGATTCTTTTTTGTTGTCAGTAATAGAAATGGGACTTTTAATACATACAGCATTTAACGACCTTGATTGGTCAATTAACAAATTGTTTTTGGAAAAAAAAAATCTCAAGGGTGGTGGGCTATGCTGCCGTCTTGATTCTTCTTCGGTCGATCGTGCCGAGTGCTAATTGGTTGAGAAAGCTTTCCCTAAGACTTTGTAGTGGCACATGCACGCGTGCATCAATGAGGTAAAATGTTAGTAAAGACTGAGTTAAGTTACAAGGAGACGAAAAATATTCACCAACTCACCTAGCAACTAGCTAGCTAGGTTTGTATGTGGGCACTGATTACTAAAGCACTTTGGACTCTACTTCGCCTAGAGGTTTCAGGTTTCAGAAGTCTATTGTGGTTTTCTTTTTCTTTTCTTTTCTTTTCTTTTCTTTTTTCTTTTTTATAATGCAAAGCTAGATCTTCTCATGTATATGTTACATGCGAATTCAGACAAAGATCTTTGAGCTTTCACAAACACACAGAATTCCTATAGTAAGCATAGTGTGTTCCTCACGGATCATTTGATTTAAGCAGCTTCCTCCTTCACTTGATTGGATTTGAGTGAACATTGATTTTTTAGAGTGTTTAACAATTTGATCAGAACTAACATTTTAAGTTTAAAAAATGTTGTAGTATGTAAAAGTTTATACTATAACAGCTTTTTGTTTTTTATTGTAATTGTTGAGATTAGCTTTACACTGAAGTTAGTTAGAACCAATTTGTTCTAACTAATTTATATTTCAAACACATACTTCGTAATTGTTATGGATTTGTTGAAGGTTGTTTATCTGCTAGTTGCAATATGTTCTTACGTTTTGAAGCGTAACTCTGGGTGATCATCCTCGCAATTGATTATGCTTGGCATTTTTTAATTGGAAGAATCTTTGAATGGAGTCTGATTTGATGTATATGGTCCCACTTTTTAACTTTCAAAGTTAATTTGTCCTTTGGCGTTTTCACATAATAGATGGCATGTTTTTTCATGAAAATACTAAAAAACTTTAGAATACGAGTTTGCAAATAGATTGGCTTCTTTAACTCTCCATAATCAGAATTTTTTCTGGTGGTTCAATGATTCGGTGTTGTCACTCCTTTTGTGTTTATCAAGATCTTTGAGAAGAAACTTTCTACTAAATTCTGTTAATGGTTCGTCATGATAGCTAGGAGCTTTTCATTGTCCTTGTTTTTTCTCATATCCTGCACTCTTTTCCCAATTGAGTGTATATTTTCCTTTGTTATTTTTTTCCCCTCAAGGGTTTTAACATGGCCTTCTTTCTCTAAAAATAGATCCTTTGAGCATAATATTGAGTCTTTTTTTAAATTATTATTCTGTTGCTTTGTTGTAGCTCTCAATGTTAATGTCTTTGAGCTCCTTCATCTCTGGGTGTTGATCTTGTTATTGACTCTATTATTATTGACTCCTAAATTTTTCACTTTTCTCCTGAATTTTAAAAATCATCATTTTATCTCTTGAATTTTCAAATCTTCTTATTTTTCCCCTAAACTCTAAAAATCACAACTTTGAACCCTAAATGTTTAAAGCTCCTCACTGTGCCGCAAATTTCCAATTTTCTGTTTAAATAGGCCACATGATTCGCACATAGGTCATCTGTAAAGACAAAAATAAGATTTTATTACTTTCAAATTTTGTTTCATATTTACACTCTTACTTAAAGTTTTTTAATTATTATCTAGACTCTTATTTAGAAAGTGTTTGTCTGCACATTTCTTTTCATCTTTAATGCATAACTCCTTTAATAAACCGATATTGTTTGCTGATATCTAAATTTAAATATAAAGAAGATGAGTTACCGTTAAAGCTAAGAAGATATCGACTTATTAAATAAAAGTTATACTTTAAATATGAGAAGAAATGTGCATATAAACCCTTTCCTAAATGAAAGTGTGAGACTGTAAATGTGAAACAAAACTTGAGATTGATAAAATCTCATTTTTGCTTTTATAGATGACCCATAAAAGAATCATGTAGGCTTAATTCCATCCATTTGAACAAAAAATCAAAGGTTTAGAGGGCAAGGTGAGGAGTTTTGATAGTTCATGGGGCAAATTGGCAATTTTAAAAATTCAACGAACAAAATAAAAAGTTTTGAACGTTGGGAAAAGTTGTGTTTTAAGAGTTCATGGACGAAGTGGGAGAGACTTCAAAATTTTAAGGACATTGGTGTTAATAACCTCTTTTTTTTTCAATTAAGTGAGGCTTTTGGTGGGAAAAACACTCACAATTTAGTAAGGTATTTATTGTTTGAAAATGTGATTTTTTTCTCCTTTAAGATAATTTGGTCCTTTTAAAGGTCACAATTAACTATTAATTGAGGTAATATATAGATTTATCTAAAGGTATATATTTAATGAGATAAAAAACAAAAGGTATAGTTTTAAATTAACATAAAACAAAAGGTATGAAAAGAAAAATACCTCCCTTTTCTTTTAGGTTGAATTGTTAGTTTTATTTATTTATGTGTTTTATAATGTTTAAATATGTAGCCGTAATGGGTACCAAATATCAATCTAATGAAATTTGCAGGGCTTAACCTCTCTTTCATTTTTTTTTCTTATTTTTTCTATTTCCGCAAAAAGAAAATACACTGACATTCCTCAAACAATCAGGTAAAGTAAGATTTCAAGTTGAGTAGAAGAACAATAAAACAAATTTTAATTTGAATCTTCAACATAGCTTTCAAATGTTACACTATTTTTGTGTTTGGCAAAAGTGGTGTATACCACTTTTTAAATTATAAACAGTATAAAGCTATAACACTTAGAAAATTTAATTAAGTATAATTAGTGTTTAAGTGGTAGATTAGTATGCTTTGATATAAATTTGAACTTAATTTAAGTATTTTATGGTAATTTAAATTTATCCCATTTTTAATTATTTCTATATGTTATTTTAAATTTTGAAGCAAAACAATTTACAAAATACCCGATATGTCCTAATTACAAAACTATGTTCTGGAACCTAGTTTTGCTCCGCAAAACCACCCCTCACCCATCTATTTATCTCCCTCTCTCACTCTGTTTCCCTCACTCTCTCTCAAACACACTCTTTCTCTTTCTTTCTTTTCCCTCTCTCCCTCTCTCTAGTTTGATTCAAATTTTTGAGTTCAAGCTTGATTCTTAACTGGATTGGGAGGCGAGGAACACAATTTGGTCTCCATAAACTCAATTTTAAACTTTGACTCGAAGTTAGTTTCTTTATGTTTCAAATTTTAAACTTTTAACCCAAAATTTTTAATTTCTTTGAAATGTTGTAATCTGAGTTTCTTAAGCTTAAGAAACCCTTAATCTAAGTTGGTAGAACTCAAACCATCTAGAATCTAGGCTTGATTTCATGAAATTTGGATTAAATCAAGTTTTCCCTTTTTTCCTCATTTTTGGATTCCCTTGAAAATTTCTATGTAAATCTTGCTTAAATGTGTCTAAATGTGTTCTAGTATGTTTTTCTATAATTTATGAATGTTATGAATGCTCTGGGACTTGAAAAACATGTTTAGAATTGATTTTTGGGCTTGGGGAGGCCGAGAATCAAAGTCTTGGACCTCCCACGTTTTTTCAGTTTGGCGGGCCGAACTCAATGTTTGGCAGGCTGGATTCATAGGTGCGGCAGGCCAGATTCATCTGGTCGATAGGCCAAACCTGGGCCAGTTCTACAGGTCGGTCCTGGCTGTGTGACGCCCCAGGGAGGGAGTCAGTAAGTTTTAGGTAAAAAAATTGAAATTAAAGTAAATAAGAAGAAAAGTGAATAAAGATATGTAGAAAATAAATAAATTAAGTAGATTTTTCATTTGAAATAAATATCATTGAAAATAAATAATATCATCGGCGGTCGCCATTATGTGAATGCCACGAAGGTAGGGCTGAGATCTTATTCTCATTCATCATCACGTGGATGCTTATCACGAAGGTGGGAAGGTAGATAAATAGTAAATCATAATATTAATAATACAAAATCATTGAAAATCATCGTCTTTAAAATTAAACAAGTGGTGGGACTCACAAAGACGAAAATGACATTGTAAAATATGGATTATAATAATAACAAAATCATTATGAATCATCATTTACTGAATATATCAAAGTATGTATTTAATACAAACGATGACATCAAGACTAGTCGTACAATACACGTATCATACCACAGTTTTGTGAAAATACTATATCAATCCAAAGAGTCAGGTTTCGATCTTTGGCCCATCCCTCCTCATCAAACCTATAAGGGGGATTTTTTTTTTTAAAAAAAAGAAAACAAGAAAACGTGAGCGTAAGGCTCAGTAAGATAATTATTTAAAAACAAGTTATTTTAAAATAGTAATAAAAAACAAAGAATCGTTCACAAACTATTTTATTTGAGATGAACCTCAAAGTCTTAACAAATCACTAAAAACATACTTGAAAGCAACTTGATAAAACATCACCGTACGGGTTTTAAAATCCAAAAAGAATATCAAAATACAATTCTTCAAAATCAAAGACAAATTATTTCATTAATCATTCAAAAGTTCAAGCATTTGGCCAAAATAGTTAAAAAAAGAGCTACCAAAGAAAGGGATAGAAATATATGTATATCCTACCTCACTTGAAATCCAATAACATAAGCTCCAAGTAAAGTTTATCGTATGCTCCATATATGTTCAAAACCTCAAAAACTACATTTAAAATCAGAAATTACTTTCAACACATATCATTATGTCAGTTTAATTATCAATGTGCCTTTTTGACTCAAAATAATCATAACCCAAAATCATAATCCTTTTTGAAACATTTCGGAATCATTAAACATTAAAAACTAGAAGAAAAATACAATTTTCAAAGTTCACAGTCGGCCTACCAAATATCCTAGTCTGGCTTGTCGAACCTACGCAGTTTGGCCTACCGAACATCCAGACCGGCTTGTCGAACTGCTACAGTTCGGCCTACCGAAGGTATGAATTCGGCCTGCCAAACTGGCAAAATCTAGGGACCCGAAACTTTGAGTCTCGACCTCCCTAAGCTCAAAAATTCAAATCAAAACCTGTTTTCTCAATCTTACAACATGAAAATCATATAAAAAGCATAGAAAATCATAGTAGAACAAATTAAAATTATTTTCCCTAAATTTAAACTCAATTTCACAATGGATTTAAAAATCTATGAAAAATATCAAAAATTGATTAAATCAATTTTTGTTCAAATAAAGCTTAGATTCATCGTAAAACAAGTACTACAAACTCAAATTGAACATTATTTAAGCTCATCAAAGTTTGGATTGCAAAATGCATAAAAAATAAAAACAAAAATCAAAATTTTGGATAGAAAAAGGGCTAACCTCAAATCAAAGTTTTTGAAGAGAATTTTTGGCTTGAATCTCCGTTTCTTAGCTTCAAATCAACGGGTTTAGAGCTTGAAAATGAAATTTTGTAGAGAAATGGGAGAAAAAAAGAGAGACGGGAATGAGAGAAAGAGAGAAGGGGAGCTAAGCGTGGAAAGAAAAGAAAAAGGAAGGGAAAAAGAAAAAAAAAAGCCCCAAAGGTGTTTTTGTAAATATGGGGAAAATGTTGGGTAAAAATGTCATTTGGTAAATTAAAACTAAAATTCAAATTTTTAAATATGACAAATGCAACAAAATTTTAAATAACTAAAAATTAACAATTAAAAATCACATTGGCACACTTAATAATTAAACTTAACATAATTAATCCTATTTTTAAAATTCAGGGGTGTTACAGGCTGGCTGGCTGGCCAAATTGTAGAGTCCGGCAGGCCGGACCAGGGACAGGCCGACCGGAGCTCGTGAAAAATAACTCTTTTCACCTGTTTTTCAGTGTTTGAAATCTAGGTCAAGATTTTTAAATCATGAGATGATTTTGTGAACCCTAAAGGCATACTAAGACACCATGAGATAGCTTAGGGGTGTAGAATACCTTAGCTAGATATTGATAAACATAGTTTCTATTTAAGGTTATTCGTGGTTCTGTGGAACTAACGTATAGCGAATCGAGACTGTGGTGTTGAACGTTGGTACGGAATATCGAGGTAGGACTTCTATCCCTTCTCCTTGGTAGCCATGTTTTTAAAGGGTTTTGGCCACCAAAGCATTTCCTTTTAAACGTTTTCAAGAAATGAAGTTTATTAGTTAGTTTCATTATTGGCTAAATAATAAATGATCATAATGAACGTAATGAGAATATCCAATAAATGAGATATGATAATGATATGACACCGGACAAGTCAGTTAGTACCGTCCAAAATGATAAGATAGAGCATGATGCCATGTACAAAGATCAAGTCGTGGGGAATGCTACCTTGGGGGCAGGTCCTAAAATTTAGCTGGGTCACTTCAGTGGTGATTCATATGGCTTTGCTGAAAACATGATAATAAGACTGTCTATGGATGAATAAATAATTAACTGGTATGAATAAATTTAATGAGCTTCAGTTAGTTATTCGTTTATTTATTTATCCTGTTTTACAGCTTTTGTTTAAAAATGAATTACATGTTTAAATCTAATGCTTTCAAAAGCTTAGTCCTATTGAGCCTTTCGTTCATATTTTTATTATTTCAAAACCTTTCTCCCCCCTCTAAGTGGAATCCAATTTAAGGAAGACTAAAGAATCGGGAAAAAACTGCAGAATTAAGACATTACTATCTAGGGTAATTATTTATAAACAAGGCATGTAATATTCTAAATCATTTTCCCTTTTATTTGGATTGTGGTTATGTATTTAATATTGTTGATACTGTGTATGCATACTATTATGGGTCCAGTGGGGCCCAATAGTGTTTGTTTATTTAATATTTTAATTCGCTTTGCCTGCTTTCATATTTTAACAAATATCTTAAGAAGTTTTAAATATTTTATATTCTTATAATTAACTTAATACTTTTTAAAATGACAGTTTTTATTAAAAATTTAATTTATTTAATTAAATTAATCCGCCACGTCACCTCCTGGATTTCAGGCGTGACAAAAGCTCTCACATGCTATAGTAAAAACAGTTATAACCAACGGTTCTCACCAACCTGCTAAACACTCTATATATTAAGATAATTTTTAAATTTTGTTGTTTTCTGCACACGTGCAAGGGACTAGGAAGGTGCAAGCTTGGTGGGATCCTCCTTAATCCTGGGTGCCTGCTTGTATTCAAAGTGTAATGACCGAGAAAATTTCATTAATAAAACCTAATAAATAAATTAATGAAATTTTCTCAAATATTACACAAAGACTCTTGAAATAGACCACATGGATCTCAACATGCATGTGATATATCTTAGCTAGCATCACGAGCAGAGCCGTGATGCAAGGTTGAAAGACTACCTCCTTTTAATGTTTTTTTATACTGTATATAAGATTTCATAAAACTTATTGTTTTGCTCCTTTTAAAATTACATTTGATCATTTTTAAAATTATATTTTATCCCTTATCTTTAAAACTTTACTTTTTTTTATTTACCCTACCTTAATCACGTCCTCATTTTTTACTAAGATGCAAAACAGGCTGGACTTGGTGGAATGATATGTGCACGGTACGCTAAAAAGTAGGCATAACTTGACACGATTATTAAATGGATTTAGACCAACACATTTATTAAATGGGTTTGAGTTTGACGTGATTTTTGTACATGAAACATGTTAAGGACACGACACACTAAGAGCACGAGCACGGACACAATATGGCACAACATTATTGCTTTTTTATTATGTATGTCTAACAATTTTTTTATAGAATCATAATATATTATTTTTTCTAAACAAGATTTTATCTCATTTGAATTTTATTTATATTTTACTTTAGTATAAATTAAAATTTTAATTGTGTCCAATATTTATCTGTAATTTTGTTATTAAGCACGATTAAAGTACGAGTACATTAAAAGCATGACAAGAATATAAATAGGCCATAGTTTGATGCCATAAAAATAAAAAAAAAAACAAGCACGGCCTAACACGACATGATAAATAAATTAAAAATTGTACCAAATAACACCATTTCATAATGTACGTAAATAGCACCATTTTAAAAATATTTGAGTATACAGCATTTCTCTGATTTTTAAAATTTGAACTTTTAATTTTAGCCTTAGTTTTTTTTATTTTTTCTTTTTCCTCCTCATTTGCTCTATCTCCCGACAAATCTCTATCTCCCTCTGTTTCATCTCTGGCAACATGGATGGAAAAACTAGATATCAACAGCGACTGACGACATTTGTGCGACTTCGGCCACTGCTCCTTGTGTGGATCTGATGGCCACGCTAGCCACTGTCTTGACTCTGGCAAATCTCTCTCTCCCTCTGCTTCATCTCCGACAACACAAACAAAAAAACCAGATCTGAACGGCAATCAACGGCATTCGCGCGACTCAACAATTACTCCTTTTGCAGCTCTGGTGACAAAGCCTGCTCCTCGCCTGACTCTGGCGTCTGCTCCCCGTGCGTCTCCAGTGATGAAGCTGCTTCCCACGCGACTCCGACGATGACGTTTGTCTCTCGCTCGACTCTGGTGGTGACATGTCCGACAAGGAAGGCTGACGGAAAAACCAGAAGTGAGAAAGGTAGGGAGAAAAACGAAGGAAAAAAAAAAAAGAAAAAAGAATATCAAATCTTGATTCGAAGGAGAAACGGGAGCGATTTGGGAAAATTTTTTTGGGTAAATGGTACTTTTTGTTTTAGACAATTTTTAGTATAAAAAAAAGGCTTTTTAGACATCAAAATAGTTTCAGTTTTTTTTTTCATCCTGTTGAGGTTTCTTATTCTGCTACAGTCATTTTTCTTATTTTTTTGAAAAAAACTGAGACAGTTTACCTGCATAGAAAAACTGTTTTTTGGTTTAAAAAAAAAAGAGACAATTTACCCAATTAGAGTTTTCTTTTGGCCCTTTCGTCAAAATATTCCGAGAAAAGAAGGGGAAGAGAAGGGAGAGAGAAAGAAGAGAAAAAAAACCCTAAATTAAATATGGGTAATTTAGTAATTTAGCTAGTTAATAAATCTGTATTTTATTTTTTGGTCTATTTATTTTCTTCGTTTTAAAGTTGATTTATTAATTTTCATTTCTACATAAGTATCTATCTCCCTTGTTCTCATTAAATGAATGAGCAGACCTATGTGAAGCACAAACATGTTTAGGCCTAATTCAATCAGGCTAGACCAGGTCAAGCTAGTTTGGTGTCTCTACTTTTAAATAATTATTCTGGTTAACATCTTTTTTTGTAAATTGTAACATAGGTTATATATTATAGGTTATATATTCCCCATAATGTAACATGTAAACAAATATACATAAACGTTCTTTACAATGATTTTTAGTTCTGCAAATTGACATTCTTTGCCGATTATTCATCCACGCTTGGGGTGGCCTAAGATGCACCGCGAAAAGATTTTTTTTAAGGAAATTAATAGGAACTGGTTACAAAAAGAAAAAATATAAACGAAGAGAGAGAGAGGGAGAGAGGGAACAATAATACATAAAAAAAGGTGCCCCAGAAAAATAAGATGCGAGATCCAGGGGTCGAGAGTTCTCCACGTCTGCTTAAGAGTTTTTTCTATGCAGAGAGACGAGGGAAGATTGGGGCCTACCAAAATCGGCGAGAACCAGCCAAAAAAAAAAAAAAAGACCGATCCAATCTATGAGGCCGAAGATCTTCAGGATTCATTTCAATGTGCTGGATGCCACTCCGCCTTTGCAAGGGGCCCACCCAGATTATTTCCCCTTCCCGCTCTTTTATATTTTTTTCGGTTATTCCAAATATTAATCACACCATGAATTTTTCCATTATCATGAAATAAAAAAAATTCCTTGTAGATTTTCCTCTTTTGAAAATATTCCATCCTGATTCTTCTATTCTTATTCCTTGTATACACTTTAATTTGTGGCCTTTAAATGTATAAACAAGCTTTTATATAAACAAACAATTGCTACATAGAAGTCTTGAAATAGCCCATAAAGACAATAATAGAAAAAAAAAAAGAAAAAAACAACTGAAATTATGCGTCTCTTATATTAATATGTGATAAGATGTTGTTGGAAGCACAAATAGTATATTGTCTTCGTCTCTTTTATCAGTTGAAGGTCCGATTGTAAGTGATATCAAGCTTTTGCTTGCACAAGTTAGAGGTAGTATTTTATTTGATGCCATATTTGTAATAATGGAAATAAGGTGGTTCGCGCTCTAGTTGGTTATGTTTTATCTTCAAATTTGGATTGAGACAGGGCTAACAAGTCCCCTAAATTTGTATCGCTCTTCGTTTCGGTGGACTTGTTGAGTTAATAAAACCCCGAGTTCCTTTTTCAAAAAAAAAAAAAAAAAGAAGCACACATGGTATGCATGTTTTACATGAATTTTCTAGGACGATCATACGGGTTTTTTTTTTTTTTTTTTTTATAGGGAAAACACAGTAATTAAGTACTGATGCATGTATGTACTTTTTATTTTTTTTAAGTGAGAATTAATATATATATATATATATGCATGTACGGTTATTGCTATGTAATTTCCATTTGCCAGAATTGTATAGGCAGTAGATGGCTAATGCTTAATTAAATAACTCACTGCATCTTCTAATTAATAATTTAGATCGTTTACCTATTAGAAGCACTATCTTTACAATTTTTCTCTCACGTAGCCTCTCCAAATATAGATGTTTCCCATTTCTTTCTAAACTCTCATGGGACACCTAATTAAAGATATATAATTTTATTATTATAAGTTTTTATTTGTACTGTCCACCATACTATATATCATGCATTGACCTGCTTACTCTGGAAAAGCAATCTACAGTCACATATATATATAAATATAAGATAATAATATATATCTATATATATATATATGTATGTAATTTAGACGGGCGGTGTCTTTTTGTGAAATTTAATGCATGCACATATGCCGGGTAGTATTAGGTTATGACCGCAAAGTCTCTAAACGCAAATCTTTTTGACATGATGTGCAAAATCCTACACGATCGAAAATCGTGCAATGTAAAAGATTTGTTATTAATCAATGATAAGCGCCCCACTTATCAGGCAAATGAATATATATGGATGTCTATATATATATATATATATGTATGTATATTATATTCATGGTGATGGTGCAAATATTGCACATGTGTGACATGTATGTTATAACAAAACAGTGGTCAAAGTCAATGGAAATTGCTAGAGTTGCATTTCTGTTTCTTGGAAGATAACACAGAGAAGAAGACGTTGGCTTCTTTTTGGATTACCTATTCTAACTACCAAGATGAAGGTTGATTGCTTCTATTTAAACTTCGAATCCGAGAAAGGACTTTTCAAGCTAAAATTTTCTCATTGATTTGATTTGGATTAATTTTTGTTCACTAAATAATCAACATTTGGGAATTCCTTTCACAATCCATGAACAAGAGCCTTGTGTCATATGGTTCCATTTCTAGTAAAATCAAGAGAGCATGTAAACATGGAAAACGTTTTCACAGCAAGCCCAAATTGGGGTCTTATAATATTTTATGAATAACCAATATGCATTTTGAAAACCTATAAGAAATTAGTATGTTACTTTCGTAAATCAAACTAATACCGGTATATTAAAATAACATAAATCAATTAATGCATTTGGACTGGATCTGGACAATGGACAATCAAAAATGCGTTCAAATAAAATTGGATTGCATGAGAATTGAGAATAGACAATTCTCCAACCATATTGAAAAATTAAAGGGATTTTTTTTTAATCAAAATGTGGTTTTTTTTCAAAAATAAATGTAAATATTTTTACCAATTAGGTAAAAATTTTCTCATGTTGTTAGATAGGGTGAAAAATAAATTGTGAAAAGACATAGCTACCATTAACGTTTTACTCTTAGAATAATGATTCACCACCATGACACTAAATGACAAAAAAAAGACATGCGGCCGCTATGAGAATCCTTGGGCGGGTCTTTTCACTAAGAGAGTCACCATGGCGTCGACCCTCATCGGTCTTGTACGAGTCCCACCTTGGTCTGCACGGGAGTCGTTTGGTCTCTTGAGGGTTGCAACCCTTTTTTAAAACCCAAATTTGCTATTCATTTTGTTTTCTTTAATTGTTAAAGAGGAACATAATTTGATACAAAGATGTTAATGGTAGATGTATCTTTTCTACCTTCTAATTAATTTTAATTACAAGAGAAGAATTCTTACCCTTATTTGCAAAAAAGGGAGATATTTTTGTCTTTTATGAAAACATGGTGTGTAAAAAATACGCATTTCCAAAAAACACAAAAAATGCATTTGTAGTTATCCCCTTAAATAAATTTACCCCTATTTCACGAGCAGCAGAAAAGATTTGCTATGGTAAATTGGGCACATAGAGTATTTTTTGAAAGAATATATATCGTGAAGTGCAATTTTGTCTCTTTTGTGGAGTTCATACTCATTTGAAAAAGACACGAAGAAATCTATGGGAGTGTTGAGGAGGAAAGTTTTAACTTCAGTGTTTGAATAAACATATAAGAGCTTTATATTGTGGCATATTTTTGTTTTACATTTTAGTACATAAAAGTTTTACACTGTTTGTAGTTTGAATTTAAACTTCACTCTGCCAAATGTTTTTCCGTCAAACCAATGCTTAGTTGTTTTGTTAATCACAATCAATGTTTGTTATGACATGGGTGTTTATTACCTTATATATTGAAAAAAAAAAATCAACCACAATATATATTTTCCAAAACAACGTAAAATAATTTCTAACATCTGTGCTTGGATGGAAAGTAACAGTAAAAAATTTGCTGTCCACATGCGTTGGCATTGTCTGGAATTATGGAAAACAACTAATTTACTGCCATATTCAAATTTTGGTCTTTAAGTAGATGAGATCGAAATCTCCAATATTAACGTTTGAAAAAGATAAGAATCCTCAGTTAAAGCATGTAATTCATGCATTGCCTCATATATATGCTCTCTATTGGATTCTATCCAGGATCTTCTCCAGTGAAATTAGGAAAAAAAAAAGATTGTGAAGGATGAGTATTCAACCGAAAGAGCAGTGCTATTAGCCCGCTTTTTTTTACAGGCTGGGTCTCATTGTGGGACCCACCCTATGACCCACCGGGTGGGGCCCAGCCCTGTGAGAGAAGCAGGTTACACTTTTTTCAACCGAAATTGTAAAGTAAATAAAATCACACGAAAAATATTGAAATATATATATATATATATATATATATATTTATTTGTCTCTTTATGAATAATAACAATAAGAAGAATAATGCCCATTATATCAATCTTTCCCGTTATTCCTTTGTCTAAATCCCTCGACCAAATCAAAATCCCTTCTCTCCGCCGCCCCCCCAACCAACACAAAAAAAAAAAAAAAAAAAAGTCCCCTATATAAAGACCTCACTCTCTCCCTCTCGTTTCAGAACTCAAATTTGTCTAGAGCTTAGCGTTACTAGGTCTCATTACTCTAATAAGCTCCCCCACAAAAGCTAAACGAGAGAGAGAGAGAGAGTTATGGTTGGAAGTTTTGTGTATGTGTTGATCTTTCTTCTAAGTACTCTGCTATTGTTTCTTTTCACGAAAAGAAATGAACCGCCACACAAACGAGCCAAGCTCCCTCCTGGCTCAATGGGTTGGCCTTACATAGGCGAGACTCTCCAACTCTACTCTAAAGACCCAAACACTTTCTTTACTTCCAAACAAAAAAGGTTCATTACAAATTACATTTCCTTTCTAATCATTCTCTAATTCCTTTTCTCCTTTCTTTTGTTTGACCATATCGGATAACTTAATAAATATCTTTGTACGTGTATATAATCAGGTACGGAGAGATTTTCAAAACGCATATGCTGGGCTGTCCTTGCGTGATGCTGGCGAGCCCAGAAGCGGCGAAATTCGTGCTGGTCACAGAAGCGCACTTGTTCAAGCCAACTTACCCGAAGAGCAAGGAACGGTTGATTGGACCGTCGGCACTTTTTTTCCACCAAGGAGACTACCATATTCGGCTGAGGAAGCTCGTTCAAGGCTCTCTTTCCCTTGACGCCATTAGAAGTTTGGTCGCCGACATTGAGGCCCTGGCTGCCTCTGCCTTTAGCTCTTGGGTCAGTGGCCAAATTATTAACACCTTCCATGAAATGAAAAAGGTACACTTCTTTACATGTGTTACAATTATTTTTTATTAGATAAAATTTTAAGATGTTATGATTTCTGGGTATTTCAGACTTGTTCATCAATTAATCATTGGTGCATTTTAGTTTTCTTTCGAAGTTGGTATACTATCAATTTTTGGACATTTGGAGGCTCGTCACAGAGAAGAGCTCAAAAGGAACTACTGCATAGTTGACAAAGGATATAATTTGTTCCCCACTAACATTCCCGGAACTGCTTACAAGAAGGCACTATTGGTAAGTACCATATATATATATATATAAGATAATTTACGTGTGTATGTGTAAATTTACTTGGTCTTCTGGCCCTTTTTTCCCTTTTTTCTTATCATGTGGTGATGGAATTGACTTTTTTTAAATATATATATATATATATATATATATATATTACAGGCAAGAAAAAGGCTAAGTAAGATTCTAAGTGATATTATTTCGGAGAGGAAGCAGAAGAAAATGACTGAGAAGGATCTGTTGGGTTGCTTATTGAGCTCAAAAGATGATCAAGGTGAGGTGTTAACGGATGAGCAGATAGCGGATAACATAATAGGAGTGCTTTTCGCTGCACAAGACACCACGGCTAGTGTCATGACTTGGATTGTCAAGTACCTCCATGATCACCCGAAACTTCTAGAGGCAGTCAAGGTATACATATAATATATATATATATATATATTGTTATATATTTTCACAACTAATTAATATTTAGTTTTATTCATCTCGTGGGTTCTAGATGTCTCTCTCTCTCTCTCTCTCTCTCTAAAAGTCCATTTCATGTCTTTTACCTTCATTATCGGCTGAGATGAAATTAATGAAATTGTAGTGTGTTTTTAGTATTTTGACACTCACTTGGTTTTTGACGCAGGCTGAGCACAAGGAGATTCGTAAACTGAATGAGGAAAACAACCAGCCGCTGACTTGGAGTCAGACTAGAAACATGCCCGTTAGTTATAAGGTATAAAGTAGGCATTGCATGAAAAAATTAGAGCCTTTCTAATAAAGCACAAGTGGTATTGAACCTTACATGCTAATAAAATATAGGTATAGTGTTACAAGATTACAGATGAGTTCATTTTTTATTAGTTGTGATGCTTAACACCGGTGATATTCCAAGCATTTTTAAAAATATACAATATTATACTATTCAACTTATAAGGCATGAATTATCTTTTTTTCTTAAATAAATGGCTAACAATAGGGAATTATGTGCTTGTAATCAGGTCGTTTTAGAAAGCTTGAGGATGGCAAGCATCATATCTTTCACTTTTAGAGAGGCTGTAGCTGATGTAGAATATAAGGGTAAGAGGAAATTTCTCACTAAAATTTGGTAAACAAAATGTGACTGAGGATCACAATAATGTGATACTAGAAAGAATTAACTATACTTCTCTTTTTGCTAAAGTGCAACAGGACCTTTGTTATTGCCCATGAAGTTGCTTTTGAGAATATTTGTTAAATATATACAAAAAGTCGTGTGTTTTTTTTTTTTTTTTTGAAAGTATACACACAAGCACAAACAATTTTTTGTACTTATTTAACAAATATTCTCAAAAATCGTGTGTGTTTGTGCGTTTTCTGATCCCTACAGCTTCGAAAAATTTATAGTAAAAAATGAGCACTTTGAAACCAGGCACTGACTTTGGATTAATTCTTGAGACAGGCTATCTGATTCCAAAAGGATGGAAGGTAATGCCTTTATTCAGAAACATTCATCACAATCCAGAATTTTTCAATGACCCTCAAAAGTTTGATCCGTCAAGATTTGAGGTAAGCGCGAGTAATTGATTTCAAAGAATAATCATTTCTTTTCAAACAAAGAACGAGTTCAGACTCTGAATCTTTTTTCCTTTTCAAACAATTTATCAGGTCGCACCAAAACCCAATACCTTTATGCCATTTGGCAGCGGAATACATACCTGCCCAGGAAATGAACTTGCCAAGCTGGAAATCCTGATTGTGGTCCACCATTTGGTCACTAACTTTAGGTTCTAACTTCTTAATTTATTTCTCTATTCTCTTTTTTGCCTCTCGTTTTTTTTCTCGGGAGCTTTCTAAGATATTCAGCAATATATGTTTTTAAATATTAAATTTGATTAAAATTATGTTAAAAAAAAGTACGTAAAATTTACATAGATTTAACTATTCAAGACATAACTCAAGTTTATTAACGTAAAAATGCTCACGCTTAAATAGCGCGAGGAGCTTCGCGAAATTGAATCTCGAACTTACTATATACGTAGACATCAAATCCTTGGAGAGGGACATGGTTTAGGGAAAGCCGAAAAATGACACAATAAAGAAAGCAACAACTTTGGCTAAATGCTAGTGGAGTTTTGGCTGACAGGAACTTTGTTGTTTCTATGATATTTAATTTTTTCAGGTGGGAAATAGAGGCATCGGAAAGCGGAATTCAATATGGCCCCTTCCCAGTGCCTGAGAAAGGGCTACCCGCCAGATTTTGGAGAGAATCTATCACTAGTTAGGCTTCTATATATAATATCGCCCAAGAAAATAAATAAAAATCCAATGAAGAAGAGGAAGAAAAACCTCTGCTTTTTTTCCAATTTTTCGTCTATTATTTTCTCTGGCAGTTTTCAGGCCTTCTCGGATTTTTGTTGGCCTCTCCAACCAAAATTATCTAAGGGGTACGGGGATAAATATATGTAATAGTTATATGCCCTTTGTTTTAATCAGTTTGATATTGTAATTTGCAACATATGTTAACTCAAGTGACCTTATAAGGTTTATTTGGTAAATAAATTTAAATTAATGATTTGATTTGAGTTATATGATTTAAATTAAAATGATTTAAGATTGAATATAAAGGATATTCAAAACAAATGGGTCTTAAAGACTTCCGATCTTTCTGAACTCTACTATTTTTTTTTTAATGTTATTTTTCTGGGCATTAATTTCTGCTAGAACCTTCCATGAATTTTTCATGGCTATTGAATTTGAGTGATGGTTTTCGTGCTTTGCTATCATCACGTGTCTTTGCCGCACAAGGCAGAGCCGTGTGTGTTTTTGCTGACAGGACTTTTTGTCTGAGGCAATAAAAAAGAGCCAAGTGTAGCCTGTGATTGGTATATGGTATCTGGCCTTAGGGCACAACAAAGAAGCCAAGTGTAGCGCTGTGATTGGTAAATGGTATCTGGGCGATGCTTCTGGCCTTTGGGCACCACAAAGCTCCTTTTAGTTACAGCTGTACGTGCTACTCCCCGGACGTACCATTACCAAAATAAGATGGTGACGTTGATAAGTCCGCCACAGAATATAGGTCCCACGCTTTATATGTTCCACACATTGAAAAGATACGTATCTACACCCGTCCAGTGAACCTGCTCCCATTTATATAATACTATTTGAGTGCCATGTGATATATATTTTTCTTATTTCTTCTCGTTAACGATTTTTTGTCGTTGCTTTTTTTTTTTTTTTTGGTTCTCTTCCGTTGGTCCTTTTTTCAGGCTATGGTTGATTTTCACGTTTATGTTGTTTTCCTTGTCGTCGATTTTACTTGCGTCTCAGTCTTCCGTCGTGCTTGTTGTTCTCGACGAGTAGTTGTTCTTCGCATTGTCATTGTTTTCCAGGTTAATAGGCTCCTTTTTAGGATATTGTTGTCAGTGTTTATCATTTCTAATTTTTCTGTCGTTTTATGTTATTTCTGGTCGCTTGCAATTTTTGTTGTCGTTTTCGTACATTGCTCCCTTCGAGTTGCCGTTTTTAATTTTTCTACTCGTGTTGCCACTTTTTTGTCCGTCGTTCTGTTCGAGTTGTCGGCTTCGGGTTGTGATGGTTTGGTTTTTATATTTCTGTCGCTTCTATTTATGTTGTCGTTTTCGTTTTTGTGCTTTTTCTCTCATGTTATCATTTTTCATTGTCCATTGATTCTAACACGTCACTAATTCACAACTGGATAGTTCAAAAAAAAAAATCTGGAGAGGAGAGGTATGTTCCTTAGGGCCCCATTGAGTACCACTTAAAGGCTTTCAACTTGATTACGTACAGCGTGTGCTGGTCTCAAGACATTTCCTTTAGTGGATATAATCTGTACTAAATTTTGAAGTTATTTTATTTTATTTTAATTAATTTTTTTTGGCTGATTTCATTCGAATTTTTGTTCATGCATAATATATAATTGACTATATTTTGCGTGATTTTTTTTCAATTCTCTCTATTGGACAGAACTCCGATTTTTTTTTTCCTCCAACGACCGTGGTTTATTTTTGTTTGTGGACTGTATTTTGCTAAATCACCCTCACCATTTGTGTGATATTTTTCATTTCTTTTTATTGAACTCCGATTTTTTTTCCTCAAATGGCTTCGTGGTTTATCAAGAACATAAATCTTGAAGCTCAGCGAAAAATCGAGAATCATCTTATATGATGTAACCAAATATTGTAACGCACAAAGTCAAGAACAATGATGTGTAGGCTGGAGAGGGAGAGTTACAAGGATCAATATGGTGAAAAAGCCTTTGTCGATTAAACTGTACAATCCCTAGATGTTACATATACATAACAGAAGTGGCATAGTCAAAACATTTAGATTATGGCAGCCTCTCAAACAAGGCTCCAATTTTATTTTACACCAATTAAGTCTGAAACGCAAAATCTATAGGCATTTGGAAATCCAGAATATGTGTATTTGCGAATTGCTCCGAGTATCCTCTCTTTGTCCCTGGTTGGGAATGCTTCCAACAGCACTCCATTTTTGTAGAAGTGGAAGAGTGGAACTGTCTGTATCAGTTCATTTTGAGATTGAAATTAACAAAAAAGGTTATAAGATGTAATCTTTTTTGAACAAGCAAACTAAGTTAAAATTAAAGAAGGCTAACCATCATTAATCCTGTATTCTAAAACTACTAGACTTTCATAAATATGATAATCGAAAGAGAGAAAAAATAGTGCAGTGAGAAAGTTACCTTAATTCGAAGTCGCTCGGCAACTTCAGATTGTTTGTCATATTCATCAATCACCTGCAACGAATGCCAACTTAAGCTCAATGTATAGTTGATAAGAAAAATAAACTCTTATTCTTTCCTTAAAAATTGTTGGATAACGGGGATTGATAGATTGTATTGTGTATATAAGGATAAATAAATTGCTATTCATCATATGTATCGATACGTATCCAATGCAAACAAGACAAGTTCAGCAATAGAATAAAAACTCACATTGTGCTTTAAAGAAGATAACTGCAGCTTCCTCATCACCAGATCCCCTGCATAACTTTGCAAATCCCTGCTCTATATACTTGCAGCTTCCGCAAGAAGTCCGATAAAAATCCACGACAACTAAAGAATCGGTTTCTTTGGACTTATATAGAATCTTTAGGAACTCCTCATCAGTCTTGCATTCTCTGACGCATTCTACGGGACAAAGATCTTCATCTTCGTCCGAAATTTCTCCTTGACTCTCATACGCCGCTTTGGTTTTCAACGGTTCCATTTTGTGGCTAAATTTGATGGAAACTCTGCCCCTCCTGAGGCATAATTTGACATGACTTCTACCACGAAATGAGCTCGAATATATAGAGGGAGAACTTGAGTTAAGTTGTCTGTTTGAATTTGTTCCAAAACTTAAGAATGCTTTGGAATGTTAGGTGTTCTGCCTTTGCATGGCACCACTCGGAGTTTAGACTTTCCAAAACAATATTTGGAAAGTTGTTTGTTAAGTGAACCAATTTCTGGAGGATCAAGTGACACACAAATTAGTTAATAACTTCAAGACGTTGCGGTCTTTCTTTTTTTAAGATACAAAAACATACTAAGATGTCCAACGCCATACAGTATATATCAAACAGTTTGTGCTCTTTTAGTAATCAGGAATAAGCAAAATTGATTAAGCAAGTTTTGGTTGCATAATAATTTAAAGGCATTTAGATTCTTGCTTCATCTGTCGATTCAAACTGTCAATTCGAACTGAAAATACCATAATAATTTAAAATTTTGGAAGAAAACATTGTATTAAAACATTTTTTTTCAGTTTGAACCAAGTTACCAAACCACTTATTAATCATGATAAGAGCAGAGATCAAGGAATCCTATTATGCTCTTCTGATCTAAACTGGGATGCTCAAAGTTTTTGCAGCCTTGAGCTCAATATTGATTCCTATTTCCTAATAAAATTCAGTCATCTTCCAGTAAAAATGCATATATTAAAAATAAACTAGTTGTATAAAGGAAAATTGAAAAAAAAAAAAACAATAATATGATCTCAAGAAAATCTCAAGTGAAATTGTTACTCAAGTTTTGCACCAAGTCTTAATGTAACGCAAAAAAAGCCGACATTTTTTCCGAATTAACGTGATCAAATATCAAATAAGAACTAGCTTAAGGAAATATATAAGGTTGGAAACGAAGCTAAGTAAGAACAAGTAGACTTCCATTTCTGCGCCGAGACGATGTTTTTATTAGTATTACTTTTTTATACATTTGGTGGATGAAATTTCGTATATTAGAAGAGGTAGTTGGTGCTTACCTCCGGCTGTTGGCGGAGCGCGTTCCTTTGCGGGGTCTGAATTCTGAAAAAATCAGCGAATGAGAAAAAGACAAAGATCTGCCACCATATCTTCTTCGCTCTTCATGATCACGGACTGTTGTTTCAGTTTAAACGGTTCAAAAATAGGCTTGGGCCTCGCACCCAACACATATTAGGCCCCCAAACTACCACCGGCACCATTGAAGCGAAAAAAAAAGAAGGGAATTTTTATAAATGCATTCTTTTATAAATATCGCACATGTTTATTCATAGTATAACTAACATGTAATATAAATAATATAAATAATAGTATGGTAAAAAAAATTTTAAATAAATGTAGCATAACTTAACATGTGATATAAATAGACATAACTTTTAAAAGTGTGGCATAATACGTAGTTTTCTCAAAAAAAAAAAAGAAAAAAAAGAGGAAAGGAAAGGTACACAAACCCCTTTTATTGCTCGTTTTTATTTTTTTGCCATCAAACAGTGCCCTTTTTTTGGTTACTTTTACCCTATTCTAGTTTCCGATAGAGTAAAAAGTAATATATAAGATTATTGCCCGTAATCTATCATATGCCGCCAGAAGAAAGTCTTGGGTCCATAACATGCATTATAGAAATTACTTCACTGAGTATTCTGGCAGAAAACTATTGATGTTCTATCAGATTATTCTTCCTTTTTAACAACATTGTATTTTTTTTTCTTTTTCTTTTTTTTTTTGAAGGGGTATCATATATTTTTTTAAATAATCCATACAAAAACAAACATCCAATTCCACAAAATTACATCAACAAAAAGAAGGAAAACAATTACCAAAAAAAAAGAGGAGAATTACGCACAACAAATATTGTTAGGTGATCCAATGCATATCAGTGAAAAAAAAAAAAAAAACTGTCATCTCAGCCCCTTTCAACAGTCCATTTTAATGCAACTATGAAAATCTAATTTACACAAGCTGCAACATTTACATTAGGACCAACAACTGTTGACCCAACACAAGGATGTAATAAGGCAGAGAGATGAGTGGAAGGATGTAGCAAAATTATTGTGTGGGTAGTGTGATTAAAGATACTAGTTGTGGTGGGCTAATGAGAAATTGAACGTGTTGTGTGACGAAATTAACACAAGCAACGACAGTTCCAAAAAATGGTTTGGTTGGTGGCTTAATAAATTGAACATATAGGCACGTTCCATTTTGGTGTATCTAGTCCCAATAGCTTATGCACAATAAATAAATGCTCATAAAAGATAATTTCCCCAAGAAAACCGAAGCTAACACACATTATAGTTTTTTGGAAAAAAAGGTTAGCTAAAATTAACGGGACTTCTTAGATGATGTTTGGCAGGATGGTTAAAACTGTTTTTATTGTAGCATTTGAGAGTTTTACACTGTAATGATTTTTTTTTTTGTTACTGTAGTATGTGAGAGCTTTACAGTGTTTAAAACTGAGAAAGTGGTTTAGACTACTTTTGTCAAACATCCATTTATACTTTTTTAGAACTCCATGTTTCAAAATCAAGCCTTTACAAGCGTAGTTTGGGAGCTTGGTTGGAACCAATTGGTTAGAACCAGTATTGATTAAAAAAACATGAGTTAGAACTAAATTTATGATTTGAACTTATGTTTAGTAAATTTGTCAAAATGTTAGTTTAAAAAAATAGTTCTAACTGCTGATAGGCCGTTTGGCACTTTAGTTGGAACTAGAGTCTTAAGTTTAAGAACTGTGGCATATGAAAACTTTACACTATAGCAACTTTTTGTTTTTTAATGTAGCTGTTGAAAGCTTTACACTATAGTTAATTAAAACTAATTAGTTCCAATTAAGATGCCAAATGGATGCTCGAGACTTGTTCATAATTGCTTTGGGTCAAACAAAAGTCTTAGTTGAAACTAAAACCATCAATTGGAACTGGTCTTCTAGATAAGCCACTGAGTAAATTTCACAAATTCTTCCTGAACTATGTTACATGTGTCAATATGTCTTCTGAACTTTGAACTTTAAAATGTATATATTGAACCTCTGAAGTATAAAATTTCTTTGAATTCACCCCACGAACTTTAAAAACATTTATGTTTTGGATAGAATTTTTGAATTTTCGTTCGATTTAAGATCAGATATAATACTTAAGATAAATTTGAATGTTCTTTTCACTTTAAATAAACTAGTTAAATACCAGGCTCTCGTATATTCTGCTTTTAAAGTACATACTCATAAACGAGAAAATGATAGAGGAAAAGTAAAGAATTATTGCAATTGAATTGGTTTTTTTTAAGAGTTTTAAATAAACAGATAAATTTATCTTTTTATCGAGGTTAATAAATATTATTTTATCAAAAAATAAATAAATTTAAAAATTTAAAAAGTAAAATATAAAGAAAAATTATAATTTAAAAGTACAATAAATACGTGATAAAATTTGAATGATATTTCAATGAAAGTGATATAATTAAAGAGAAACTCGTACTATTTGTCTGTGATGGAAAGCTTGCTGGCAGCGAAAGCGGGGAACGTGATGGACAAGCTTGCCGTAAATCGTGCCTCGAAAATAACGACTCGTCTAACTATAGAGGAACTTTTGCTAATCATAAAATTAATAATTGAGAAAACTTTCGTGACTGGTTTGATCTTTTTCTCCCACCCATGTGTTTGCATTTTGATTTCACTTTTTTTTTTTTTTCTTGTTGAAAATTGTACGTTCTTTTTTGTTTTTGATTGTGTTGAGCTGTTCCTCGTGTGTTTGTTCTGTACAGCACTTGAAAAAATAATTAGGATTATAAGTTGAAACTAAAATATTTTAACACATGAAAATTTTATATTGAAGTATGTAAGAGTTTTATATTATTAGTAGTAGGCTTTATTTATTATTTTCTCTTTTTTTTAGGATGCTTGTTTAATGCTTTTTGTTTTAGAAACAAAAGTAAAAATTACATAATGTGTTTATTTTTTAAGGAGTGAATTAATATCTGTTTTTGCTATGTAAATATCACTTATATGTCTTTTTTTAAAATTTTATATATTCAGGACCCTAAAATACTCTCTAACTAAATATTATCATGTATTTAAATTTTATAACAAATTTTCTTATTTTTTAAATAGTTAAATTAGGGAAAAAATATACATGTATATTTTTTATTTTAAGATATTACATTAATGCATTATTATTATCACTTGAAGTCTTAAAAAATGAAATGAATTTCATTAAGTATCATTATCATTTTGTATCGTTAACTTAATGATATAACAATTATGTAACCTATAACATACACAAAAGACTTAATAAATACTATATCATTAATTTAATTACATAACACAAAGAACAATAAATATCATTTACTTGAAGTCTTAAGAAATGAATGTCATTACTTACCATTATCATTATGTATCATTAACTTTTAAGCAATAAGACACATGAAAAGACTTAATAATATTGTGTCATTAATTTAATTACAACACCCTAATTTTAATTTGTTAGTAAAACTATATCGTTAATTTAATTATAACACCTTAATTCTAATTGTCAGTAAATCTAACTTGTCGATAAAAAATTTTATCTTTTTAAGGAATTTTAAAATCGTTATTTTAAATACTACTTTGAATTTAAGCAAAAAATACCCTAATTTTAGGGATTTTTTAAAATATAATAATATCATAATCCGTTTGAAATTTTAAATACGTATATTATAGTTATTCTAAAAAAATAAATTAAAATTAATAATATCATTATTATGGTTATTAATGTCTTTATATATATATGCATTAAGACATATAAAGAATATTCATAAAATACATATATATTTTAATTTTATAAATAAAAAAAGCCACATGTCTCGTTACACAAAAAAAAAAAAAACTAATCTCATTCTAAATAATCCAACCCAAACGACCCTTACATCCAAGGAACTATCGAAACTCTTTTACATTCACATATATATCGTACAATAACTTATTAGTCAATCTTTTATGGTCGTGGAATTGATTGGGATTGACCTTTTGTCAAATTTTAATGCAATAAATTATGACAACCCATCACTTTATATCTTAACAGTGGCTTTTAACAAACACTTCTATATGCTCTAACATTTGTGCCTAGTAAATGATGTGACATATTTTGATTTTTTAGACAATATTTAAGATACTAAAAATTGAACAATAAATCTTATTCATACGATTCTTAGTTTTTTGACTAATAAAATATAATTTTTAGTTAAAGATAATGAAAATCAATTTTATTTGTTGGGCTCCGAGATATCAAATTTATTTATATATCTTAAAAATTTAAATATCATAAGTGGATGGTTAATTAATTATAAAATGATATTTTAATAACATCTTGATAACATTTATATTTTTATTTTTAATAAACACTGAAAAGGGAAGCAACAATTCTCATTTTCATTCATTTCTTTCCTTTCTAATGCTCCAATTTCATTCATTCATGGTTTGGTAAAAGCGCGGAGTATGAGAAAAACACACTATTAGTCTCGCTTCACTGTACTCTGATCTATTAGATTATACTCTATTAAATGTGACTTTAATTAGACGTGACATTTGAACACTCTCATTGGGACATTTGTATCGCACAAAACTCCGTTCTTGAATTATAAATACATGGAAGTAGAATATTGTACGTTATTTCCTAAAATTAATAAATAATTGGAGACTGTCTTATTAATGGAAGGCACGCTTTTACAAGAAAGGTTCATATATCGTAGCTGCTAAGATTTATTTATTTTTAATAAATGTCTAGCATGTTTGATAAGAGACGGTCTTAATTATTATTTTAGTTATAAATAGTATAAAATTTTTATATGTTACAATAAAAAGTAAAAAGTTACTACAGTGTAAAACTCACACATGCTACAGTAAAACAATACTTATAACCAAGGGTTTAACCACCATGCTGAACACTCTAGTCGTATACATTCATTTGTGACATAACTTAACATGTAATATAAATGATAATATGGGATAAATTTTTGAGATATAGAAGTAAATGACCTTTTTAAAAATATTTTTAAAATAAATATCTATAATTTTTCTAAACTAGGCAAATGGACCATTTATTAGTGATAATGTAACGCCTCTATATGGGGGTTAACAGTTTTTAATGAATTAAAATAAAAATCATAAATAAAAGTAAAACCTCAAAAATAAAGTAGCCCAGGGCTTAAATGAAAACTCTCAAATAAAAAAAATATATAAACGACAATTAAACCACAGTTTAATGTAGCACCTTAAATTTAATAATATGAACTGTCATCATCATCATTTCAACCCTCAACGCATTTTAATATAGTCACAAAAAGTAACAATTGATGCTTACATTATCATGAAGAACATTCTTAGCAATTGAAGCAGTCCCAACGTAATATAAATGCATAGCTTCCTCAACTATTTTTCTCGTAACCACCTCACACTTAGTGAGTCTTGAAAAGATAAAAATATAAAAGAATGGACGACAATATGTTCAATAAGGAAAACCATTACTCACCTTTAGGTTTTCTATCATTACCACATTAAAACCTGCATGATTAGTTAATACTTATCATTATCCAGATTATAAGATTTATTATAATTCTATTGCGTAGATACCATAGTTAATAATTACGGAGTTTCATACATATACATAAATACAAATATTACAGTTCATCATTATTCCTAGATATTCACGTTCAATAGAGTATCACTTAACTCATCGAAACCCAAATGGGCACGCTTGGCTACCCTCTAAACATTCCAAGGGTGTTCCGGTGATGGGACATTAAGCCCCGAGTTCTCACCAAGTCGATTCCTGTACAGTGTGTTCTGGGACTTTCAACATAAGGAAGCGTCATTACTTTCCCCCTATTTTACCTTTTAGGGTATTCATGCCTAAGAACATAACCGCCGCCCTCTTCATGTCTCACTATTTCTCTATATTCAATCATTATTTATAGAGTCAGTTTTTCCTAACCATGCTTCTCAATTTATAACGACATGTGTCAATCTATTGTGTTCCTCGCCGTACAATACAAGACGAGTCCATATCATAGTTTCATATGTGATACTCATATAATAGCAGTTCAATATAAATATATATATCTTACGGTAACACAATCAATTTTAATTCCATGAAAACCTCACAAAAGACGAGTAATAGAATCCTTACCTTCCAAGCTTATTAACAATCTTTAAATCTCGGAATCAATTAACATTAGCTCCACACTCCCTTGATCCTAAGGCGTGCATAAGGACAATTAAAACTAAAGCACAACATACAACCACATTCATAAATAAATCATATGTAAATCCATCTTACTAGTGTGCCATTAAAGCTTTTATGCAAATCTCTTTTGAATACCACAGTAAACAATTTTTGTCTTAACACAATATAAAATTAAACAAGATTCATTAATCACTTAGGATAATATTGGAAAGGTTGCAAGACATTAAGGAATTAGGTGGTGAGCAAAGATGGGTTATTGGTTCAGGTTAGCAGCTAGTATATCATAGTAAACTGGCAGTATACTTTTGCAAAAAGGATAGGTTTACTATCTACAATCATCACACGGATTAACAGGTAATTTACTTAACGTAAACAGGCCGTATATTGCTATTAGCAGGTTTACTAGTTTCTAATCCCAAAATTTAAAAATTCATAGAAAATAAAATACAATTCCGATTTAGTTTTATGATAGCTCGTTAGAAAGCTTAGGATGTCTACTTTTTAAATATGCAAACCAATTTATAAAATTCATTCTAATTTAATCCCAAAATTTTAAGAAATAGCCACTGCCCATAGAGGTATTACAAAGTTTATAGAATGTCAAATTTTTTTTTTCCTTGTTCAAAATCTCAAAACCATTCCAAAATATGCAGCTTGTATTATATAATCACAATAAAGATATTTTCATGAGTTTTATACCAAAATCATCATCAAACCAAATCATAGCCTTTCTTACAAATAAGGTTGAAAACATGTTTATGTCAAACTTTCTCATTCAAAACCATAAAATCTAAATTGTGTAGCAAAATAAATGAGCAATTTCAAAGTAAAGATGGTAGATAAGACTAGATTAATTTTCTAAAATCTTACCTTAAAATCTTATTGGAAACTTTAAGTCATCAATTCAAGAGATTAAAGCTCAAGTTCAACTTTAACACGGGGACTTTTGAACGACATGGAGCTGGGTTTCTCAGGCTTAGAGAGCAGAAGAAATAAGAAGAAGAAGAAGAGAATGATAGGAAGACATTTCAAGGAGGAAGGGAAAGATAAGTGTTGCACAGAGAAAAGAAAATGAATGTATGGTTTTCTTTGTTGAAGGGCCCGATTGAAAGAAAATAATAGAAAGTGGGAGACAAGTAGGTGAAGCATTAAGTGTATTATATCTTCTTCAGAGACTTTAGTTCATATGATGCCAAATGACATTTTAGTAATTAATTTAATGTTCCAAGAGCGTTTCGTTAAATATACAAAATAGATATAGAAAAATTTTAGAAAATTTTGAAATAGGTAGAAATAAATATGATGAAATAGATTTTAGATGAAACAAATTTTAGTTAGCACATTAATAATTAATTTAATTACCATATTACCTGTTAAGAAAATAATAGGTGTCATAGATAAACTTATCAAGTGACGAGTTTATTAGAGATAAACTTGAATTTATCAATTTTAACACTGATAAATGGTCATTTGCTTAATTTAAAAAATAGAAATGTCATGATAAGACCCTCTTCAAAGGTATTATTTATGAGACCTTTTTTAGCCCTTGCATTTAATCCAATGGTTTAAAATTTCAATTCTACTTGCTAATAATAGGCCTTGTGTTATACAATCAAAACCCAAAACCTTAATGAATTAACATAACAAAAGAGAAAAAAAAAAAAAAAAAAAACCATGGAGGGCAGAAAAAGCAGCTCTGTCAACGGACCTTGGCGACCCAGGCGATGGAACGACGGATCCTTTGTTGGCGACGGCGTGGAGGCATCTCTATCCCTCAGATAGCCCCATTGGGACGAGATTGCGACCTAGGCCATCAATGCCTCTCAGCAGGGATTTTCTCATAACCAAATCTGACGGGGGCATTGATAAGACCCACGGAGGAGATTCTTCATCAACCGGGGGGGAATCAACTCAGGCGACCATGGGGGAGGGCAGAAGCAGCGACGTCGACGGCCTGGGTGAAGGCGTGGTGTTGACGGCCACTTAAAGGCGAGCGTCGACGTGGGTCAGATCTCGTGGGGATGCACAAGTAGCATCTTGTCAACTCGGAGAGAGGTGGAGCCATGTGACCCACTTTGGCGCCCTTGTGACCTACGCACCTTCGACTGGATCTGACCTTAGTTGACCTCTATCTCCGTCGCAACGGATGGATCTAAGGTTGCCGGCAACAAGAATATCTTTTTATTATTATTATTTATAGAGATTGTGTTTTGTTTTTGGATTTTCAATTTTTTTTGTTTTTAGAGTTTTAAGTTTTCAGGCACGGGCCGCGACCTTAGGTGATCTCCTCTAGCGATCGAGCGAGATGTGGGGCTTTCAACAAACACAATCACACCTCCGCTAGTGATCCAGGGTCTTTGTGGGTGACGTGGGGTTATCAGCGACCCATAGGGTGACCTTTGTTGCGGTCGGTTATGGCTGACGATGATCTCTATGAGCTCGCGATCCTTGGCTGTGACCTTCATCTCTGCCTCATGAAGCACGAACATAGTGGTCGTGAACCGTCCCTGATGAGCTCCCCCAGAGGTGGAGGAGAAGCAGATCATTTGAATCTGCATGCTTTTTTCTTTTTTCTTTTTTCTTTTTTTTAATTTTTAGGTTTTTTAATAAAACACGCACAAACATATTTTACTTATAATGAGCTTGTTTAATTCACATTTACATCCGATAGATAGAAAATGGTGTTTAATGATAAGAGAAAATAAGGGGTGTTATTGTAGAATTTCCCCTAAAAATTTATGGCCATTAAAAACGCCACTTAACTTAATTTTCCTAAAATTTTTTAAATGTGCTATAAATAAACACTATTTTTAAAAGTGTGTCATTATGGTTGTTTAAAAGAATGATTCTAACTATTAGTTACAACTATAAGCAGTTTAAAACTCTCACATGCTATAGTAAAAAAGCTATAATATAATCCTCTCGTATATTACAGTCTCAAACTAAAACTATTGGTTATAACCGTTCATCCAATCGTCCTCCGCTCTTCTTAATTATGGTGGACCATTGATGCCCAAGGTCCACTGATGCCCAAGGTAATTGCATCTTGCAAACTTTTTTCCCCTCAAATATCTTGCAAACATTCTCGGTTGTCACCCTTTTTTCTTTTTGTTTCTTGATTTTTTGTTTATGTGTGAAATGAAATTATCAACCAAAACGGTCATCAGAGCTTCAATTAACAGAAGACGGAATCCCTAACAAAATCTTTTCACCAATTTGTTGCGGGCCGGGAGATGTACGTGCCAACAGAGCCTATCATTTTACCCATAGGGGGCGTTTGGTTTGCAGTAATCAGTAGGAATCATATTCCCGGGAAAATGATTGTAGGGAATATGATTCCCAAGAACTAAGATTATTACGTTTGGTTGCACATAAGAATCTTCTATTAGATTTCTAGGAATAATATATTACTGTGTTTGGTTATACATAGGAATCTTGTATAATTGACAAAATAATTTATTGTATTACCGTTAAATGTATCAATATAATATATTAAAACTAATATTAAATAATAATAATATAAATATAAATAATAAAATAATATTATATATAATTTAACATTAATATTACTATGAATATTAATGTTATTATTATCATTATTATTAAATAATTATTATTTTATATTAATATAATAGTTTCTTTATCTTATATAAAAATATTAATTTATAATAATCATAGAATTATTATTTAACAATATATTAATATTAAAATGTTGTATATAATATAAAATATATTGATATGAATATAAATAATAATAAAAATACAATTCTTAATAATATATTAATATTTATATCAATATTAACATTAAAAAAACATATTGTTATAGAAAATATTAAACATATTTAGCTATATTTTATATTTATAATTATTATAATAGTATTTATATAGTTTAATATTGATATTGATATTGCTATGCATATTAATATTAATATTATACTATTCAAATTGATGTTATGTTATTATGTTTTTATTATTATTGTTATTATTATTCTTATTATTAAATTATAATTTTATATTGATATAATATTTATATGTATATCATATATTAATATTAATTTATAATAATAGTACAACATTATTTTATTTTATTATTATAGTATTTATATATATTATATTTAGATATTGTATATGCAATATATTATATATGTTTATTATTATTGTTAATGTTATTATTATCATTATTATCAAATTATTATTTTATATAAATATAATTTTTATATTTATATTAATATTATTATAATAATAATTTAATAATAATATAATTATTATCATCATCGTCATGAAAACAAAGATGAGATTTCTATAGTTTTGAGATTTTCAGGAATATGAATATCACTTTGTGGGTGGGCTTCATATTACCCCAAAATGAGGTAATCTGAATCCCAAGGGAATTAGTTTACCAGGAATCCAAAACTTAGATTACTGTATACCAAACATGGGAATCTTACAGATTCACATTCTCATCTCAGGATTATTGCATACCAAACGCCCCTATAGGGTGTCGACTGCCCCACACAGGCACACACCAGCCCAAATAAAACCGATTATTACTATACTCGCGCTAATGAATAGCCACGTGTAAAAAGTACACACAATCAAAGTCGTCAACGTCCAATAAGGCGAGTATCTTTCATTCTCGACACAAGCGCTTGGCCAATAACTGAGAAACCGCCCAAATTCCGACGTCATGGTCACCACCCAATTGAGAACTAACCAAAAAAATACGAAGGACCATTGCATAGAAATGCGTGCGGCGTCGTGTTAATCAATGCATCCCTCATAATCCGAATTGTCAACTGTTTTACGGAATGCGCAGTTAATTCATCAGCCAACGCTCATTTGCTTTGTCACCCGCTGGCCAACTAATTTGTCCTTTAAGTGGGAAATCATAGCAAATAATTTAGTATAAAGTCCGGTTAGATTCAGAAGCTTTTCTTGGGCCTGGTACTTGCCATTTGCTTCAGTAGCCTTCGCATACCGAAGAGAGAAAGCCAGAGAGAGAAAGAAGAGAGAGAAATGGCTCAGATAAAGACGGAAACGTTGATGGAGCTGTTGAAGCAGCATTTTGAGACCGACGAGGGCAAAGAGCTCTGCAAGAAGGTCAATCTCGTCTACCAGATCAATATCGCTCCCAAGGTTAGGTTTTTATACATGAACACAATTTTTTTTTGGGGGGGAGATTTCTGTGTTTTGCATAGTTTTTTAGGGTTTTCGTTTTGCCTGATTTCGGATTTGCAGAAAATTGGAATCGACGAGGCGAGTTTCACCGTTGATCTCAAGAAAGGCGTGGTCACCAAAGGTTAGTTTTTCCCCTGTTTTTGCGGTTATTGTTGAATTCTAATGTTCGAAAATTTATTCGTGTTTTGGTTTGGTTGGATCTGAGGTTTTGTTTGTTTGGATGTTTATGAAAACTTTGATTGCAATCATCGTATCAAAACCAACATTTTTGTTTTTAACAATGGAAAAAATGTGTCTTGATTAATCAAGCTCTAGATTTATTTTATAGGTTATAGAATTTCCTGATTTGAAGACCTCTCTTGTTTGGCAAGAGATCGTTTTTGAAGTATTTAAAATTTAATAGTGACCGTCGCTTTGCATGTGACCTTATATTTATTTTAGGTCATTGGTTGTACAGTCACTAGAACCTCTTCATTGGTGATACTCTGGAATATAATAAGACTTTCTAAACACAGGTTGGCTTATCTGATCCTTTTAAATGCCGTTTGGAGTGCGGATTTGTTTCATCTTTTGAAGGAGTTTTTCTGTTCTCTCTTAGCTTAGGCGGTGTGAGTTTTTTAGAATGACTGTTTGTGTTCGATAAAATGTGCAATAGTCTTGCTCTAATGCCTCGTGTGGCCGTGTTGCCGTGTTGTTTCTGTTATTTCTACTTTCTCATAAACTTTAATTGTTCAGTTCAGGTGGTGAGGTTTTGGTTTTTGTCTCACAAACAGTAGTTGGACACAAAGCAGATATACAAAATAGATAAATATAATGTCCTTCATTTAACATGAATTGCTCATTTTGTAAGTTTTTGTAACAAATTTTTAGGAACGGTTGAAGGTGTAAAGCCCGATGCCACCTTTTCCTGCAAGGATGAGGATTTTGTCAACATTGTAATGGGGAAGATGAATCCTCAGATTGCTTTCATGAGGTTAGACCTTTAAATTTTTTATTAAGTCTTGGTTTCATCCTTTCCAGTTGAGTTTATGTGTTTGCTTTGTTTTGTAATTCTTTTTTTTTACTATGTTTTTAGGGGCGCATTGAAGGTCAAGGGCAGCCTGAGTGCTGCGCAGAAATTTACACCTGACATTTTTCCTAAGATTCCAGTTTCAAAGCTATAAGCAGATCCATTGGGGGATCATTTGCTATTACTTTTTCTGTATTTGTTTCTGCAACAGTTATTGAGCTAAAAATTGAGCTTTGTATTGGGGATGTAGTAAAAGGTGTCACGTCTTAATCAGTCTTTCATATAACCAAGCACCATAGTCTTTTCGTATGGTGCCATTTTACAGAACTCTTGATGCAAGATCTTCAAATATAAAGTTGAGCATTACTTTTTATCGCTTGCCCGGATCTGCTTGTTTGTTTTTCTCATTGTTGCAATGTTCTTCAGAAAGGTGGGGGACGGTGATGAAGTTATTTTCATCCGAGCATTTTTGTATTTTTAACCTCCATTGCATTGTTTCTTTCAGTCCATGTTTTCCCACTATTTGTGTGTCTAGTCATATCGAATTATGAACAAAAACAAACCTTACTGGTTTAACGAGTCCGCATTCCCAGGTCATACTTGAGAATCCAACGAATCTTTGCTTTGATACAGTAATATAACGCAAAACAACACAAACGATACGTGGAATTACCTAACAGGGGTAGCTACGACTCCATATAAAAAAGGATTGTTTGTCCTTAGATTCGTAAACTGTGAGTAGACTAGGGTACCCAAAATGCTCCAAGCCTTGGGTGGCCTGGGGAGGTAGTAAATGATGTTGGTGAGTGCAATAACATTGCTACCTACTCGCATCAATTGGGTTTGTTTGGGAGATTTGAAGTAGATCACCAGATTCTTGAAGGATGTCATACCGTTTTGTGTGTTGTCTTCCGTGATCACCGGTGAATTTCTTGCTCTCTTTCTTTATTGAACTCCAATCTCTTTTGGTAATCTATGCTGTATAGAGCAATCTACATTCTTCCTGAGCCTACGGGATCTTCTATGATCTCCGGTCTTCTTGCTCAAGAATTATCCGGATCATCATAGACATACTCGTTGCTGTTCATCAGTCTTGTTTCCTGGCTCTATGATACAGAATACGGAACACTACTAGTTAGTGGCTTAAAACATTTTAAGAAAATGGTGGTTTATGAAATGTCGATATTTCCGTTGAAAAAGTAGAAATAAAATAAAATAAAATAAAACAAACAAGAAAGAAAAGACCAATTCTTAAAGAACATATTGGTTTGTCAATAATTTCGTTTGGCTCAATCAAATAGGGGAACACTGCGGTACGTTTAATCCATAAAAAAATTGAGAAATGTGTCCATCGTTCTTTGGATGAACATGTATGTGTGGAATTGTGAATATTAACCAGTTAGTCATTAGGCTGCGATTGAAACGTCAAAAAGTTTGCCGCGTGTTCAGGCATGCATTACGAAAGCTGTGACTCTGACTATGGTTCCGGAAATCAAATACCAAACTGAAGACGACAAGAAGAGATTAATATTGACTCTTGTTTCCAATCACGATTATCAACTTTCAGAACATCCTCGATTACGGTTTACATAATTGTCAAACGTTCATGCATTCAATGTCTGCATTTCCAACTTATCAAAGTAGGCATTTTTGACGCATATCTAATTCCAGGGATAAAACTAGAACAGGCCAACGCATTTGCCATGGATGTTTACTGCCTATAAAAGCCAAATCAAAGCATCCACTACAGACATCACAAGTCTGAAAAAATGAAGCTTGCAATTGCACTGGGCCTTTTCTGTCTCTCTATCTCCCTCTTTCCCCTCTTCACTTCTCCTACAATACTATTTCAGGTATTATCTTCTCTTTCTTTTGATCTACACATGAACTAAACAAAATAACGTGCGATCCTAATTTTTCAGTTGTTATGCACTATGACAGGGATTCAACTGGGCGTCGAGTGAAAACGCAGGGTGGTATAATTCACTGAAGAACAACATTGCTGATCTTGCTAATGTCGGGATAACTCATGTTTGGCTGCCTCCTCCTTCCCACTCTGCTGCAGATCAAGGTACTGATTCGTTACTTCTTCTGTTGTTCCTTTCTTGTTCATATCTTTACTTCCATTCCCATAGCCCTCTCCCTAGTATGAGTGTATCTACGCGTAGTCTATACTCTCCCATGTTTCCTATATCGGCTAGCGAAGATAACAAAGTGAATTTTCAATACTAAGTTAATATGTCATAACTGTGACAATATGGTGAATTTTGCAGGTTACTTGCCGGGAAGGCTGTATGATCTCAACGCATCAAAATATGGAACTCAGGAAGAACTGAAGTCACTGATTGCTGCTTTGCGTGAAAAGGGAATCAAGGTGATTGCTGACATAGTGCTAAACCATAGGTCAGCAGAGAAGAAAGACGAGAGAGGGATATTATGCATCTTTGAAGGTGGAACCCCAGATGCACGTCTTGATTGGGGACCCTCATTCATCTGCAGAGACGACACTGAATTCTCCGATGGCACTGGGAACCTGGACACCGGTGACAGCTGGGGAGGAGTGCCCGACATAGACCACCTTAATCCACAGGTACAAAGAGAGCTATCAGAATGGATGAATTGGTTGAAGACTGAAATCGGATTTGTTGGATGGAGATTTGACATGGTGAGGGGATATGCTCCTAATATCACCAAAATCTACATGGAACAAACGAACCCGGAATTCGCAGTTGGAGAGAAATGGGATCGCCAAGAATTTGCAGTTGGAAAGGATGGTAAACCTGATGCTAATCAGGATTACCATCGGGGCTTGTTGGTTGATTGGATCAAAGCTGCTGGTGGTTCTGTCACCGCATTCGACTTCACAACCAAGGGAATTCTACAAGCTGCTGTCGAAGGAGAGCTATGGCGATTAAAGGACTCAAATGGAAAGCCTCCAGGATTGATTGGCGTAAAGCCAGAAAGTGCAGTGACGTTTATTGATAATCATGATACTTGGTCCCAAAACCTTTGGCCTTTTCCTGAAAACAAAATCATGCTTGGTTATGTTTACATCTTAACTCACCCTGGAATCCCAACAATTGTAAGTACTCATTGCTTTCTGGCACATTAAGTAGTTTTTTTTTATGCCTTACATAGAAATGGTCAACTAATTAGTAATTCAATGTACCATGTTTTGCAGTTCTATGATCACCTTTTCGTTAAGCGGGAGCTTATGGAACCAATAAGCAGGGTTACTGCAATTAGGAAACAACATGGCATCAATAGCAGAAGCACTGTGAACATATTAGCCGCTGAAGCTGACCTTTATATGGCAAGAATTGATGACAAGATTATAATGAAGATTGGACCAAAGACGGATTTGGGGAATCTTCTACCTTCGGATTACCAGGTTGCTTACAGTGGACAAGACTTTGCCGTGTGGGAGAAAAAGTGACTAGTTAGAGAGGCTCAAACTGTTTTTGGTTGGGTGCTAGAAATAAATAAATAAATAAACGATAAATATGTACTACGATAAATATGCACTATGCTATAATAAGAGCCTATAGTTCTTGTAATTTGGAGTGAGTTTTCTGCTCCTTATTTGCATGCGACAAAAATATTCTGGAGGAAGCGAAATCAATTGGCAAAAGAGGAAGGAAATTTGTTCCAACATTGAATCAGTACAATTCTCAAAACAACAAATAATCTGCCCTAATCTAAAGGTTACAGCAAACAGCTGCTTCCTAGGTAAAACGCAGCGCTTGGGCAATTTCATTTTCTCTTAGTTTCATTATCTCTCTGTGTTCTTAATGCCTTACTATCATTTAGTACTTCTCAATTTCTCATTCTAACTCTCCCAAAAAAATTAATTTTTTCTTTATACTAAACTTATGGCATTCGTAATTTATAATTTTCTTTTTCTCCTATTGGTTCTTATTTATTACTAAAATTCCAATATAAAACTATGAATATAATTGGTGTATATAAATTGCATTAGAAAATTATCAGTATAAAATAGTGTTTTTTTACCCAAAACTGTCGAGTTGGTCCTCCAATTTTCATTTTTTTAACCCAAACTGTAGAGTCGGCCATGCAATTTTCATTTTCTTTACCCAACAGTTGGCCTGCAATTTTTTTCTTTACCCAAAACTGTCTAGTTTTGGCCCTGCAATTTATGACTACCTGAGGCTTATTTAAATTACAATCCATAAAAAGTAGTTTGTCATTTTACCCATTTAAACAAGGCTTGGTGTGTAAAAAGAAGAAAATCCTCAAGTGCTTTATATAGAATTTTGTGGAAGGAATTTATATTTGTCCTCGACTTTCCACGTTTACAAAATTGGACTGAAGATCAAGTCACCTTTCTTTTTTTGCAGCAGATACCATTTGCAATCGTATGGTCATGGACTTGACTTCACCAGTGTAATATGAAAATGAAATTTTGTAATTTAAACTTCCGTTCGGAGGGCGGGGATATCCTCACCTTATTATCATTTTGCCTTTACAATGTTACTTGATTCAACTTTATTTGTGACTCTTTCTCGTACGTGGGACTCTTTATTTTCTTGGGGGCAATCTTAATTGGTATATGTCACTAAATCAGTCTAAAGCTGGAAAGCAGGCAAGTCTAGCTGTCCCTTCGATTCCTTACTTAAGTCCTAGACTTACTAAGACTAGCAGGGCTTACTCGAAAGGCAGGGCGGCATAGCCCCCAACCAAGGGAGTGGTTACGTCCAGTATGTCTTCCTTTTTCCCGACATGCTATAATGCCTGTTTGGCCCTATAGGGTCACCAAGACGGGACCAAAGAGAGAGAAATGGAGCACAACAGAGAGAGAAATGGAGCATTCTGGAGAATGAGATAATATGAACTCCTAGATTATTATAATAAGGTTAAATTAGTGCATTTGAGAAAACAGTAGAGTGCAGCGTGAACAAATCTTCGGATTGCGTTCATTGTATACAAGGGCTACCTTATCTGAATCTGGTCCACGTTGCATTAAACAAAGATAATTAAAGAGAGAAAAAAAAAATGTATCGTTGGACAACGTCAGTTGTCAGGTTTTTTCATTTCACTTTGCAGCTTTGTCTATATGTCCATGCATACGACATATATTTATTCAGTCTTATACTTGTATCTGAGATTTTTCTTGAGAAAATTGTTTCTCATGGAGACATAGGCAATGGAAATGATCATAATTAACTAAATTCCTTTTCACCAGCCTATCATCATTTTGTTAGCTGATTGAACTTGTAGAAATTGTTGAACTAACAAACTAGTGTGTGAGTTTTTTGGTAGAACAACATAGCGTCAAATTTACATATTATGATTTGTTGCCATTAATTGTAAAGTAGCAAGTAGGGAAAGGTAACGAAATATATCAAACCTCAATTTTTAGGAGTCAAGGTGGAGGTGGACCCTCCACGTGGTTAAAGTATAAGCTATTAAGAGCTTAAGTCTAACTTTTTTTTAAAAGTCATTTAAAAGGTAATTAACAACTGCCAGTAATTTAAGCATCCTCAAAAACTCATTTCATTTAAGGTGAGTACATAGTAGATTAGGGAATTTAAGTTCAGAGTTTTTAAAGTAAGGATGAGCCTAAGGTTAATCAAGAGCTATCCTTGGACACATGCTATCAAGTTTATCTGCTCGCTCAACATGAAAGTGTGGCCATATCTCTCCTCAACATGTGAGGATGGTCATGTCCTTCCTTGATATGCTACTAAGCCGTATCCTTTTTCACATGCTAGCAAAACCATATATTGCAAGGTCATTTTTGTAATGACCAAGAAAAATTTATTAATAAAATTTAATATTTAATTAGATTTTATTAATGAATTTACCCTCATAAATCGTATTTTTGTAAAAAAAAAATTATGATAAAATATAGAATATAGTGTTAATAGGAAGTTCCACTGTAAATTTGTTATGATGTTGAATATTAACAAACACAGGTTTTTTGAGTTTAAATACTTAAAAATTTATAAATAATATCCATAAAATGAATTTTATATCACAATTAATTGGAGAATTGTAATATAAATGAATGGCAATTAAGGTATAAACAAGATAGAAAATCTACAAAAACCCTAAACCAGTGCAAAAAGGGGGTCTGATGCGATAAAGGTAATTGCTAAGGGAAAACACAGATATAAGAAATGCTATGTTCAGCTTCTGAAAGTAAACTAAAAGCAAAATAGAATATCTTCCACAGCCTAAGAATATGTTTTTCACCTGTTTTACCACTGCAGTATAAGAAAAATACTGTGTGATGAAAAATTATACTATGTAAAGTTTTGGGGCCCACCAAGTGGACACCCATTGGAATCTTATTGGGCCACCATGCCATAGGAGGTGGCCCAATCACAATTAGCCACATTAGTTACCCAATTGATTACTTGGTGACTCACCACTTTTTTAAAAAAAATGTAAGAAGATAAGTATGAATTAAAAGCATTTAACATCAAACCAACTCATTTCTTCTTCCTCCCAAAACCGGTAGCCATAAGAGCTCGTTCTCAAAAATTTTCCCAAGCCCAAGTTCTTGCAAAATTATCCCCACTAAGTTTCAAGCTTCAAGATTAAGGTTTTGCAGACTTTTAAAGGTAAGAAATCCAAACTTTTTCTTGAATTTTCTTAGGGTTTTCATGGGATAAGGAGGGGATTTTGACAAGAATCTCTTTTATGTAAAACATGCCTAGTAAAGATTTCAAAGAAGCCCTTGGAAGGCTAAGATCATCAATTCTTCCTTTGGTAAGTTTAACTTTTCAAATCTAAAGTTTAGTTGGTTTTGTTTTTGGATTTTGATTTTTTTTAGGCATGTGGCTATTCAAACAAATTTATGGTTTAATCTCTTTAGTATATGGTTTATGACATGGTGGTGTTATTGAAATTAAGGTTTAAATGTGAAAATTATGGGTTTACGTAAAAGCGGATGGTTTTGTAATTTTGATGCTAGTTTTGAAAAGAATGGTGATTTGCATGAAAATAGTTTTAGGAAATGTTGAATTTGCCTTCACAGTGGCTGGAATGCTATTTTTGAGTTGATTTTTTAAAAAAAGGACCCAGAAACTAAATTGCAAAAAAAAAGATTTTCTAGACAGATTTAAAAATAACCAAAAAAACCCCTGTATAATGGGAATTCTGAAAAAGTTAAAACATGAAAGTTTTAAATCTTGATGAAATTGTTAGGATTCTTAGACGGTTCGTCAAAAATTGTGTTCTTTTGTGAGTTATGGATTTTACAAAATTTGTTAGAATTGAAAAAAAAAATTTAAAGGGTAAAAACATCATTTTGCAAAAGGATTTTGGGAATGGTATTTTGAGCAAATATTATCCTTATGGAAAATGAAAAATTATGGTTTAAAGAGATTATTTTTGGTTCTAAGGATAAAATTGTCAAAATTTTCAAATAAGGGGTGAAATTGCAAGGTTTTATTAAAATAGGGCATTGATGTAAAATAAGGATACCCAACATCCTAGGGTATTGTTTTAAAATTAATAAGCACGCTAAAGCTCGAGAAATTTAGAAAGTCCCACCGAGGGCAAAATCGTCATTTCTCCACAAGTGTTCCAAATTGCTCTGAAATGTTCTAAATAAGAAAAAGGATTATTAATAAGATTTTCTTCCTTCGTTAAAAACGATAAGGTAGAATAAGATAAGGGAAAGAAAATCCGAGATCATTAGAGCTATAGATGGGTACGTAACCAACCTATTGATTAAAGAATGATTTGTATTGATGCATAAGATGAAATAGTAGAAATGTGGCTAATAGCGTTATAATTAGCCAAACAGAACCCTAAAAGATTAGGAAAATGGGACTGAGATTGGCTAGCATAGCAACCTAGACAAGTAAGTACTAATCCCACTTACAATATGGAATTGCAGGTATAGAATATGATATAATATATATATATATAATTATGTACCTGTGTGTATATCAAGATGTATCCCTGTGTGTGTATAATAATATATATACCTGTGAGTGTATTATGATGCGTACATGTGTGTATATTGATATGTGTACTTGTGAGTATATAAAATATGTACCTATGTGTATATACAGTAGAAAAATATTTATGTTTTGTGTATAATATGTGAATATGACCTCATGCATGGTATGATAACCATAATAATTGGATTGGTAAATATACCACCGAAATAAAAAGAGTGTTGTACCGACTCTTGACTTAAGGAGAGTTCAAGGTTATGGTATGGTCTCGGTGTCACGTAGACCTATGTGCGTAATGGTACGAACACTTGAGCCTTAGCTAAAGATAAGACATGATAAGGATAAACAATGTTCATAAGAAAGCATGGCTAGATCATACATTTTAGTGAACATTGCATGTGGGCTGTGTTTAGAATTACTGGGCGTAAGCTCACTTTGTGTTTCATACTATAGGAATTTCTACAAAGAGGTCATAATGAATTCACTGTTGAGCTGAAGGAGGAATATGTGTAATGTACAGAGCAGAGTATGGAAATCACCGTAGTTATGTTTTCGCTGTTTAATATTTTAAGATATTTTGAAACTAGGAGTATGAAAGTTCTAGTATAGTTACATAAGACAAAACCTCTCTTAAAAATATTTAGCAAATAATATTGTAAAAGAAAGTTTGTTTATATAAATATATGTATATATTTATATTATGAGGGTTGCTTAAATCTCCATGTGTAATATATATATATATTAAAAAATATTCTCAAGTTTTTCATCTATACATAAGTAAGAAAAGTGCTTTATCACAACCTAAAAAAGACGAGTTGTGACAAGTTTTTTCTGAGATATGCAATTAATTCATGTCCTTTCTCGATGTACAAGCAAGGCCATGTCCTTTGTCACAATTTTTTTTTTTTTTTTTGGCTAGTCCCTCCTCGTATGCAAACAATGTTATATCTCTAGTAAGACCATATCCTCCATGATATATATACTAGCAAGAGCCATGTCCCACCTCAACATGGTAACAATGCCATGTATGCCATGTCTCTTATCAATGTACTAGCAAGACTATGTCCCTCCCATGATAGCGAGGTCATATTCCTCCTCGATGTGCTCAAGTCTTGCTTCCCCTATGTAGGCCACCAAACGGACCATAGTTCTAACATTTAACTTATTTTCCTTACACTTGTAATAACAAAATTTGTCTCAATCACCATCCCACGACATCCTAATTGTTTGAAGTACATGTTCCCGAGTAACTAGGTATCAGACCCACGGCAAGGAAAAGAATGCGAGTTATGGATCTAGAGATGGAGAACCATGTCAAACAATTATCAACGTGAAAAGACTCCTCTAAATAGGGGAATGATAGGACCGAGCAAGGAATTAGACTTTCACTCTTCTACAAGGCATTTTATTGCTTACATTCTAATAAAAAAGAGACGCCAAGTATATTCTAACCTTCTGGTGCGCATATCACTTTTTTTTTTTTTTTTTCAAGTTCTGTTACAAGTAATGCAGAAGTTGATCAATGACGGATTGGAGTCCTATAGTCAACAGAAAAAAAAAAAAACCCAAAAAAAGAATAAACAAAAGTTGGATTGCTGTATTCGATGGATAACCATCCATGATACGCTTCTAATCCTCTTTTGACGAGATGGGCTTGATTTATGGATGGGTTTGGATAAGTATAATCTGTTAATTGGATAGGAAACGAGTTTTGGCTGTTGTTGCTGCGAATAAAATGTGTAAGGAGCTTGACATACTTCCGGTTTATTGTGAAAGCTTTGAAAATGGTCCTATAGCCTAGGGATGAATACAAAGGAAGACACCATTGCCGTGACGTTTTGTCTCTTCTATTTCTCCATTACCCTTGGCAGCTCTCCAAATAGTCAATCTTTCAGTCACCTATAGTCAAAATTACGTTCATATAGCAATTGAAGAAATTATGAAAAACCGTTTATTCATACTCTGTGTGTGTAAATTCGATGAGAGATTTGCATCCGGACAAAGTGTATATTAATCACATATTATTATCGTTATTATTATTTACTTTTTCTTTATTTCTAGATTTTCTTTCTCTTGAGTCTTGACTGAAAGTCATTCCACTGAATTTTCACTTCCCCCTTAATTTTCTTTTGAGGAAACCTTTTTCCACACAGTTATCCTTATAATTTCTCCCACTAAGGTGTCAATTGTCAAACACATTAGTCCAACCAATCATCTCTATAAAAAGGCAAGAAGCAGCCTCTTCCCCCACAAGTCAAGAACATGGACTCTTTAATTTCAATTTGCCTTTTGTGCCTCTGCATCTCTCTCTTCCCTTCCTTTACTACTCCTACCATACTATTTCAGGTATAACATGCACTGTATATTTGTGTCATCGTACAAGTCTTATAAATTTTATCTATATAATCCTTATTTAGATCTATTGCTCGAATCTTCAAAGAATTTGAAAATAATATATGTGACAGGGGTTTAATTGGGGTTCGAGTGATAAAGGAGGATGGTATAATTCTTTGAAGAACACCATACCCGATCTTGCAAGTGCTGGAATAACTCATGTCTGGCTTCCACCTCCCTCTCAATCTGCTGCTCCTCAAGGTACTATCTGAATCTGATTTTTTTCCCTTTTTTGGGGAAAAATTTTTTTTGGCTTCAGTTCATTGTATTCGATGTAATAGCATAAGCTGATAATTATGATACATGATTATACGATGAAACCAACCAAGATAAAGAAAGGGACAGTTTCATCGTATAATCATATATCATAGTTATCAGCTTATGCTAATTCCGCTTCTTTCTCCATTTGAAAACGGGAATTCAAAGCAAGAAAAAATCATTTCACTGGGTCCAGTCTCAAGTGTCTAACTCACAAATATATAAAATTCATCAAATGGGCACTAATTGGTCATTGAGAAGGGACTTAATAATTAATTATTCTTTCTGAAAATAGAGAGAACATTTTATTTATGAAAAAAAAGTGTTATGTTTTTGCTCTTTTCAACTCACATATGTACATACATAAGGTTATTTTTCGAATCACGTTAACTATCGTCATTCAAATCTTAATAACACTGTTTGGTCGTCCTTTTTTTTTTTTTTTTTTGACAAAACGTCTTTGATCAACTAATATTTTTTTTTGCTCAAAGTCATTACAAAATTCAAAGGAAGAACTGAGGTGAATTGCTAATGTGATTAATCAAGTCTTAAACTCAAAACTAACTGAAAACTTTGTATGTATATAAAATCTCAAAACTTTGGTGTTTTTAACACCTGCATGTTGTTGGCTTGGCAGGGTATATGCCAGGAAGGCTATACGATCTGGACGCATCAAAATACGGAACCAAAAACGAACTTAAGTCCTTAATCTCATCTTTACGCGAGAGAGGAATCAAAAGCGTGGCAGATATAGTCATAAACCACAGAACAGCCGAGAAGAAGGACTCGAGAGGAGTGTGGGCGGTCTTCGAAGGCGGGACTCCAGACTCCCGTCTGGACTGGGGCCCATCTTTCATCTGCAGAGACGACACCTACTCTGATGGCACTGGGAACCCCGACACTGGCGACGACTTCGAACCAGCGCCCGATATCGACCACCTTAATCCAAGAGTTCAGGTGGAGTTGTCGGAGTGGATGAATTGGTTAAAGACTGAGATTGGATTCGTGGGATGGAGGTTTGACATGGTGAGGGGGTACTCTCCAAGCATCACGAAGATCTACATGGAGAGGACGAGGCCGGAGTTCGCGGTTGGAGAGAAGTGGGATCCGCTTGCTTATGGCCAGGATGGGAAGCCTGAGACTAATCAGGACGCCCATCGCGGTGCTCTGGCTAATTGGGTTGACGCAGCTGGTGGCTCAGTCACCGCGTTTGACTTCACCACCAAAGGTACTATAAATTGACGTTTGTCCGACTCTTTCTTTTCTAAGAAATTAACAACTGTTTTACGTGTTAGTACCAATTTTCGTGTTACCTAGTATTTTTTGACAACTAGTTTATAACTGCTTAAATATTTATGGCATTTTTTATCTTAAAAAAATATTTACAGTATTTAGTATTTATTATGTTGTCAAAATCTCAAATTTAGATGATATAACAAAATAGCATTTGAAGACGGTCAATATTAAAGGAATTTTGAGACAACAGATTTATGAATAAATAAATTATCAGGTATTCTACAAGCTGCTGTACAAGGAGAGCTGTGGCGGTTGAGAGACTCGAACAACAAACCTCCGGGAATGATTGGATTAAAGCCAGAAAATGCAGTAACGTTTATTGACAATCACGACACTTGGTCTCAAAATATGTGGCCTTTTCCGCGAGACAAAGTCATGCTGGGTTATGTTTACATTCTTACTCATCCTGGCACTCCAACAATTGTAATTACTCTGCACTTTTATTTTTTTATTTTTTAATTTCTTGTATTGTTTACTTTTCCTCCTTGTATAGTTGTATGAAGTAATTATATGAGAATACATTTTTGTCTTGTAGTTCTACGATCACCTGATTGAGTGGGGGCTCAAGGAGCAAATAAGTAAGCTGAGTGCGATTAGGACTAGAAATGTGATCAACAGCAGAAGCTCGGTGAGAATTTTAGCAGCAGAGGCTAATCTTTACATGGCAGGCATTGACGACAAGATTATCATGAAGATTGGGCCAAAGCTGGACTTGGGGAACCTACTGCCCTCAAACTACCAACTTGCTACCTCTGGACAGGATTATGCTGTGTGGGAGAAGAAAAACTGATTACGACCAAATAAATCTTAAAACAATATATGTGTGTTGGTTATTGATAAAACTACTGAAAAAAAAATAGACGATGAAACATGTATAAATAAAGGGAAAAGGTTTTCCCTTCTTTTGTAAGAGTTGATCCTTGCCAATTGCCATGGATGTATTTTGCTTTTAAGTATTGACGCAATCAGTGATCATAACGTTGAATTGTTTCGGGAGGTCACTATTCTTTTTCCTATACTATAAAACAATCAATTTTTTTTCTTTGTCAAAAATTCCATAAACAAGACTATAGAAAATAAAATAAATAATAACCGTCACGTTCATAAAGTTTTGTTAAATTATCATACTCTTTTATTATAATCTATCTAATGTATTTTAACGAATTAAAATTGTATTCCACTAATATTTCTTTTTTCAAATCCTGTTGTATTATTCTCATAATTTTTGAACCCCGTTAAGTATTTCGTTTCTGAATTAATTCTTGAAGACATAATGGAAAGTACTTTTTGCAGGATGATGTCATGTAACAGAATCTGATCCACATTATAAAAGAAGTGTTTGGCAGGTAAACTTTCGCTGCCAAACTATAGATTCTCCATAGTATGAACTTAGCGTCTTCATTTGGTCTCTCCACGAAGCCTAAACTCGCTTACTTCCACTTTCTGTTTAAACGCTATTCCGAAAGCAAAAATCCTAGACGGGTCCTACTTATTTTCCGTGAATTGTTGGAGTCCAATGAGAAACCCAATGAAACCACTTTCGCTTTACTTGTGAAGGCATGTTCTTCTTGTTCCTCTTCTTTTGGATTGAATTTAGTTGAAGCAAATCAGATTCAAACCCATTTGATAAAATCCGGTGCTGACCAATTCACGCACCTGAGTACTGCTCTTCTTGACTTCTATACGAAGTTGGGATGCTTATCGACTGCACAACGCCTGTTTGATGGTATGCGCGAAAGAGATGTTGTGTCTTGGAACGCTTTGATTTGTGGATTTTCGAGAAATGGGTATCACTTTGATGCGTTGTGTCTCTTTGTTAAAATGCTTAGGGTGGGATTTAGTCCTTGTCCGACCACTTTGGTTGGTTTGGTTCCGTCCTGCGCTAGGCATGAGTTGATTTTTCAGGGGAGGACTATTCATGGGTTTGGAATTAAGGCTGGCCTTGATCTGAATTCTCAGGCAAAGAATGCGTTTACCTCTATGTATGCAAAATGTGCAGATTTGGAGGCGGCGGAACGCTTGTTTCAAGAGATGGTTGATAAGAGCGTAGTTTCCTGGAATACTATGATTGGTGCCTTTGGCCAAAGTGGTTTCTCTGATGAAGCAATGCTTGTCTTTAAACAAATGAGGGAGGAAAGTGTGGAAGCGAATCCAGTGACCATGGTGTGCCTACTCTCGGCAAATGCTAATCCGGATTCCACCCATTGTTATGCCATTAAAACTGGTCTTAGCAACGAATTTTCTGTCATTACTTCGCTAGTTTGTGAATATGCTAGACGTGGGAATTCAAAATCAGCAGAATACCTTTACATGTCATTTCCCCAGAAAAACCTGGTTGCCTTAACTGCAATTATACAAAGTCACGCGGAGAGAGGTAACATGTTATCCGCTGTGGAATGTTTTGCTCAAATTCAACAATCTAACATGAAACCGGATGCAGTTACTATGGTTAGCATTCTTCATGGAATTACTGACCCAACTCACTTTTGCATTGGACTCATTTTCCATGGTTATGGATTCAAGACCAGTTTAAGTGTTGAGAATTTAGTTGCAAATGCATTGATGAGCATGTACTCGAGGTTTGACCATGTCGAAGCTGCTTTTTCTGTTTTTTTTGAGATGCATGAAAAGCCATTGATTAGTTGGAATTCTTTGATTTCTGGTTGTGTACAGGGTGGAAGGTCAAGTGATGCTTTTCAATTGTTCTGTCAAATGAAGTTGTCTGGACATAATCCAGATGCCATCACTGTTGCTAGCATACTATCTGGGTGTGGCCAACTCGGGTACTTGCAATATGGGGAGAGGCTTCATAACTATGTCATGAGAAACAATCTCTTATCCGAAAACTTTGTTGGAACTGCTCTAATTGACATGTACACCAAATGTGGAAGTATAGAGCGTGCTGAAAGAGTCTTTAAGAGTATCAAAGAGCCATGTTTAGCGACATGGAACTCGATGATTTCAGGTTATAGTTTATATGGCTTAGAACACAAGGCTCTCTCTTGCTTCTCCGAAATGCAAGAACAAGGACTATATCCAGATCACATCACTTTCTTGGGTGTTTTAGCTGCCTGTGCACATGGAGGTCTTGTTCAACAAGGAAGAAAGTATTTTGAGATAATGACAAAGGAATTCAATATGGTGCCGAGCCTACAACACTATGCCTGCATGGTTGGTCTCTTAGGTCGCGCGGGCTTGTTTGATGAAGCGCTGGTTTTGATAAAAGATATGAAGATAGAACCTGATTTTGCTGTGTGGGGAGCTTTGCTTAATGCTTGCTTCATCCACCAAGAAGTGAAGCTTGGGGAGTATTTGGCCAAGAAGTTGTTTCTGTTGGACCATAGAAGTGGTGGGTTTTATGTGTTGATGTCTAATCTTTATGCGATTAAAGGAAGGTGGGATGATGTAGCCAAGGTAAGGAAGATGATGAGAGAAACTGGAGGTGATGGTTGTTCAGGCATTAGCGTTATTGAGGCGACCTCATTTGAAGAAATGAATGGAAATTTTTTGCGTAAAGCCAGTTTGAGATCAAGTCTTTGGTAGTGTTTGTTTCTAAAGTAATTATTAATTTTGATTTTGGCACTGTTTAAGGGCTGCTCGCCCTACCGAAGAACCAAAGGCTTTTGAGGCTTATACTCCCCTATTACATGACCTAAAAAAAGGCTTTCAATAGCGCCCTTAGAATCTAAGCCTTTGGTTTTTGAAGAGCCTGTCGTTGTAGATGTGGGCAGGGCTTTCGTTCTTATAGCTTCAAGTGCCAATCCATTTGACCTCTCTGGATTTTATTTATTTTTTCTTATTTATTTATTTATTTATTTATATTAAGGTTAGGGATGAAAATACCATACTGAAGTTTTATGTGATTAGCGAACTTTTTAAACGGATACAACACATCGATTTCATAATAACTACCACAACTGTAAATGTACCGATGATATTATGCCCTTATTGCGGCTGGTGAAACAAGTTTTTTCCCTAGTTTATTAGATTTTTAAATTTCTTTGAGATTTAATTTGCTGTACTAATCATTTAATTTTTTTTAAATGCTAATCATTTACAAGTTTTTTTGAGCAATCATTTACAATTTTTTTAAATGCTAATCATTTACATTTTTAAACAATGTGATTTTTTAATGCAAACGACAGACTTTTTTGTAATTTAAATGACGTTTCTACATCTAAACGACAGCAAATTATGTACATGTCGCTTCTCCTTAAACGACAGCAGAAATTTGCAAGAGAAACTATGTGCCGTTTGCTATGATTAAACCACAGTACTTCTATTATTGAAAAAAAAAAAGGAAGAAAAACAAAACTTTACTGTCGTTTCTTCTGATTGTTGTAGCCGCCAGAACAGAACAAATTTATTGATCGAAAAATTTTCATCCCCCTTTCCGAGGAAAATACTGCATGAACTAAAATTTATTTCGTCCGGTAAAAAGTAAAAGCAGAAAAATTCAAAATCATTCTAAAAATAATAAATTATACTGTTACATCTTTATCTATTCGTTTTTAGCACATGACACATCAGAATTTTAATTTTGACAAAATACATCATGAATTTTAAAATCATTAACAATTGAGATCAAATAGCTAACAAGTGTTAAAAAGTATGGACAATTTTAGTTGTGAAATTCACACGTGAGTTTTCATAAGAGTAGAGCTCGTCATTTAAGAGAAAATTGAAGTTAAACATATGAAAAAGAATACTTAAGTAAAATTAAAAGTAGCTATTAGACTTTAATTATCAATTATTTTAAAGTTTAAAATATATTATACTAAGATTAAAAGTACAAAATATATTATAAAAAAATGAATAATTTATAATGTAATAGTATAATTTACTCTTCTAAAAATACGAAAATAAAAATTAAAAAAAAAAGGGATTAAGACCGTTGGACACGCACAAAATGTGGCCAACCAGGGTTGCCCCAACTTTCTCTCCCCCGTCAAAAACCCTAGAAAACGGGAAGGAAAAAAGTATTTTAAACTCTCATATTAAAAAATATAAATAAAAAAAACAATTAAAAAGAAAATTCGGCACCCCTAACGGAGCCTTTCAAAATTCGAATTTGCCGCTCTCCGCAACTTCCCGATCCCAGATTTCTCAAATTCCATTTTCTCCACCTTCCCATTTTTCACCATTATCATCGTCATCTTCATCTTCTTCAATTAGTCCCAAATATCTCTCTCTTTTCAAGAACTACGCTTGGAAACGCCCATGGGTGGTGCTCACAGTCGTGAGGATCTCGAGATCGCGGACTCCGACGAGGAGGAACAGACCGAAGGGGAAGAAGAAGACAACTACGAGAAAGCCGACGACAAGGTAGGAGAGGGATCTTCAGAGAGCCGATCCAAAACCTCGTCCTCCATTGACGACGTTGAGGCCAGGCTTAAAGCTCTCAAGCTCAAGTACTCCTCTTCCCACAACCCTAATCTCAAAAACGCCATCAAGCTCTACCTTCACACCGGCGGCAACACCCCCAAGGCGAAATGGGTGACTTCCGAGAAACTCACTTCTTACTCTTTCCTTAAGACCTCTCGGATTGGAGGCAATGACGATGGAGACGAAGAAGATGAGGACGACGAAGGGGAAGATTCTTGGTGGGTGTTGAGGGTTAGTTCCAAGATTCGAGAGAAGGTATCTGCGAAGCTGCAATTGAAGACTTTTGCGGACCAGCGTCGCGTTGATTTGGTGGCCAAAGGTGTTTGGGCTGTGAAGTTCTTCAACGACGAGGATTACAAGGTTTTCGTCGCCAAGTTTCAGGAGTGTTTGTTCGAGAACACGTACGGGTACGAGGCCACCGATGCGAACAAGGTCAAGGTTTACGGAAAAGACTTCATGGGTTGGGCGAATCCGGAGGCTGCAGACGATTCTATTTGGGAAGATGCTGAGGATAGTTTCTTGAAGAGCCCCCAGTCGGCGACGCCGTTGAGGGAGAATCAGGATTTGAGGGAAGAATTTGAAGAGGCGGCGAACGGAGGGATTCAAAGCTTGGCGTTGGGAGCGTTGGACAACAGTTTCTTGGTGGGTGATTCCGGCATCCAAGTTGTGAAGAATTTCAGCCATGGAATACATGGGAAAGGCGTTTATGTCAATTTCGATCGCAGGAGTTACAACTGCAGCTCGGGTTTGGTGGAATCGACTCCCAAAAAGGCTCTGCTTATGAAGGCAGAGACTAATATGCTTCTCATGAGTCCTTTTACAGAGGGGAAGCCTCATTCCAAGGGGCTCCATCATCTTGATATCGAAACGGGGAAAATAGTGACTGAGTGGAGGTTTGAGAAGGATGGGACTGATATTACAATGAGGGATATTGCAAATGACAGCAAAGGAGCCCAGTTGGATCCTGCGGGTTCGACATTCTTGGGGTTGGATGACAATAGGCTCTGCAGGTGGGATATGCGCGACAAGAATGGGATGGTTCAGAACCTTGCAACTGGTGATGGCCCTGTTTTGAATTGGACACAAGGGCATCAGTTCTCTAGAGGGACCAACTTCCAGTGCTTTGCAAGCACTGGTGATGGCTCGATTGTTGTTGGGTCGCTTGATGGAAAGATCCGGTTGTATTCAAGCAGTTCAATGAGGCAGGCGAAGACAGCTTTTCCGGGTCTTGGCTCGCCTATTACTCATGTGGATGTTACGTTTGATGGGAAGTGGATTTTGGGCACAACTGATACCTATTTGATACTTATCTGCACCCTTTTTGTTGAAAAGGATGGGAAGACGAAGACGGGTTTCACTGGTCGTATGGGGAACAGGATATCAGCACCAAGACTGTTGAAGTTGACTCCTTTGGATTCACATCTTGCTGGAGCTGATAACAAGTTCCGTAATGCGCAGTTTTCATGGGTACGAACCTCTTTTCTTTATCGTCGATGCTTGGTTTATCTGGAAAATTGTCCGGTTTTTGGTGTGATATTGAATCGTTATATTGCCTCTGATATTGTTTGTTTTGATTTCTTGCTTCTGATATCTGTTGGCATTCTTGGAACCAGGTATAAAATAGGAAATATCAAAATTAGATGCTTCCCTTCGAGTTTAATGTAGGCTTTAAATTGTTTATGGATGTTGGATTTTCGTTGTGTTTTCTCATTCTTGTTTAATATGTAGACCTTTTGTATGTTACCGGTGGAAGGGCTTTCGAAAGCCAGACTTTAGGCTAGATACTTGTTTGGTTTGATTATTCTTGGATTGGTGTACGTCAAAGACCTATTTTTAGTTTCTTTGTTATGTAATGAGTCCTAGAATTCATTTTATTATTGGAATTTATAGATTACATGGACAAGTGTTTTGAGGGAAAACTTTTGAAAATCTGTTTAGGTCACGGAGAGTGGGAAGCAGGAGCGTCATCTGGTCGCAACTGTGGGCAAATTCAGTGTGATCTGGAACTTCCAGCAGGTGAAGAATGGCTCACATGAGTGCTACCGCAATCAGGAGGGCCTGAAGAGCTGCTACTGCTACAAGATTGTCCTCAAGGATGATTCCATTGTGGATAGTAGCTTCATGCATGACAAGTATGCGGTCACTGACTCACCTGAGGCCCCACTGGTTATAGCTACCCCCATGAAAGTCAGTTCCTTCAGCATATCCAGCAGGCGATGACGTTCAGAGTCATGGCTGTTTCTGTACTTTGTCAGATTTCTCTGCTTCATTAGTGAAGTTTTTTTCTTTCTTTTTTTTTTTTTTCCTCCGATCATTAGTGAAGTTTTAAACGCTTTGTTTAGAACTTCTCTGGTGTACCATAGATAGTTTGCTTAACTAGGCCATTTCATCAACTTATGATCTCTATTTGTACTCGTGTGCCAAAGAAATTGTTGAATTAAATTTTCATTTGCAAGTTGTTCTTAACTTTCATTTACTTCTAGCTGTTGCGTCAATCTATATATATATATATATATATATATTTTTTTTTTTTTTTTTGTTCCTTGGAAGACTGTGATGGCTAATTTTTTTTAATCCAAAATTTTCCATCTCGTGCAGCTAAGGTTATAGAACAGAGCTTTAATTCTTGACCATTACATTATGTTAAAAAAGTTCCTCAATCTTGTAATATAATATAATGAAATGGGGAAAAGGTTCCTCTGTAATCCTTGCTCCAGGACCACCTGGGAACCGTTGGATAGTAGCTTTATCAAGATAAGGACGCTTGTTTTCTTATCTGAATGCACAAGGAGGCTGTATGATTGTAATACATGGCTACAAAGAATTTCGGACAGTGGACCCATGTTGTTATGTCGTTTTGCTAGTGTAGATGTTAGTTTATTTATATACGTGGAATTTGTGGACCTGGTGCTGTGTATGCATCTGGAAAAAATTTGCTGATAGAGAAAAAGAATGGCCACTGCCTTTGGAAGAGGTCTCCACATTCCATCATGTTCTTTATCCCTAATTTGTAAGAGCGCGTCAAAGCCCCCATTTGGCGCTGCAAAGCTGCCATGGTCTGCTCAAGCAGGAAAAGCTCAAGCTCGTTCTCGTGTCGTGGTGGCTCAGGCCCAGCAGCGCCCTACATGGCTCCCAGGGCTCGACCCTCCGCCGTACCTCGACGGAAGGTGATCCCGTTGAGTAATATCTTCCTAAGGCTTCTCATTAGCTTACATGCTTGGCTAATTGATTCTGTCATTTTTTTTATGGGTTTTTGGAAATGGTGTCTTTATATATAGTCTGCCTGGGGATTTTGGGTTTGACCCACTTGGTCTTGGCGAGGATCCGGAGAGCTTGAGGTGGTATGTGCAGGCAGAGCTTGTCCATGCCCGCTTTGCCATGCTTGGAGTTGCAGGAATTCTTCTAACTGACGTCAGTGATGCCGAACCCTTCCTTCTTAGCCCTCGCTTTTTTACAGTCATCTTTTGAGATATTCTTCCTTCCTTGATTAAGAACTTGTAATGATAAAGAAATTTGCCTAATGGGTTTAAAAAGCTATTCTATGAACTCATAAATTGGATTTTATCAATGTCTTGATGTTCTTCTACTTGTTCTGCGAATGCTTTTCGGCAGTTGCTGCGTGTAGCAGGAGTCAGCGGTATACCAGTTTGGTACAAAGCCGGTGCGATTAAATACGAAATTGCCAACACAGAAACTCTGTTCATTGTACAACTAATCTTGATGGGGTAAAATTTATATGAAAGAATCGCTGACCCTTTACCTCTTTATCCAAAACAGTCTCTTTAAATTATTTTATGCACTCACATCCTTCATTGCTATCTTTTTGACAGATTTGTTGAAACCAAAAGATATATGGATTTCGTTAGTCCCGGATCTCAAGCCAAAGAAGGATCATTTATTGGATTGGAAGCTGCCTTAGAAGGATTAGAGCCTGGGTAATTTTCTGAAGTCCGTTTTCAATTGAGTTTGAATCTTGCAAAAGCCTTGTCCTCTTAATCAAGTGATTGAGAAGGATGTCTTCTATGATTTGCAGATACCCGGGTGGTCCTATACTAAACCCTCTTGGCCTGGCTAAAGATATCAAGAATGCTCATGACTGGAAGCTTAAGGAGATTAAGAATGGTCTGATTCCGTTCTGTGGTGATTCTTTTTTTTTTTCTTTTCCGCAATTTCATGACTATGTATTCGTTATCACGTTTCTTATTGCAGGGCGCCTGGCAATGATGGCCATGCTCGGGATCTTTGTGCAAGCTGCTGTAACTCATGTGGGACCAGTTGATAATCTTCTGGAGCATCTATCTGATCCATGGCACAAAACCATTGTTCAAACCTTGGCCAACTCTAGTTCTTAAGATGCAATTCAAAAGCTTTTCTTTTGTTTGTCTCAGTGTAAATACAACATGAAAATCCAATGCGGATTATTTTAATTTGGAGACTTTCTTTTTAAATATATTTTTTAGGTTGTTTCGTAAAAAACAGTCATTATTGACCGGTGAAGCAAGGGTTTCAACTTCCAACACTTGATCACAAAGCACACTTTCAGCTTCAGCATCATCCTTGGTCACCGGGTGACTTGTCTCATGTTACTTGTCTGATCGTATGTGGAACATGATTTTTAACATAATTTCATATGTTTAGGCTTAATCTTTCTCACTTTTTACCAAAAGAAGAAGAAGATGATAAAAATTAAGAAAGAAATCTCGGTTAGTTACCAACATAGTTGATCCTTGACGCATTGAGCAAATTAACACAGGTGGTCCTGTACATGCTATGTCAGCACAAGATTTGGTTAAAAAGGTGGCAAGGAAAAAAGTCCGGCTTGCTGGATTCAAACCGGAGACCTAAGGATATCTGTCTACCGACTACAGTCCTCCGCTCTACCAACTGAGCTAAAGCCGGATTTGCAAAATATTGCGAGCCCAAGTATTTTGTACAGAACACTTGAGTGCTCTCAAAGGAAATCACTTCGTTGTAAAATGATTTCGCGATTGCTATGAAAATGGGTTAACTGTTGATCTCTTGTGCAGAAAAGCCCTGTCGAAAAATATATCAAAAACATAAACTTGACAAAATGTATAATATACACAAATGAAAAAGGGCCAAGCATGAAGGAATGTCAAGTGTTTACATGGTTTAATTAATTAGTCTTCAACTAGGATACAAACGTTTTAATATATCAAAAAAAATAATAATAATAAACAGAAGAGAGTCATCCTTTGACGAAGTAGATCACAAGAAGCTCAAACCAAATACTTTCATTAAGCAAACTCGAAAAAGCTATTACAAAGAGTATACTTTCAACGTTCCAGGGCTATACATGACGGTCTCGGCAAAAAAAAAATAAATAAATAACAAAAGACCTATACATTATAAAAGCACCTTGTTCCCTCTTCTCCAGCCACTTTAACGAACATATTGCTCTAAAATCAACACATATATGACCACTTAAGTGAGAAAAATCATATGTCCAATCACCTTATTGTACACATAACAATCGCAAACATGTACACTAAGAAATTTGTCAGGTAAGATTCAGCATTCAATGCATGAGAAACCGCCAACCAATAAGAATTAAGAGCTTATACCGAAACAGCAGTAACATGTAGTGGCTCCACTGAAGGGTTATGTTGACCTGCTCTGATGTCCCCTCCTCTTTGCCAAAAACATAAAAAACCGGGGGAACAAGGATTTCTTCTTTTTCTTTCCAGCCCTTGGTTCTTGGAATGATGAATCAGCTTCATTATTGTTTACATGCGCGTATGACTTCGGGCTTGGAGCATAATTGGCAGGAACAGCAGCATCAGATGCCTGATCGGTCATAGCTTCTGTCCTTCCCTCAAAACTAGCCCTCGGGCTTCTTACGGGATTCACTGCAGTTTGACCGGATTCAGTTGCCTTGCGACGTTGTTCGTGTTCCGCCCTCCACTTTCTCAACTCCTGTTCTACTCCCAACTTTCCTTCCTTGGCTTTCTCAGCCTTCTCCATTGCAATCCTGAGAGCTTCTTTTCTAGCAGCCATCTCCCTGTTAACTTCTTCCAACTTCTCCAAGGTTTTCAATTCAGATGTCTTGGCAGACTCGATTTGGGAAATGGCAGATGCAACCCTCACATTTGCCAGCTCTTCCGCCTCATGGGCCCGTTTACTGAGCTCATAATACTCCTCTAGAGAAAGTGTTACCCCTGTAGGTGAATCGGCATCTGAGTGTCTAGCAGATTCACTCTCTTGCAAGGCCTTAATTGCTGCCAACGCCAATTTTTCTGAAGCTCTAGCAGCCTCTATTTCCTTTTCAGCTGCAAGTAACCTACTCCTCATCGTACTTTCTCCAGCCTTTGCTTGGTCAAATTCTTCCTGTGCCTTTCGCAGCTGTTCACGAGCCATTTGAGCTAGTGACTTAGCCTGGTCAGCCTCCTGTGCAGCTTGCTGTAATTGCCTAGGTATCTCAACCATCCTTTCCCTGACTTCTTTCTCCTTCATCTGGACCAGAGCTATTTCTGACTTGGTCCTGTTCAGTTCTGCTTCAATAGATGCAACAGCCACTGATGCCATTCCTTCCCTCTGCCGAATGGCAGCAAGGGCCGATTTCTCATTTTCAAGTTCTGTCTTTAATGAGGTGGCAGCCACCTTCAAGCAATTCACTTCAGCAGAAGCTTTCTCTATGTTGAGCTTTACTTCCTCAAGCTCTTTCTTTGCTGAAGCAACTGCAGCCTGTATTTCAGTATGAGTTGTCTTCCCCGGTTTCTCTACCTTGCCTTTTGACTGGCCTCCTACATTATTTTCCTCCTTCATCTTGGATTCCATGTAAGCAGCTAATTCGGCTTTTAAATCAGCTAGCAAGGCCGAGGCAGTGTCCAATTTTGATTTGAGATCCTTAGCTGACAGAATTTGTTGGTTTAGTCTCTGGAGCTCCTCTTCAGCTTGTTTTAGTTCCTTCTCCCAATTAAGAGAATCTTGCTCTCTTGCCAAGGCAGCTCCTATTCTTTGTTCCTCTGCTTCTAGATGGGCAGCATGTGCAGACTCCAATGACTCCTTTGTTGCAATCAGCTCAATAGTCAGTTCTTCCACTGTCTTCTCAACCTCCTTGGACGCAGCAACAGCCTCTTCAGCCCTCTTTACAGCCACGTCCTTGTCAGTGACCAAAGAAGCATATTCTTTACGCAGTGCCTCTAACTCTTCTTTAACAGCTTTCAGCTCCAAAACAGCAGCTGTATGCCTAGCCTTAGCAACCTCAAGCTGTGCCTTGGCAGCAACACTAGCCTCATCAGCAATTCCTTGCTCCATCTCTTCCACTCGGAGCTTGGCAAGTTCTGAGTCTTGTTTTGCTTGATGCTCTTCCGTTTGTGCTCTCTCTAGGTTGAGCTTCAATTCTTCAATGAGTCTCTTAGTGCTGTCTAACTCTTTCAGTACTTGGACTTTTGCCTCTTCAGCAGTCTCTGACCGTTTCCTATACTCAGGAATCTCCTCCTGCACTTTCTCAAGCTCTTGCTCTACAAGCTTGCGTCTCTGTTAGCCAGAAGAGAAAATATTACATCGTTAGACATACATCCCAACCGTCTCTTTTTTGCAGCCAAAGAAAAAGAAGCTTATGCAATGTATAAAAGTAAGGTAAGAAGAAATCAAACTTCTTTTGTATTCTGAATCTGACAAAAGAGTGAGAGAATGATAATGCGTTAAAAAAAGAATTAAATAAATAAATAAACAAAAACAGGGAAAACATGTGTATGTATATACCTCTACAGTTTGAAGTTTATGGGCTTTCCAATCAACAATTCCTCCAAATTTAGAAACAGCTTCTTTAACGGACTCGAAAGGTGCCGTTGTATCAATAAGGCCTCTGTTTATGTCAAGCTGCTTAGCATGTTTAGGAGAATCAGCACTTTCTTTTTTTATGACAGTAACTGCATCAACGTTTGTGTTGGAAGGAGCAAGCTCAACAGATTGCACCATGTCATCATTTTTAGAATTTGTTGCCTCCGAAAAGGAAGCAGAAGGAGCAGTCGCAGGGGGATCTTCTACGGCCATGTTTTCAGAATTTCCCATAACATTACTGTGACTATCTGAATCATTTTCTTTGGCTGTAATTGGGGATGTTGAAGCTCCATTAGAGGTTTCCTGTAAATGTTGGTTTTCAAAACCTTCCACCACAACATCCTGATCCCGGGTCCCTGCTTCATCAATTGTTTTTGGTGAAGTCAAAGCTGGAGCATCGGATAGAACAGGTTGACTTTGTTCTATAGATGAGGCTTGACTTTGTTCCATGGTTGTTGAACTAGATGTTTGTTCATCTGTTGAAAGAAGTTGGTTTTGCTCCAAAGCATCTGGTGCGGTTGCTAACTTCAAGTTTTCAGTCATCGACTCATTGTTGTTTTCAATTTTTCCATTCTCATTACTAGAATGACCATCATGATGGGACAATGAAGAGGACTCTGGTGGTAGCTGTTCGCCATTTTTCACGTCCTCCATTTCCACAAAATGAAAAAAGAGCCAGAACTGGAAGGATATCCCTTATTAAGAGAGAGCTGGCATGAAAAATATTGCCTCAGTTCAGATAATTCAACAAAAACTTTCAATGATTTGATTTGGCAGGCCACTACTTTCACCTTGTAATCCTACCTTAATAAACGCCATACAATCATCTCAAGCTCTCTACTAAAGATGAAAAACATTTCCTTAATAGATACTCATGCTTTTATTATCACCCCAAGACGAAAAGCGTAATAAAAATGATAAAAAAAAAGAAAAAAAAGATATAATAATCACTATTTTTCCAAAAGATTAAGCATACATATAAAAGGAAATGAAAAATGAAAAAGAAAATAAAGAAAATATCCATTAATAACTCAAACAATCAACATATGCATTCTGCCTTGAAATTTTAGAACAAGTTTGACCAACTCTTCCATCGCAATCTTCTTCATTCATTTCCACGTGATTCCGAATTTTTTTCCTTCCTTTTATATATTTACATCTTATCAAGACATAAGCTTGAAACCAAACGACTTTTACAGCCAGACACGCGCAAAAAGACTGAACAAAATTGGTTCTGGATTTCGGGCCAGGAACATAACATATCTAATCTCTTCTGCTTAATCTCGATTGCTGCAGATAAATTATCATGCCGGTTCAATAAATGTTTTTTTTTCCTTAATTAGAAACAAAACCTCAGGAAAATTGAAAAATAAATTAAAAAAATCAAAAGAAAAAGGTATAATCTTGTAGAAGCTAAGCCAGAAAAAGATCATTAACAACATATGAATTTATTTAAAAAAAAAAATACAATTTCAAATTCAATGGATATATCAACAGCAACTGAAACAGACATATTATCGCATGAATGAACGAATTAAGAATTAACCCTTTAATCAAGGATATTTAGACATCGCAATCAAAACCGATAATCTCGTTTTCAAATTCAACAAAAAATATTCCAAAGACAATTTGATGAAGCAAAAATGAAAGAACATACCGAACAAATTAAGCAGACACGAAATCGAAAGGGTGCAGCGAATTGGAAAGGATGTTAAAGATTGCTACAAAATCAGAAAAAGATAATTACCAAAAAAATAAATTTACATGAAAAATAATAAAGGGTGGGGAAAGGCTGGAGCTAAAAATGGAAGCGGAGAGAAAAACGGGGAGAAAATAGAATACACGTGAGTGGAGCTTACCTCCTCTTCCTCCTCACGCAGACTACAGATCCATTTTTCTCTCCTTTAAAACGATAGTTATTATAAATATTATTTTTATTTTATTTATTTATTTATTTGTTTATTTTGATGAAAGATAAAAGCACAGGTGTGGACCTGTGGTGTTCATGAAAAATCATTAATTGAAGCAAAAGGGAATCTTAGAAAAAAGACTGTTGTTTATATTATTAAGGACGCGAGAGTTGTTTTGTTTGACTAAAAACCGGAGACTCCGGAAGAGCTGTCAAGAGGGATTGGGAGCAGACGGTTCTGTTCCACTCGCCAAGTCACCCAACCACGCCTCGCTTGGACCTTTGTTTTTTTTTTTTTTTTTCACCTCACCCCCAACTTTTCTAATTTAGAAAAATTTGTCATATTGGTCCTTGAATTTATTTGTAATTGTCATTTTGGTTTCTATTATTTTTAATAAACAACTCCTTGTATTATTGATTTTTTCCGTAATTTTGGTCTAAATTGGTGAATCTTTTTTTTAATGAATTTTTTCATGTTTTGGATACATGATTTAATTTTATGAGATTTATTGACGACGAGAAGTGGGTGCAGTGTCATACATCGATGAAGAGAAGAAGTTTGTGCAGCATCAAGATCCAATGCCGAGCTCAACTCTAGTCTTCAATGTAAGAGATTTGAGGGGAAAAAACTAACAGAAAAATCAAAGACTCTTTTTTTTTTTTTTTATTTTGATAAATTTGGATGGAGGAAAATCTGGTAGATTTTTTAGACGAATCTCTTTATATTTGTGTTCGAGTTTTTTCTTCTACTCTTTTTGAGAGACCTTTGCTTATTCATTTTTTTTTCCTCCTTTGTTAAGGATTTAAATGTCTGTCTCTACATTTGATCAAGACTGCAAAGATTTGAATCATATTACGAAAATTGTCATAATTAAAAACTCAGCGCCAAAGTGTAAGTTATTAAACAAGTCAGGGACCAATTGGACAAATTACTATACTAAATTTTCTCATGTCATTTGCCTTTTTGTATTTTTATCTATTTTTTATTATCTATTTTTGAACATTTGTTTTGTACTGTTTCTGTTTTCATTTTAATTTTCCCTTTTCTTTTGGGAGTTCATAAAATTCTTCTCCCCAAGTTTGGTTTGACCTTTTTCATTTGCCAGACCAGACTTTTTTTTTATTAGAAAATAATAATAGTGATAGAGATAGAGGTAGGATTCCAAATTATAAAACGAAAATATATGAAGTTTTATAAATTATTCGCCTACCATGAGATAACCATTAATAATGTACCTTTTGTCATCTAATGCAATTTATCCACAAGAGCAATTAAAAAAAAAAGTATTTTGATAATATCAGTTCACGAGCTCCTCTTAACAGCAAATGTTTAATGTAACATCACTTGTCACTTGTCGCTAAAGTTATATATACAATAATCATAACTCATAAGCTCATAAAAAAAGAATATACAATAATTACGACATGTTCATCTTATATTGGCTCCACATTCAACTTTTTTTTAAGCTTAATAGTGTATTTAGTGTGTTTAAAAACGTAGTTAAAACTATAAGTTAGAATCAAAATATTATAACCTGTGAGAGCCATATATTATGACAGTTGAAATCAATAAGTTGTAATAATATTGCCAAACAAATTCATTAATTAGTAAAACTATAATTTGTTAAATTACATGTATTAGGTGTTTGGAAAATTCTATTTAAATGAATTTGGGTTAACAATATTGTAGTATAAAATAACTTTATATTATAACTTATTTTATATTAATATTATAAGTATAGTAGGCAGAAATTTTATATTATAATGACCTTTATTATTTATTTATTTATTTTTTTCCGTTTTACTCAGCAAATGATCTTTTTTTACCATTAAATCAGGGAACAAAAACATAATAATTAAGCTATACAGCACAGCGAATGACACAAAAGTGACTCCTTGCCAATGAAGTTTTAGCAAAGATAATAAATAAAGTCACCGCCCAGCAGGGATGGTGTCTATACCAGTCTACCTTCCTCGTAGAGCGTGTCTACAGACTCTCGTACGAAATGACTTTGATGCCCTCAAATTTTCCTCTCCCGCAATTACCGCTCCTTTCTCAACAGGCGTTACTTGATTATCTCTCGATGGTAATTCGGTAATAACACAAGACGAGTTTAATCCAGGCAACCTTCACGCACGTGCACTGAATAAAGCTCTAAGAAAGCTCTAAGAAAGGTCTAAGAAAGGCCCAACGGAAAAATCCAAACCAGAAAAAGACGTGAAAAATGATATTAAAGTGGACAAATATGAGCACAGCAGCCGCAAATAATAATTCCCGTTGGTGCTATCGGTGGGGTCTAAATTCTAGGAGGATCAGGACCGTTAATCATGTTTAGAAGTTTGAATTTTTTCATGTTTTAGAGAAGTGGCTTCCATTTGGTGGTGTTATTACCTTATTAGAAAGGGGAATCAAGGCAATTACGAATCCCAATTAAGCAGGCTTTTTGGGAAGCAATTAGAAAAGGCTTGGGAAATGATTAGCAGATGAAGCTTCCATTTTCTTGTTTGTGTAATGTGTTGCATGGGAAAGGGAGGACTTGAGGAGGGTTGGGATTTGTGTAGGCCATTTTACTCTATTTGGACAAGTCGTTTTTTTTTTAAAAAAAAAACCATGGGCACCATATGGACTCTGATGTTGCCACGTCAGATGGCAGATGCTATTGTATCCTACTGTTACAGGTTTTGCCAAATGCCAAATTTAAAATGACAGTAAAAAATCCGTAGGTATTGGCTGGCATGGGATGAAAGAAGGACACAAAAAAGTTTTATGCATGAAGTGGGTGCAGCTAGGGTTCTCAGCTGCGTGTGATTGTGTGAATTTATAAGCGTTCAAAATGAAAAAGCTTTTTGTTTTGTTTAGGAAGTCAGGTTGTCATATAGTTATCCATATGAAAATAAATCCAACTGAATTTGATTTCTTTTCTGGAGGCCATTTTGCACTACCAATATCTTTCATTCTCTTTTTCTCTTTTTTTCTCTTTTGATAGTTGTGGGGGTGGGGGAGCTCATGTAGAAACTATCACATATAATTTTATTAAGCCTTTCTTCTTATGAGCCCTTTTGAGAATATAATTCGAATTAACAATTTAACATTTGTGAAAAAAAAGACTGTAACAAAGTTGGTTTAAACCGAAACTATTTAGTTTCAACCATGCATGTTTCTATATGAGCTCACATGTACTTTCAATTGGTTTTAAATTTATGTTGATAAATACGTACATATTTAGTCATTGCTGTATCCAAAAAGGTCAACTGGGGAAGAGATGGTAACCGTATTGATCTAGCTTATATTGTGCATTGGCTGAGCGAAAACGTTGCAAGCAATGCGGTCTTTTTCCATGTTGTTTGTGGCTCCGATTTCATGCTTAAATTGGGCCGACGGTTCTTTACTGGGCTTATGTCTAAAAGCCCGGTTTAATAATGCATGCAACTGGAGACAGCCCTTGGATTATGAGCCAACATCGGCTGAATTAGGTAGACTTTAGACATTTTTTAACTCACCTAATCAAAATTTAGGTGGGTTGATATTAAATATAATCCACCTAATGAACCTAAAATTTAAAAACAACATACCCAATTAAAGTTTGGATGGATTAGTTGGGTCGATCGAATTGAGCATTATAAAGAATTAAAAAAAATGAAAGTAACAATTTATCAAAATAACCTAAAATTCATTATATATTTGATGTCTAACAAATCTCAAATACATAAGGCATACCTAATAAACAAAACATAATAAAAACTAAAAAAACAAATTATATCTTTTTAGTCAATAAACATTAACCACAACCAACATGTTCACAATTGTCAATCTCCAACTCCAAACATTTTCACTCAAATGAATGAAATGAGAAAGAAGGGTTTTTTTGGACTTTATAAAGTGAAGAAATAAATAGGTAAGGATGTGAAACGCAAACGGGAGTGTATATTGGAATGGGAAGTGGTGAAGTCTTTTTTATTTTTATTTTTTTTAAAGTGTGTGGTGTAGTGTGTATTAGAAAGTAGAAAGCAAGAAAACTAGAAGTCTAGAATCAAAGAGAAGTCTTTCTAAACTATGTTCCTATAAATAAAGTTTTTTAAGTATAAGATTATATCAAAATTACAATATATATAATAAATATTTTATATATTTTTTATATTATGTGGGTTTGGATTATTTCAGATTATGAAAAACTTAACCCAAACCCACCCAATGAAAAATCAGATTAGGTAGATTAATGGAAATTCTTATTAGGATTTGGCAGATGCGGATTATCTTGGATTTCATTATGTGCATTCAATCGGATTCATCAGATTGTTGGATTTTTTTCACCCCTATCCTAGATACTTCTTTTTTTATTGGGAAATTTAGCCAAGGAGGTAAAATATTTATTGAACACTATACCATTTATGCCCTTACTTTCTTCCACTTTATATCAACTTAATTAGGAAAAATTCTAAAAAGAAAAACCAAAAACTAAAAAAGTGAGTTGAGAGAGACATAATTTCTCACTGAGAAAACTATATGGAACGCCCCTTTATGTGTAATGCCCTGCCTTTCTGAGCTATCACTTAACTTGTTTAACTACCGTTTCTTAACTTTGATCTTACTTACTATTAAGAAAAATACTAAGCAAATTTTTTTTCCTTAATAACATAATTTAAAACATATTTAGAAATTTTCTTGAAACTGTTGCGACTTCCATGGCAACGGAAACTGAAACATAAATATAAAACTTGACTTATTAACTATTCAAAATATCTCGTAAAATATATATTTTAAAACGCTTTTCTGTAAAACATTTATTATAAAACATTTTCTTAAACATTAACTATCTTAAAACTCGTAAAACAAATTTTCAAATAGTGGAAAACTTTTTCTTTGGGTAACGAAAAACTGTTATAACTGTATCCATACCAACTATAGTATCTGTCTCTTGCAACACTAAGCTCCTTAACCAGTCATACTGGTCCCCCGTATAATTGCCTATAGCATGAAAGAATTTGTAATGAGCTTTCACTTAGTAAGTTCAAACATAATCTCAAAAAACAGTAAAACATTCATCTAAAACATAGCCTTTAAACTTTTCTCATAAAAATTTCTTAAAGACATCTTACTTATAACAGATTTTGTAAACATTTCTCATAAAATATTTTTCATAAACATTTTTTGTAAAACGTTCCTCATAAGAACATTACTTAAAAGGAATGCAGTAAATATTATAATACATGATTCCAACTATGTTTAATTATGAACTTTTAATTATGAATTTCTTATTATCTTTCTTATTTTACTTGAATTTTTCATCATTGTTCTATTTTTAATTGATCTTGTAGGCTTAAGTATTCGTATTAACATTATCGATCATGAGATCGTGGCTTTAACATAACATAATGCTTCCCTTGTGGAAGATTTAAGATCATCAAACAACAAGGTCGTAACTTTAACTTAACTTGCATACTTTACATCAAGGAGGCTAGTATGATACTACTTATCATTTTTACTTTATCTTATTATTAACTTTAGTGAGCATATTAAATGATAAATATATCTTATGCTATAACTTAGCATTGCAACATTAAAAATAGCATATGCAAACATATTACAAATCATAATTTGAACATTTAAAAAATTATGCATAATAAATGCAAACATACTTTAAGCATAACAATTTGTAAATACATTGCAAGTCTTTGACTTTATCTTTAAAACTTTATGCATAAAAATATGAACACATTTCAAACATATATAGCATTTGTAAATCAATTTTTTCATACCATAAGTGAAGTTTGAGACTTACCTGAGTAGTGTCCTAACATTCTTATTTCATTTTTTTTCCTTTTGTTAGTTGGTTCTTGTGTCTTGTTTTAAATGATAGCCGACTATTAGCTAACTTTTTCATTATCGAATTACTCGATCAATAAAGGAACTTAAACTTTAACCTTTCATTCCTTTTACTTAACTTTGTTCTTTTGGTTCATTACCGTGTTACTTAATTTGAATGTTCCTTGATCAAATTCCATATCACTAGACGGTTTTCGTGACTTAACATGATACAAAACATTTTTAGTGTAAGGGGTTTTGCTAATTTGGAGTACTCGGCTTCGTTTTAGTAGTTTATAAAAATGACGATTTTACTCTTTTTGGGTTTTTTTATGAGTCTTGTAACTTTATTAAACTTCTTGTTTTACTTCACCATCTATTACATATGGGATATAGAAAATTTCCTGCTTAGGGGCATTTTTCTAATTCGGTCATTTCGGGTTCCATTTTGGCATTGTTTTATGAAAAATGACCATTTTACCCTTGACAAGTCTTAAAAAACTTTTGGAACCCATTGTAAACCAAAACTTACATTTCTTTACTTCTCATAGTATTATGAAAAAAAAAACAGTTTTCGTTTAGTTAAAATCATTTTTTATCAAAACTTTACAGTTTTGATCTGAAATGTGAAAATCCTTACGATTACGTCCCTCTGCATTTTCTTTTCTTTTCTTAATATAAACTCTTAATCCATTCAAACTTGAAACCTATGGTTGCTCACTACCCATAGTAGTGCAGGAAACCAATATTTTCTTTGTGAAAATCCAATTCTACATGGCTTTACGGTTTTAGCCTAAAACACAAAAATCTTAACCTTTTTGCCCCTGGGACCAAAATTTACCATCATATGCTAAAACATTTAGTTTTTTACAAGAATTAAACATTTTTTAAACTCCTTGGCCTAATTAAAACCATTTCATAATATTTTCTTATTTTACAAAATTTTGTCCGTAAAATATCGTAAATTCATAACTTTAAATCGGTAAAGAACTTTCACAAATTGTCCACCTTTTCTAACCATTTTGATGAGATTTACAACTTTTGTGTTTTAACTTTCCTCAAAATCATTCATCTTAATGGCGTTTGTGAAATGGTAGAACAAAAATTATCTTGTTTTGACTTGTTTTGATTAAAATTCGAGTAGAATTTCTTCACTAAAGTTGTCCAGATCGAAATTTCTAATAAATCTTGTGTTAACCTCATAAAATAGTTTGGCCTATAAGAGCCTCAAACACAAATTTTTTAAAAATATTTTTTTACATTTTAACTTTCTTAACCTTTTTTTTAAGGTTTAATCACATTTAAACCTTTCCAAACATTTAATCAAGTACTTAATACTTCAACTTACCATGCTATAAAGTCCTTCAAATATTCCTTAGGACATAAAGTTTACAATCCATACACAAATTTTATGAAAATATCAAACTTTTCAAAGCTAGAGTTTAGGGTTTTATTAAGAAATTTCCCAAGCTTTGCACGTCCTCTTTGATGCTTGGAACTCTCCTATCCTCCTTGTCATTGTTTATGACAAAAACCATGAAAATTCCATTAAAAAACCTAAGCAAAAAAACTAAAAACACTAAGAGAAAAGCTTAGATTTTTATCTCCAAAAATTGTTAATCCTTGCTCTAATATACTTGTTCTTGGTTCCTTGCATGATTTGGAGACTTGTTTTTTGAAAAACATTTGAGATAACCATTTTGGGTGGGGGGTGGGGGTGGTTGTCGTTTCTTTTTGGGAGGAAGAAATAGACTTGTTTTCTTTTTCATGTTATGAATAAATGATGGAGACCAATTTAGCTCCTTTTGTGAAACTAATTTGATGCAATTGGGGTTGGGGGAGGGGGGGAAGGTTGAGGTGGCTTTTTGGCCACCTTAAAGGTGGCACCAAGTTGGGTCCCACATCAGTTTTTTTAATAGTCTAAATTTATATTGACAGTATTTTTCCTATACTGCTAACATTCTTTCCTACATTGTGTTTTATGGTCTACAAACTTTCACATCATCTACATAGTATAATTTTCATACTGCTTAGCTTTATACAGTCTAATTATTATATTGCATTTCTTTATGCAGTATAATTTCTATACTACTTAACTTTATGTAATATAATTCTCATACTGCATAACTTTACTAATGTAATCTTTACACTGTATTATTCTTATACTACATGATTTTTATACTCTATATTCCTTATATTGTATTTCTATTTTAAAATTTGTTGCAACATATTCTGTAACAATTAGTCTTTCTAGTTTATTTTCATATCATTTCATCATTATTTAAGATTATGACATCATTTTTAATCTTAAAAACCCATTTTTTATTTTATTGGAATTTGTTGGAATTTGTCTTAAAAATTAAATGAAAATAATAATCCTCGTGACACGCTTTTTGTTCTTAAAATATTTAACAATTTTTTGAGCATAAACTTTAGCTCATAAAATTAGTACTTAAATTAATCAACATAATCTGTAATTATTGTATATTTAATACATTAAAAATTCTTAGGTGTCACAATTATAAAACATCCCTTATTTAAAATGTCCTCCTCTTCTTAACTTTTTAAAACTATCCATTTTTTATTTTATTTTTTAAAATATTAATAACACATTTACTATTTTAAGTATTATAATTCAATCTAAAAAATTAGAAACCCTAATTCTCTCTCTATTCCCTCATGAGGGAATAGTGAGAATGGAAAGTAACTTTTTTTTTTAATAAATCATGAATTTCTAATAAATGGACAGTTTTAATAAATGGTATGTTAGAAGGCATTTTTAATAAGTTGGGACATTTCGATGGCATTCTTGTAAGTTGTCTTCCTCATTTGTATGCTTCAGTTGTTGAAGCCAAAACTATATACGCTAGAAAAATAGGGAGGATGTTTGGTATTGTTAGTTTCAACTAAAACTTGTAGTTGCTATAATATAAAGCTCTCATATGCTATAGTGTCAAGAAAAGTGAGCTATAGTGTAAATCTCTTACATGTTATAGTGTTTTTAATTAATTAGTTGAAACTAATTAGTTCTAACCAATGCTTCCAAATACCCCAAGAGAATGTCCCTCTAGCATCAAGAATTATGCTTTTACAAATGTTGAAATAATTTCTACCCTCATATTATCCCTTTAGGATTAATTTAAAAGGGATAGAATTCTAAAATAAGACACAAAACTAAAGAAGTGAAAGATAAACATTCACTATTTTTCTCTATAAACCTTAATGTTTCACTTAGTGTGCAGGTTTGGAATGGTATGGTTTAGAACTTTACGGTTTAAAGTATGGGCTCTAAACTGTAAGTGTGTTTAAAAAATCAATTGGAACTTAAAAATTATAGTATGTGAAAGTTTTATGCTGTAGCAAACTTTTGCTTTTTACTGTAGCATGTGAGAACTTTATACTGTAGTAAATTAAACTTTGTTTTTTTAACGTGCTTCCGAAACGATGCCTGTATTGTTTAAACGTTGGTTTTAAACTGGCATTTGGAATATAAAGGTTTAAAACGAGAATCAAATATCACATCAAGTTTAAAACGAGAATTGATGTTTAGAAAACTATAGTTTATGAAAAGAAAACAAAAATAAGAATAGTTTTTACTGTAGAAAATAGTTCAAACTATGTAAACTTAAGGGGGGACAAAGTTTAAATTTTAGGATTTTGGCTACTTTCAAACAACCTCTATGGTTTGAACTGGCCTCAATTATTACCCCATCAAATGTCACTTTGAACCATCTCCATGGTTTGAATTGACTTAAAAGGTTTTAAACCTAAGTACCAAACGGCCTCTAAGTCTTTGCTTGATTTTAGCGGTGTTCACAAAGCATCACAACCTAGGAAAACTACCCGAATTGAACAAGCACAAACCAATGAGTTAGTTGGACAACTTTTGAAAGAAACTCAACAACCGCCAAATCACTTGCCTCTGTGATGGCAGCCCAAGAGCGTAAGGTTAGACGTTATGGTTAAGCCTCTTTTAAAAAACATGAAGGATAGGAAATGTGGTATTTTAAAGAAAAATAAGATGGACACTTCAAATATTTGAATAATAAAAGAGACAAAAAAGTAATTTAGATTAGACAGCATTAGGGTCCCAGCTTGTCCATTCTCCGTTTAATCTATTGTCGTTTCTCTTTTCGTCTTAAGCGTGCACATGGAGACGGCAGTACTATTTCTGGGTTGCCAAACAAATTCCTTTAAGAATGAAGACATTTTGTGCCCTCTTCAAGGATTTTTCACACAAACGTATGGGTTGCAACATTTTTTTTTCTTTTTTCTTTTTGTTCTTATTTTCTTTTCCGGGACAGCTTTTGGAAAGAAACTCAACAAACACCTTAAAATATATTGCTTTGAGATAAAGATGTAAGACAAAAGGTCCACGCCGGTTGGTATTAATTTGTTTATTTAATGGACATGCGTAAAGTACCAAATGTGCCTATTTTCGAGTCTGCATGACAAAATCATGCATCACATGCAAATACATACCCCAAACAAATGTTGAAATTAGTTTTAATTAAGGGGATGCATTAGTTAAAAATTTAACCTTATACCAACTACAAGAAAAAAAAAATACATTTTCTATAGGTTATATATGCTGATCTCATGCATATATAACCTATGACAAAATCATGCATCACATGCAAATGCATACCCCAAACAAATATTTAAATTAGTTTTAATTAAGGGGACGCATTAGTTAAAAATTTAACCTTATACCAACTACAAAAAGAAAAAAAAGAAGACATTTTCTATAGGTGATATATGCTGATCTCATGAATTTGAATTGCTAAACTTAAATAATGATCATATTTAACATATTATTGATCCGTGGAAATTCAAGAATAAAATATCACTTTTTAAAGGTCTTCTTAGTTGGTGCACCAAAAAGATATATCCAACCAACTCTTCTTTTTTACTAGGAGTGTCCTTTCTCTCTATTATATTATCCCAATATCCCATAATACTTGCCTTGCACCCAAACACAATGATTTTCTCAAGCTGTTGCTCTTGGAGTATTAAACCTTGGGCAATTATGATAGAGACCTATTATCAAACTTCATATAATGTTGATGAAGCTACTTTTCAATTCGGTAACATAATTTCTGGTGTAGTACGGCAGCTGTCGGCACAAATATATTTCCCATTTAGTTAAACTGGCAAAAACAAACAATTATGAGCGAGTTATGTTTTTCTTTTCAATTGCATTTTATACAGCTGTTGAAAAATTACAACCTACCCTTGTCTATAACAAATATTTTGCATTAATAATATCTATATATTGCTAATTAGTAGCATTCGTTGCAACAGATCTCCAGCTACCTCATCTTTCTGTACTTCCAATAGAGAACAATCAATTGTATGCTGTCTTAATAATGATTTTTGATAGCAATAAATCCATTTTCAAGGATTTTAACTACTAATTATGCAGAACAATTATTTCTTTTTTATGATCTTCATATCTCCAACATATATGCTAATTATTATAACAACATTACACGTGATAATTAATTTTAATAATAATTTTCGTTAAACAACACAGTATATCGTGTAACAATAACCACTTAAAAACCGGGTAAAAAAACATGATTTTTTTTTTTTTTTTAATATCCTTTACTTTGGTGGATCGTCCACAGGCAAGAATAAAAGGTAGTATAAATAGGTGTGGGAATATCTAGTTTGAATAGATCCACGCATGATGTCAACTTAGTAGAGTTTAAATACTCCATTCTAAATTTCAAAAAATAAAAATAAAAACAACTAAAGATTTGGAGAAAAAATTTTTCATGAAGGAAAAAAAAAAAAAAAAAACTATGTATACCCAAATTCTCAAGCAAATTAGACAGGGAACAAAATAATTGTTCGGGAGAATATCGTTTTCTTTAATTGCTTGAGGGGGAAAATGCTATTCCCAAGCTTCGAAAATAATTATTTTTCCTTTGAATGCACCCTAACTCTAAACGCGTGCTTGAGTTTCTTGTCTATATCTATATAATGACAGAAAGCAAAGTAGTACCTTTCAAAACCACCAAAAGCATTAAAAAGACAAAAACAATTTTATTAAGATGCTCGAGCATGCACCTCAATATTATTTCTGTTCGTCCTGATTTTGTGGATTCTTATAATTGTACCATATATTCTACTTTGCCTCAATTATCAAGATCATATCTAGTCATCAATTGTCAAAACGTACATGTCTAATTTCTAATTTTTAAGTACATTTTTTCCAATCCCACCCCAAAATATTCAGACCGTACGTCAAAAAATACTGATAATTAGGTACACGATCAATAATTATAGCTCTACATACTTATATAATTAGTAATTTACTGTGACCATGTTTATAATAATTTATTAATTAAGAGCTTGTTTGGCATATTTTATTATTTTATATTGCATTATATTGTATTTTTGCATATAATACAATATAATATAACATAATATAATATGGTGTGTCAAACATACCTAAGTACATCTGTATGTTGTTTAGTATACTATGTATATTATATTGCATTGTATACTTAAGTACATCTGTATTGTTTGGCACATCTTATTATATTATATTGCATTGTATTATATTTTTGTATATAATACAATATAAGATAACACAATATAATACGGTGTGTCAAACATACCTAAGTACATCTGTATGTTGTTTAGTATACTATGTATATTATATTGCATTGTATACTTAAGTACATCTGTATTGTTTGGCACATCTTATTATATTATATTGCATTGTATTATATTTTTGTATATAATACAATATAAGATAACACAATATAATACGGTGTGTCAAACATACCTAAGTACATTGTTTAGTATACTATGAATATTTCTGCCATAGAAATTGTACTAATTGTTTTTTTTTAACCATATAATTATACAGGTAGCTAAAATATATACATATTAATATTGAAACGAAGAATTAACTCCGATTAATTTCCTTGTTTTAATCTATTCACACTGCATAAATTATTGGCAAAAGAATTGGACACAAGAAACAATACGGATCGTGTAAACATGATTTAGACAAACAATTCAAGGGACAAAAAAAAAAAAAAATTAATCATGCACCAAATGAGATCGTCTAGGATCTGTAATATTGATCCTCCAATGACCATTTTCCAATCCCTTCTTCCTCGCCACCCTCCTTTCCCACTCCAACTCCGTCTTCCTCCTCTTGGTCAGCCTGCAAAAGCTCTGCAACTCCTCGTCCATGGCGTCGTGCACCTTCCACCACCTCCTATGCGCCACGTCACTCGCGTACACAAAACTGTCCTCCACATCCCAATTACAATCATAATCTCTGTAACATAGCCATGGCTTCCACCCCAAGTAATGGATCGCATAAACTTTCGGCGGATCGGCCCCGAAAAGCTCGTTCTTGAAGCTGATCTCGTTAATGGTGGAATTGGACCAGAAATTCTTCAAGAAATTGACTCTCCTGGGAAGCCGGTGCCACCAGACAAACATCTCGTTGAGGAAGCCCTGGTCGCCGCCGTTGTAGGAAACGATGTCCCTTCGGCTCTCCATGAAGACGCGGAAGGCGCAGTTTGAGGGCTCAAGGACCATGACGCCGGAGTTGAAGAGGGAGAAGTCGTTACCGGCGGCGGTCATCTGGGGAAAGTGGAAGAGGAGATCGAGGTTGCGGAGCACAACGATGTCGGCGTCGACGAAAACGACCTTGTCGTAGTCGGTGAGCTGCCAGAGGCGGAACTTGCTGTAGTTGTACTCATTGTAGGAGCCCTTCTCGGCGTTGGGGTTGCGGATGCGCGTTATAACACGGATTTTCCATCCCGCGGCGGAGAGGGCGGCGCGCTTGGCTGCGGAGATGGAGTTGTCGATGAGGATTACGAGGTCACGGTCGGTGCCGCTGCGGCGGAGGCTCTGGGCCAAGGCTATGGCGCCGCAGACGTAGGATTCTGAGGAGTGGAGGACTGTGGCGTAGGCCTCACGTTTCTTGGATTTCTTGATTAGATAATTTTTGCTGCTTTGTATCTTGGTCACGTCGTAGATGTCGTGGATTCCTGTACCACAAAATGTGTGTGTTTGTGATGAATAAATTTGTTGTTAAAATACAACGCATTAATACGATCATTATCAAATTTATGATGTGTCCTCTAGTATATATTTGCAATAATATAATTGGGAGCATAACAAATTACAATCACTTGCATATGAAATGAAAGTAGAGGTGTGGTAGCCAGGCATTGTAGATTTTCCTTAAGGTAGTTTACGAGCAAGCAAAAAAAAAAAAAAAAAATCATATTCCAGGGCCAATGATAATATCTTACATTTTTCTTTTTGGAAGAAGGAAACAACCATGCATCTTAAGCCAACGATATCATCATTTTTTGGTTGTCGTTTTCCTTTTGGTTGTTGGTCAACTTTCCAATTTATAGATATGCTAAACATTACTTGGAAGGGATTATACTCTATCAAGCGCCTGCAGGTCACTGGATAGAGCGTCTGTTTCCTAAGCAGAAATTCGTAGGTTCGACCCCTACCTGGCGGGTGATGCATATGTTGAAGTTAAACTTTATTTTTGATTCTTTATACTCCTTTCGAAAGCAAAATTTAATGAAATCACGTTGTATACCAAAGAGTATAAGACGTGGAAACATATACGTACGTACCTTGACCCCAGAGCGGCAGAGCCAACTGGCAAGAACCAACGGGCAACGACAACTTGTGCTCCAATTTGGCAATCTCCGGCTCAAAGAACCACCAATCCCCTTGTCGTTTCGCCAACTCGTCGCACCTAAACAACTCCATCATCGGCCTACACTTGCTCCAAAACACCACTTTGGTCCTCTTCTTGTTCTTATTCCAATAATCCCTCTTCCCTTTCTTCACAACCAAATTCGCCACCACAAGATGTACTTGCAGCCTAAACACGTCCCTCCTCTCTTTCTCATTGCATGGAAGCTTCGCCACTATCACGTCCATCTTCTCGTACTTTTTAAAGTCTGGCATTGGTACCTCCGGGCACATCGGGACCTCGCTCTCTTCCTCCTCATCGATCCACTCGGGGAACAAGTCCTCCCACTTGAAAAAATCCGTCACGTGCTCAAAATCTACTCCTATGGTTTGATGAACATTTCCTAATTTTGTATTCAATTCACTCGCATATTCTTCATCCATGTTCACCATTCCAATTTTCTTCTTTCCCTTCCCCAACATTTTCTTCAAGTAGCTTGGAATTTCTAATCCATGACCACTAGTACTCTCGTTTATAAATCCTATATTTTCGGACTTGTTATAATTTGGCTCATTAATTGTGGACTCATCATGATCAGTAGACTCCTCCAAGACAGCCTTCACTTTGATTCCATTTTCCTCCTAATACGTAATTAATTAGTAAATGAAATTAACTAAAGACATTATATGTGAAATTAGTATTTTAATGTTAAAAAAGGGGGTTTAAGGCTCACCTTACCTTGTGATGGCATTCACGCATAGAGCACCTAACAAGAGAAGCTGCGTTTTCATGATAAACTGAAAGAGATGGCCGGAGAAGGAGAAAGGCGTAGACGATAATGGAGAAAGCGAGGAAAATTAGATTGATTCTGATGACAAGAGCTTTTGAAGGAGTGGCCTTTATGATCCTCTGGGGAAACCCAAGTCCTTCAACCATTTTTTTTTTTGTTAATTGCCTAGAAAGAATTGGTAGCAGGCTGAATTGGCGATCAGAATATATGTGTAATGCGTGTGAGTATATATGTGAAACTGTTCCTATGGTATTGAGTTTAATAGGAGTGATTAATGACGATGATTAGAATAATTGGAGGCCGGTTTGGCTGTAGTGGTTAGAGAAGTTGAGAGAGAGAGAGAGATTAGAGTAAAATTTAAAAAAGGTCACACCAATTATGGAGCTCCAAGTGTCGCTTCCTTGGTTTGGATTTCCGTAGAGACAAATATGGTCGGAGAGAACGAAGTTTTATTTAAGCCTTTTGTGGTAAATTCCTGATATGCCCATGATGTCCTTCCTCGTTTGATTCCCTCTCCTCCCAACAAATATATTCCATTTGATAAATTGAGATATAACTAAGTAGTTTAATTTATTTGCTCATGAGATGAGATTTATGTCATCGTGATAAATGATGTTCATAATAAAGCCGTAAGAAAAAAAAATCCGAAAACATTAGCTTTTTATCCTTTTTATTTTGTTAAAAAAGAAGGTAAAAGGAAACAAGACATGTGAATCCAACAATTTAAAGATGTTAAATGATTTCAAAATAGAATTGAGTATTCTTTTCATTTGTTTTTTAATCTCATTATTGGTCCTATTTCCATATGATTTATTTGTTTTTCTCAACCGTGTAAGCCAATGATTTTTTTTAAAGGAATGGAGCAACATTTCAGTATTGTGAAAGCTAAGGATTGGGGGCAAAATATTTAGATGTTTGTTTATGTGACAAATTAGGTAATAGGAATCTTGTAAGAGGGGTGGCTTCCCTCCAACTACTACTTGGTTAAGGCGTCAACTTCTTGCATGCAATGTGGTGTTGCTTTTATTCGTTACGCTACCAATTTTCCACTTGTTAATAATTTAACCCTTTTTATTAATGCAGTAGACAAAATGTTTTAGGTCGGACATCAACGCATCAAAGGCTCCAAAATGATTATTGGTCATGTTTTGCACACATTATCAGATGGTATGGTAAGCTATCATAGCTTCACTCATTTTTGTCAACCTCTTGATGTTAGACCAACTAAAACTGGGCCCCAACTTATTACCAAACGCCTCCTCAAAAACAGTCTGATCTATTCCTCTTGGAGGGGGGGAAATCAATTTCTGATCACTTCTGAGTGAGAATTGGTTTTGGTCAATAAAGGCACTAACAATAGCTTTCATCATCACTAGATTACTAATTACTTTTGGGTCAGCTTCTAATATTCTGGACAAAAAAAAAAAGGGATAAAAGATCGACTCATTATGTTATCGCCTGGTAATCTTCAAAGTCATAGTTGCCAGCCGGCAGAGAATTAACAATGCTCCTCTAAGCGACAACGTGACATTGTTGTCAACTATTATGGGAAATTTTATGTACCAAGACAGGGAGGCATGTTCCAAGAGTAGCACAAATTGGAAACACAAGTTTTAGGGGTCCTTAAGGGTCCAAACAAGTGTAACGAAATCCCGTTACGAGCAGAAGACCTAATGTTGACCAATTATTTTGGATAGGGACCCTCGGTATAGTGTCACAAAGCACTAACATGTCAAAGAGTTTTGTAACGAATTTGTAGCGTCTAAATCAAGGTCTTGGAAATGCAATGTAACATTTAGCAGGCTACTGAGGAGACTCTAACTGGTACAAAAATGTAAATGAAGTATCTAGAACAGTGGAGGTCAATCAAACTGTACAAATACAACAAAATTAATAAGCGCAATTTACTAAACTTCGGCCTAAAAAAAAGTGATATCCATCATGTTTGAAGGTTATTTCTTCTATATTCTTTCCCAAGCTTAGCTTTTCCCTCGCATTTCTTTGACCAGCTGCATGCGTCGAGGTATATACACTGTTAAGAGAGAGAGAAGGGGAGAGAGAGAGAGAGAGAGAGATTGCAGTGACTGATGACTCACCTGCTTAATTGTAAGTCATCGGAATATGGTAATGAACTCACGGCTTCTAGATAACTTCAATTGGGTCAGTTAAATTCATGCTTTGTGCCTTCACTTTTTGCTAACATCTTGAAAATGCTGGGAGAAACTTTTGCCGGGTGGAATAAAAATCAGATCTTCCCAACCCGAGTTCTTTTCACTTACCTGCAGATGAAGCAATTTAAGTAATTTACAGGCTTCTTTAATCACTACAAGTATACAGTTATTGCAGCGACTAGATCAAATACCTCCATTTTCCTCAAAACATCTTCCAGACTACCAACCTGTTATTAAGATGGTTCATCATCAAAATATGAGAATATAACCCACCAAAAAAAAAAAAAGAACTACATAAGCAGGCAAATCCTGTAAGTATAGAAAACGCGCATGCAGATATACATTGCAACAATTATTGCATTTAGTAACACAGTTAGAACTAAAAATTGAAACCAATTTATTGTAGCATGTGAGAGCATTATATTGTAGTCTACTTTTGCTTTTAACTATAACATATGAGAGCTTTACATTGTAGCAGTTAGAACAACGTTTCCAAATCCTCTCAGTGTATATATTTGCAATGAGCTGTCTGAAGTGATAAGTGGGACATGCTTTAACCTTAAATCCAACAAGGATTTGTGCCAAATAGCAGAGTTTTCTGTCCCTATAGGAAGAATTAGTTATTGACAACTCTTTCAAATTCAGCAAGGGAAGGCCAGTCAAATTATTAACAGATGTACTATTTCATCTCAAAATCTTAAATGAACAATTTGAGTTAAAATCAAATATTCATATATAATCACTGGTCATAAACTGGTGCAGTAAAATACTTCAACAAATAAATGAACTTTATCACAATAGTACCAGAATATTTTGAGAAACCCCTGGTCCTCTTGATGCCCTAGAGACCTTAGCCAGCTCATTTTCTATATCTTCCTGCATAGCAACATATAGAAATTAACTAGTTGATAAGACGTTCATATATCATACAAATGGCTGATAAATTTTTATCTTCGCCGACAACACATTTACAAGAAACCAAGTTCTCAAACCAACCTTAGTAAAATATATTGGGCAATAACGCTTGTTCTTCCTCTTCACAACCAATAGGTCTGACTGTAACCAGAGATGGCTAGTTAGATGACGGGCCAAAATTCATACATCCAAGCAAGGGAGTTTAGAAGTCAAAGACAATTACTTGGACTTGCATCCAACATGTGACAAATTTACCATCTGCAAACTAATAGTTTCCAATCCCACCCAGCTAGGCTCTCCCACATGCTAAACTACGTGAAATAAAAATATAAAACTCCACAAATAACAACGTGATATCTACCTTAGATACTAATTAAACTGCAGTGCACACAATCTACTTTCTCCGTATATTCGCCATGCAAGGATTCGATTAAGTTGAGTAATTTCCCTGTCATTAGTTAGGTTTCTTTCTCCACAATTATAATTGAATAACAACCATGTGTGCATATACATAAATGTGTATCAAAGCCAGCTATATCAGTCACTACTGAGTTGGAGGAGTTCAACAAAAGAATAACACCAAATAAGATCGATCTTTGCTAAAGTTGCTTTCAAGCAAATATGGTAGATTGAACACTTAAATTAGTATACCTGAAAGAGAGGAACTCCATCAAAACCATTCTTGAGATCAGAAGCTTTGAGCTAGAACAAGTAATAATTTTGGTAAGCCAACTTAATTGTATCAGAAGACATGCAATTTTAACACCATAATACAGTATCATATAAAAGTGCACAAATAAATCTGGAAATAAATAATATCATCCCATTCATAAAGCACATACAATACAACGAAATAAAAGATAAACCCTGGAATACAACCAATGCTATTAAACTGAAATGACATAACACTTAACTTAGCAAAATAAGATCAAGCCTCATTCTTAAATAGAACATTAGAGAAAAACCAACCTCCAGAGCATTCTTGATCTGAACTGGATCAGGAAGAAATCGGAATGCTATTCCTTCAACCTTCAACATATATACCTAACGATTTCAGGGGAAAGCGTTAGCATATAGAAGGTCCTTACAGAATATATACTCAAGCAAAGAAGCAGTCCTCTTCTCTTGAAGAGAGATTAAATTTCATAGTCTATTTAAGCTGGGAAATGTAACTGTCAAATTCATTTCACTTGCATCCTTCTTTTTTGCCCTTCATAATATTATAGGTTCATTCTCGCACTATCTAGCACCAACTCAAATCAACAATTAAAATCTTATTTTATGGAAATATCGTTGCCATCACAACATATCCCAATTGTTATTCTTGTTTCCTCCATTCTCAGTTTGGCATCCACACATAAAACATGTGACAAACAGCCAACCACAAATACATTCCAAAATCGTGCTTAAACATTAAACATATTTGGCGCCAACATAAACATATGGACCAATTCACCAGGAGTTACCTGGTCAAGGGTAATGGGGACAACCTTAGCCCCGCTTCTCAGTTCTCTTCTCCGCAGCCGAACCTGTAACCATCACGACACAAGACTGCCGAATCAAAACACGACAGTATCCAGTACAAAATGAAGCAATTCCATGCTTGTTTTCTGGAAAAACATAGAACAAGATAGCAAATGCATAGTCCAAATTGAAACTTTTTAAAGTGCCGTTCAACATAACAGGAATTTTTCACTGAAATGTCATAATGCACCTACTGTAATGCAGAAAATTGAAAAAGCAAAGCAAATTTAATTAGATAAATGTCTTATCTCTACCCTGAACACTCGAAAAATTTTCTCAAACCAAGCAAATTGGAATGACAGATTATAAAGAGACAGGGGAATTAAAGAGCTAACCTGAGCGAGAAAGGATTCGGCGTCCTCGTGGCGAAAGCAAAGCAGGCCAATCGACTTGGCTCCCTCGAGATCGGAGATAAGCACGAACTCATTGTTCGAATTGCTAACCGTGTAGACGGCCGTGCCGGCCAAGGTCTTGGCCACGTGGTCGGAGCTCAGAGTGGCGGCGGCGGCGGCGGCGGCGGCGGCAGAGGCAGGTTTCGGCTGAGTCAACGAAAGGAACGGAGGAGGAGGAAGCGAGAGATGCAGACGCCGATTGACCGCCGCCGGCCAGTTTTCGGCCAGGGCTCCGGCGAAGCGCTTGGTCTCTTCGACACGGCTGGCGAGCTCGGCCCCGAGGCGGAGGCAGTTTTGGTGTATGAAGGTGGAGAGCGATAGCAAAGGGCTGGAGGAGGGCCCGTAGGGTTTTGGGGACTCCATGGCTGTTCGAAAGTGCTCTCGGAGACCAAAAGAAAAGTGCAACCGAAGAAGAAGAAGGGTAGAGAAGAGACGTCGTTTTGATTCAAGCTTCGATAAAAACTGGGTGTGCAGCGTCAGTGTGGGTAAGTACTATAATCACTTGCCGACTCGCAGTTGCGGAAGGTGGAACCACGCTCTGATTGTTCTATGGTGTTTGAAGGTAGGATTTAGGGTATGATTGTTAGGCGGGGATGAAGAGGCGGAATGATGGATAGGATATGAGCGGAAGAAAGTGTGGACAAAGGAAAGAGTTGTTATAATAGGAATGGAAGATAATTGCTATCTATTCTTTTTTGTGTAAGGTTTAAATTTGTTAATTCAATTACAAATTCAATCTTACATTAAAAACGATTAGATTTGAATTTCTTTTTAAACCTGTCTAATGTTTTTTTCCTCACAACAATATTAAAACTAAAGAACTAAAAGAAAATGTCGTGCAAAGCTTTGCTAGAGTACAAAACGTGTCAAGAAAAATACATAGAAATTGTAAAAAATGTGACTTTTTTTAAATTAATTATAGTAAATGTCAAGTTTTGAAACTATTTATAGTAAATGTCAAATGTATGGTGTAAATAATTTATCTACCTCTTTATTTACATTGAATGGATTTATGGTGCAAATAATATATTTACCTCTTTGTTTACAATGTAAATATTTTTTATTTACACAGTAAATAAATTATTTACATTATAAATCTGATAATTATCATAAATATTTTTAAAACCTGATATTTATTTCAAAAAGTTTTAAAAATTTGATATTTCCCTTATTCTCTTGAAAAATATGCAAAATCTAAGTAAACATGAAAGGAATAATTAAAATATAAAAAATACTATGCCCTAATACAAAAACCTCTTTTTTTGTTTTTTTTTTAAAGAAGGAAATCTAAGTATAAGGAAGAAAAATACAACACAATACTATGCAAGGGACTAACTATTTTTAAGACAACAATTAAAAGAAAGTTACCTGAGAGTGGGGATGATTTTTGGGTTTGGGATGTTGACAGAGTACGAAAGAGAGTTTATTTTTACTCCGCTTATAAATATAGGTGGAGCTAGAAAGTAATAAAAGGAGTGAGGTATAACTGAATTAATGATGTGAGAGATAAAATTTATCTTAAGAGGTAACTTTTAGAACGGACGAAAGATAATTTTATGAGAGACGGAATCCAATTTAATGAGAAAAAAATTCAAGGAGTTGGGACAGCCACCTGCCCTCATCAATATATATGGCCCTGCCCTTGCTTATGAAAAAGAGCTCATAAGACAACAAAATATCTTTGGAGGTTTTTGGGAAATTTGTACATTTATAAAGGGCGTTATTGGAAGATTGAAGTAGGTGTGTGCTTATATTGCTTTGCATTTGATCAATTATTATCTATTATTTTATTTTCAAAACATAACTGAATTATTTTCATGGATTAATATTTAAGAGAACAAAAAGAATGGGATAAGCTTTGCAAAGCTTTAACTCATGTCGGAGCTACAAGAAATTTTCTAAGGGAAGTTTAAAGAAAATAAAAAATTATCTAGTTGTGATGGTTTGACTAGGTTCGATTTTAATTTGAGCTTAAATCTTTGGCCTTGCTTGAACCAAAAGAGATGGGTCACAAACCGGCTTGTTTGATCCTGTCTAAGTTGACACCTCTATGTAGGAGACATGTTTGGCTTTTCTTTCTACTGCATGGTGCATTTCAAATTGAATTCTTTTATTTCGAAAAAGATTTATGCTTTCATTATAGAGCTGTTTCCCCTTTGATTGAATCACTCTGTTCATCTACAAAGAAAGGTTCCGATCAAAATTCAAGCGATTGCGTGGTCAGCGGCTAAATGCCTCGTATGTCTTTGTCCTAGTCGTAAGGCACTGCACTATAGGTAACAAATTAAAAATTACAAGTTAGATCTTCTTGCATTATTTCACGGTAAATTTTGTGGTATTAGACGATTTAGAACTTCTTTTGACAAATAATAAAATTTCCATTTCTTGCTGCCGTCTAAAAAAAATGTACAGAAACAAATGGGCAAGAGTAAAATCCGTGACTTTTTTTTATATGTAAGATTATATTTCGGCGTTTATTTTAGACAAGCTTTGTTGTAAAACTGTTAAGGGTGTACCATCCACCTCGTGTACATAACATAACCTTCTGAATAGTTAATTTGGCGATGTGACTAGACCTATTCTTCTAAGTTTGACACACTTGAGAAATTTATAGGTGGAAAAACTCTTCTAAGCCTCAAGGGGTGGGACCCATCCCTTACGTGAGGGCTGGGACCCCAACCCGGTCAGGCTTTTTAGCACTGCTCTTATTGTTATTTGCTTTGTTGTATGCTCTAGTGCATTCATGCATGTCTGTATTAGTTCAGAATCGTGTCTAACAATTCATTTTGATAACAAAGCGCAATAAAAAAATTATGAGATTGCATGTGTTGATTTTCTTTTCTCTGGAATTTGTTTTTTGGATTGACCAAGATTTTAAAGTCTAGAGATGACTGTGTTTTTCATTGACTAGCTTTGCGTCGCTATTATATATTAACACTTATGTTTGATTTTTTGTTTTTATGAATGCAAGAAGAATTGGTCATGTTTATATTATTACAAAATTTTATTGTTGTTCACCACTTCGCATTGTTTTTAGTACTATGCAATTTTTGTCATTCACTATATTGGAACTAATATTGTCATTCTCTCTTAGAATTAGGGGCTTTGAAGGGGCATACACCAGATAGTTTGTTCAACGAGGACAACATTAATTATTTTGACTCTTTTCCATGTTAGGTTATGTACTTAGTAGTCAATTCAATTATAAGTTTAATCTCTCAGGAAAAGAGGTATATAAAATTCACTTGTATTACTTTTCTATTCTATAGGCACTTCTTTTGTTTATTAAATTTTGGTTACTGACTATTTTGGGGGAAAAAAAAAAAGAGAAAGCTTACTGATTGAGATGATATTTTCCTTGTTATGCAGTTTTTTTTTAGGAGTAATGTTAGCACTTTTTACTATATGATCTGCAAGGTGTCATATTGGTTAGTAAACAAAATTATTCTTTTGCATCACTTTTCACTAAAATCGAGTGGAAACTTTTGTTGAAAAATACTCCAATTATATCTCTTATTCATCATTTTGATTTGGTATAACTATTGTATATATTTGTCATCTACTTCTACTAATATTGTCACTCTTTTGAAATGAGGGACTTCGGAGAGGCACATACCAGATACTGTTTACAACCTGGACATCAAGTATATTCTTTTATACATAACCAAGGTGTTATTTGCTTACAAAAAATTAAATTTCTGTTCGAACGTATGAATCAAACATGCACTAATGCATTATATATTTTGAACCTTCGTTGCATGTTGGGATTTTAGCAGTCAAGTCTGTTATAAGTTTAATCTCTCGGGAAGAGAGGAGTACAGAGTTCATTTGTCCTACTTTTCTGTTATATTAGGCACTTCTTTTGTTTGCTAGGTTTTCTTTATAGATTGAAATGAAAATTTCCCAACTATTTTGTTTTTTTAGTGATGACTTAAGCACTTTTTACTCTGTGGTTAGGAAGTGTCATGTTAGTTAGTAAACAAAAAAGATTTTTTATCTCACTTTCGAGTTGCATCTTTAATAGTGATATTCTTTTATTTATTTATTTATTTTTTGCTGAAGGTGATATTCACGATTAAATTTTAGTTATTATTTTGTTTCGGAATTGCTATAGTATTTTTGCCATCTATTATTTCTAATACTTATTTTACTCATTAGGGAGAACAAATACATAAAGGATCCGTTTTTAACAAAGAGAACAAGTACAGTCTTCCTTATTTATTCAATTAAATATCTAGACTGAAGGCATGTTAGATTAGAAATTAGTAGTTGTCGAAATTAGAAGCCAAGTCGTGTTTTTGCATTGGCATAAAGTTGAAATATCTGTTTTTTTTAATATTCTTTTTTTTTTCCCTTATCTTTTTGAGTGCCATCAACCTGCAAATTATGAAAGAGGTGGTAAAAGATGTCCCTTAAAAATTAAAAATAAAGCTTCAGTTTTTTTAACTCACTGGCTTATAACTTATTTATGACATGAAAGAACCTAAGCATAAATCGTTCAATGCTAACCAAGCCCCCTTTTTTTTTTCATAATTTTTAGTGTAGGGCCGTACAACATGAATTTTAAGGAAGAAAAATCTTGGTTAAAGTATGGAATTCTAAACATTACAAAATTTTGATGATAGATTTCTAGTGAAAAAAAATAAGTAGCACAATATTAAGGAAACAAGTTGAGAGAAATTCATTAATTTCTTCAAATTCAATTTAGCCGATACAAAACTTGCTGAAATAGATTAGGGTTGACGAGTTTTAACAAAAAAAATTTCTATGTTATTCTAATTTCTAATTTGTACAGCTAGTGCTTTTGTTTGCCAAGTGCCTGTTTACCAATTCGAACGAGGTTTTCCCACCTATACAGTTTTTTTTTAGTGGTTATTCATTTTGTTGTATATTTTAACAAATTACATAAAATTCGAGCAAACTAAAAGAGCAATACATGACAAAACATTATTATATCAAAATTTCATAAAACTTGATCTAGTTTTAACGATTTAAAGCATGAAAAATTAAAGATTCTTCCCTTTGACTCAAATTAGCAAACGGAGACTAAACAATCTTTCACTTGGCTAATTTCACACAGCTTGATAAGAGGGCTGGAGAAAGTCTGCTAAAATTCCTTATAAAAATATGTGCTTGCGTTAATTCTCCATGGCAGGCGTCGATTTTTTGCCTAATGTTCTGTGAAAACATGAAATCGGATGCCCTCTTTACTCTAATCAAGTATCTGGGACCAAGAAGTGTGCCATCATTCTGTGGGTAGTGTGCCGTGATTTTGTGGGAGAACGTACGGTCTTACATTTTTCAATAAATATATTTTTTTAATGAATGACGAAAGAAGATGATTAAATGCTCGTATCATCCTTCTTTTTCACGGTTTCTTTCGGCGCTGTCATCTTTTTTTTTTTCCGACTTTTGATTTCATATTCTTTAGTTTGCATACTAGAGTGTTGTTATTTAAGCGCATGAAATTACGTGTATAGTGATCTTCACGATATACACATTCACGGTGTCATCTATATAAATTAGCCTCCGGTTTCTTCTTGTGTTGCTGAGCCAAGGAGACAGCCCTACCATTCAAACACCATTTCCCTTTCATATACAAAAACAATGTCTGTAAAAAACAAGAGCATTGCCTATCACAGTGGGGCCAAGAACGTGGCCAAGCCCTACACCAAAGAGCAGCTGAAAGGCGTGTTTAGCAGCCACAGTGCCGACAAAGACGGTCGTCTGAGCAGGCAAGATCTCAAAAATGCATTCTCAAGCTTAGGTTCTTCCGCTCCTGGCTGGCGAGCTATTCGAGCACTTTGCCATGTTGACAAGAACAGGGATGGCTTCGTTGACGAGGACGAGTTGGACAACCTAGTTAGTTACGCCGCCAAACGTGAATATAAAATAAAATAGATGCATGTCTCTCACCATCGGCCTGAACGTCTAGAGTGTTTCTGCATATTCATAGGTGTTATATAGATAAGTTGATCTTTTGTGTATGTTTCGCCAAGCATAAGTGGAGAGAGATGGGGGAGGAAAAGAACGTATTTAACCTGAAACGTCCTAAATTAACGTAGGGACGACATATTGTACTACAATATGTCCATGTTTCGCGTTGTATTTATAAGGTATATTATATTGTGTTGTATTATGTTATGTTGTTGTAATAAAGTTCGGTATTTGGCGTTATATTATATATTAAAAATTTTGATAATCTAATGCAATATTGTTAGACACAGTTTTACATTGTATTGCATTTATCTAACTTATTTCTACACCTTCAACCTCAACCCCTAGATGAACCTAAGTCTTGCGATGACATCCTAGGCCCAACACCACCAAGCATCGATCCCAGTCTTGATTCGACCTGCCTACGACCCAATACGACCTCAACTGTGGTCATGGTCTTGATCCTATACACGTCTTGGCTTGATCTGACTTGATCCTGTATCAACCCCATCTCAGGCCAGATGAAAATCTAAATAATACAAGTATTTGCATGATTTGGCTTTTGACCTTCGTCCATGAGTAGAGTCGGCCAAGAATTCCACAATAAACAAGGAGAATACAAAAGTTTGACAAAAATTCCTACCACGTAAAAACTCTCAGAACTCAAATCATAAATATAATAAAAAACTTTCATATAAAAGCAACCAAGATCACAAAGAAAACATCTTACTAACAATTTTATTGCAAATGAAAGGGAATAACAAAAGCAAGCTTTGAAAAAAAAAAAAAAAAAAACTAGTTTCTAAAAGTAAAAAAAAAGCTTCAAAATTACTAAAATGAAACTTAGTTGAACGTATAAGTTCCCAAATTTCCAACGAAACTAATCGAGGAACAAATGTTTTTAATTTTTGGATGATTAGAGAAATGGGGAATTTATATAAAAGCCATCTTTTAAGATTTACTCTTTGTAAATGTTACGCATATTTATTTGTGGTATAACTTTACATGTAATATGGATGATAGTGTGCCATAAACTTTTTAAGTGTGATAAAAATAAACACAATATTAAAAGTGTGGCACAACATGTCTCTAGAAAAACAAACTGATTTAAGCCCATAGAAAACACAAGGTTTTATACATAATTGATGTGAGATAAAAGGCAATACATATATGCCCACATAAGACAAACGGTTTAGTAACCACACAAGGATTCTCAGTCCATAAACTTCATTGGTCGGACAATCACTAATTTATTCAATACTAGTTGAATTTTCATTTTATAAGCTTCATGCATGTGTTAAGTTTTGATTACGATGTAGTTATTTTTAATTATTTATAAATAATAAATATCTTAGTTAGTTATTATTTAATACGCAATTAAGACAAACATCTTTATAAGTATAGATACATATTTGACAAATATATTTCAATAGGAACATGTAGGGAAAAAACTATGTAAAAGAAGCACATAAAAAAGGCTGAAATTATAGAGGATCTTGGACAAAATGAAAATAAGAAAAAAATTAAACATGAACATATATGAAAAAAATTATGGCAATAGAAGTAAAGTAAGGGAAAAATCATTTCATTCTCCAATATAATAAATTTAAGAGAATGCATTTATTACAAAAAAAAAAAAAAAAGGCTGAAAGGATGGCATGAAAAAACTTTTAAAGAAGGCACATTCTAGGGAAAAAAACTATTGTAATAGGCCAATTATAAAAAACCAACAACATATTTTATAATAGGAGTAAATGAGAGAAAAAAAAGCATTTTAAAGAAGCTTATAGAAAATAAGATTTTAAAATAATAAGAGTTCTATTTGAAATAATTTATTTTGACATAGACAAAATAACAAAGCAATGAAGAAGCAAAAAAAAAAAAAGTCATAACAACGAAAAAGTAAAAAATAAAAAATAAGCAAAAAAACATTTCACCTAAAGAAAGTGGGATGAAACTTAGAGTGACTATTGAGCAGTTAGAAAAATCATGTTAAATAAAATATTTAAACCAAAATATATTTAATGCAATCATTAGGTAGGAATAAATTAGATGAAATTTTTTTGATGATATATTTAAGGGGGAAAATAAGATTGAAAAGAAAAACCAAAAAAAATGAAGGAGAAGATAAAACAAAAGAAATAGGATTTTTTTAAAATAAAAATAAAAGACAAATAAAAAAGTGAAAAGCAAAAAAAGGGACAAAATGTCAATGATGAATTGTCCCCTTCAAAAAAAAAGAAGCATTTAGCACCTTATAATATGTATATAAAAAGGGGGAAAAAAAGAAAAGAGACAGAGAAGAGAAGAAAAGAAAAGAAAAAGAAAAGCAAAATAAAGGAAAATAATGAAAATATAAATCCAACAGCTAAACCAATTTTTTATTGCATGCTTTAAATTTGTATAAGGTGTTGCAAATTTTTAAAATGAACAATAATACATCAGATCATTAAAATATAAATCCAACGGTGTGGTACAAAATTACATACTTCACTGTAAAGATTCCCTAAAAAAAGTATGAATACAAAAAAGGGATGATTTTCTTTAAAAAAATGGATTAGAAAAGTTAAAGAAAACAAATAGGAAAGAAGAAAAGAAGAAAAAAAAATAAAAGAAACAACAAGATAGAAAAAAAAAAAAAAAAGGGGGAATCCGTTGTCCCCCATAAAATACATAACTGTATTTCTTGTGGCATGCTGTTGTTAAAGTTTTAGATTCATTGACTCCAATGTCGAGATGGCTGGTGGTACGGAGTTTCAAATGCTCTCGAAATGCATGCCATTTAAAGTCCGATCTTTTGTTTATCGATGCTTTTGCATTCTCTAACCATGCAAAATTAAGATAGCTGATTATACGGAGTGCTTTGTACTCTCGAAACATATATGCGTCATGTTTGTAATGTATAGTATTCTGTTAATGTTTTGTGGGAATATCAAAGTTAATTATGGGAATGCTCCATAGAAAAGTATATATATTATGTATTATTTGGGTTGAATGTTTGTATCATTAGAGAGAATAGCCATTTATAAGAAGATCCATCAAGTTTGGTTACTACAGGATTCCTTCTAATCTCTCTATGGATCATTTTAATGTATGTTTTTAATATTATTGCTTGTGTTATTTATCTTATTATTATTATGTTTTTTAATTCATTTTAGTTGGGATATGAAACCAACCCTCTAAGACTTTTTCTTACTTAGAAAGAAAAGGGGACCCTAAGGCAAGATGCATAAGTATAAATCTGGCAATTTTTTCTAATTTAATTACAAACCATGAGTGAAAAATAATATGACTAGCATATACACTATTCCGATCATATACTAAAGCCACAATACAGTGTTACAAATTCAAAGCCTACTATCAATATTCTTATAGAGGAATTAGGTATTTAAAATAAGCTTCATATTTCAAGTAAATGAATGGAGATATGGCAACCCACATTGGGGGCAAATAACATTGATGAGGTAGAATTGAAATCAGGATCATAACAGATTTGTAATTATCTCAAAGGACAAAATTTCTTTAAGGAAGATAGAATTGTGACATCTGTTATTTTTAATGAGTATAATTGTGATTAAATTAGTTATTAGTGTGCTAATTAAAATTTTTTTTTATCAAAAATCTATTTCACGTTATTTATTTTTACCTATTTTCAAATTTTCTAAAATTTTTCTACACCTATTTAGTATATTGACCAAAATGCTCTAGAATTTGTGTTTTAGCATGAAATTAATGACATATGTGTTTTTGATGTTTGGGAATGGTTATACAACATTTTTGAAGCTTGATATATTTAGTTCTTTGTTTTAAATGAGTTCATGAGTTAGTTTTGAAAAGGTTTGAATTTTGGTTTTAGATTTGTATGTTGAGCTTGAAAGATTTGGGGAAAATGGTTTATATGTGTTTAAGTATGATATTCCATAGTTTTTGTACATCTTTTATGTTTTGGGATTTGATAAAATAGGTTGGATCGAGCTTTGAAGCTCAAAATCATTGAAAACAGAAAACTGGATTTTTCTAGATTTTGCATTTGTCAGCAGACCAGACTAGCCAATCTATAGGCCGGACTAGTCGACAAGTTTAGCAGGTTTGACCCTACCAATTGGTAGGCCGAACCCAACCGATTGGTAGGCCACCCGAGCAGTCCAAAAATGGGCAATCAGATCGGCAGTCTAGAAACAGCTGATCGACAGGCCGATCGTGCAGTCCAAACTCATCTATTTTTCATTGTTTTGTATTACGAAATGTTCCAAAGATTTCATATTAATAATTATGGATCACTAATAAAAATATATGGTAAATTTGCATGATTATTGATTAGGAATTAAGTTAAAGTATGGTTGTTGTATACGTCTTAGAATAACGACGTACTTGGAGCTTACGTTCTGTTTTTCGTTGTTTTGTATTACGAAATGTTCCAAAGATTTCATATTAATAATTATGGAACACTAATAAAAATAAATGGTAAATTGGCATGATTATTGATTAGGAATTAAGTTAAAGTATGGTTGTTGTATACGTCTCAGAATAACGATGTACTTGGAGCTTACGTAGAGAATCTGGTTTCGTGACCTAGAAGTTATTAGTAGATTATTCGCCAAAAGATAAGGATTCTATAACTCATCTTTTGTGACATTTTATGGAATTAAAATTGGTTCTTTGCATTGTAAGATATATATATATATATTGAATTGTTATAATATGAATATCACTTATGACACAATAATGTGAACTCGTCCTACAATGTACAGTGAGGTTAAACTAATTTGACATGTGTTGATATAATTTGAGAAGCATAATTAGGAAATATTGACTCTAAAAATAACGATTGGTTATGAGAGGAATGGTAAGACGTGAAGAGGGGGGCTGTTACGTCCTTTGACACGAATATCCTAAAAGTTAAATAGGGGGGAGTGATGAAGCTCTCTTGGGTCGAAAGTCCCAGAACATACTGTATAAGAATCGACATAGTGAGGATCCATGGCTTGACGCCCCCACATCGGACATTCTTGGAATGATTGTAGAGTGGTCAAGCGCGCTCATTTGGGTTTCGTTGAGATAAGTGATGTGATACTCTATTGTATTGTGGATATCGATGAACATTGATTAATCATGATATATGTATATATGAAAATGTATGTAACTTGGTAATGCTTAATGTAGGGTACCCACTATATATGATTATAATAAATCTTATAAGATAAATAATGTTATTGAATAACTAACCATGTAGGTGTTAATGTGGTAAATGATAAAACTTAAAGGTGAGTAATGGTTTTCCTTACTGAGCATGTTGTCGCTTATTCCCCCATATTTTTATCTTTTCAGGACTCATAATGTGTGAGGTGATGACCAGAAAAATAGTTGAGGAAGTTATGTAACCATATTCAATTGAAACCGCCTTGTTTGTTAAGAATGTTCCACACTATGATGTAAGCATTATATGTTACTATCTGTGACTGTATTAAAATGTCTTGAGGGTTAGAATGATGATGATGACAGATTTATAATATTAAATTAAAGGTGTTACATTAAACTGTGGTTTTGTTGTTGTTATTTTTATGTTTACTTTGATTTGAGAATTTTTGTTTACGTCACGCGCAATTTTTTTTTGAAGTTTTATTTTATTTTATAATCTTTTTATTTAATTTATTAAAAACTATTAACTCCCACTTAGAGGCATTATAATATAGTGTTTGAATAAACCTTTACAAAATATAGTATTTGAATAAACCTTTATAAGGTATGAAAAGATAAATAACTCAAGAAAAAAAAGGAGGAGCCTAGCGCTGTTATAAATTGAAACTTTACCCCTTGCAAATAGCATCAAGTGGTGCTCGACTTTTTTTGAAGTGGAATCAAACAGCCCTGTAGCGTACTGATCCTGCAAGTCTATTATGTTTACAACATTACCAAACAGGGCCATATTTTTAATTTAAAACAAAAGTGACATGAATAATGTTCCTCACTTCAATCTAACAAAAATCAATGATGTTATGTGTTATTGGATGGAGAGACGAGATACTACATGAAACATTGTGGGAGTACATGGGGCTTCAAACAATCATATTCTGCTTCCAGCGTGTTATCCTCACATGTATGGCACTCATGTCAGTAATAGGGAAAAATGGAGCTAATCTATTAAAGTTTAACCGGTTGATAGGTGGTTTGACAAACATAATTTGAAATACAATCTATAGATTACATTAAATTTGTTAGTGTTTTTTTCTTATAAAATTTAAAAACAAGCTGAGTTTGAATTTATAGTTCAAGTTCAACCTGTATTGCCAAACGATTTAAAATGTGTGGCCATGGTTGTAAAGCCTAGTAGCAGTAATATAAACAACGAAGTTAAACAGAAAACTCATTAAAATAACATAATATTTGGCGCCGATTAGCTATGACGTTGTCAGTGCACTGGCCAAATCAATGGGTTTTCGCTTAGTTAATGAATCGTTCTTCACGTCTAATGTGGTCAATTTTACAACAAGAATGGTACAGACGATAGAACTTCCCTCATAAAGAATAGCTGTAGAAAAGAACAATGGAAGATTACACGTAATTACATAATGGATAGGAAAATTTTCATGTTCATCTTCTTGCACAGAATGTCGGATTCCTGTAAAGATGTCTAGTGAAAAATTTATGTTTGTTTTAGTATAAAGTTCCGTGTAGACCAAGTCTAACTGTACATAATCAATTTCCTTTTTTTTTTTGGTGGTGGGGGTGGTTTGAAAAGTACAGAATTATGTTCTAAACCACTATAATCAATTTGTTGGTCACCATATTGTACATATTTATAATATGCTTGATAATAATTAGTCTGCGCTTCATGATTTTGAGGGGGCATCTCTTTTTGTCTTCTTTATGTTCTCTACTTTTCTATTTGTTAGAAAATGCCTTTGTATTTATTTTCCCCTTTCCCGCTTTTTTTTTTTTTTTTGGGACAAAAGGGTAGAGCAGATGTATAATCCAAGTAAATAAGTTGACATGTAGTCATGTCCCTGACCAATATTGTAGGGTTGGGGGCTCCATGAATTTAATCAGAAGACCACAAACGGCCAAGAAAGATGTCCTAAAGTCATGTCACAATTGATTTAAAATCCTCTAGCTGCCCTTGGTTTTAATTATCATCATCATCATTAGTATTATTTTTGGCTCTAGCTGCCCCTTGTTGATGCCCTTTGTTCGTAATTAGTGTTCATGAGCATTATTATCTTCATGATCTTTTTCTTTGATTATGAGGAGAGTCCATAAAACTACTTTACTGTAATGGATTTTTAAACAACAAATTCTATACTGAAATCTATAACTAACATACAAGTTTTATGTGCATTGCATTGATTTTTTTTTTTTCTTTTCGCTGATGTTTTTATAATGCGCTAAACAAGTATATATAGCAATCTTCCAGGAAAAAAAAAAAAAAAAGAAGAAATAAAACAAACAAACAAACAAGTATCGTGACAATTGTCATAATGGCTATTCGGGATGAACCTTTAAACTTTAAGGTTGAGTTGACACAACTATACATTGTCTTAAAATGAGTTAAATTGAATGTATATCACACGAATCAATAGGAAGCTTCTTGGGTATTTTTACCACCGTATATATTCCGTAATCTATAAGGTTCAAAGAGAGAGAAAAAGTAATGTAAATGTAACTAAGGTATAAGGGCAAGGCAATGCTTGTGATTGAAGATAAAAAACATTAAATATAGTATAATATTATGCTCCCCATATAGTGTACTGTAAAGTGCAGACCTACGTCCATGTTGGTAGCCTTAAATCCAGCTCTCCCCATCTTAGTGGACTCACTATTAAAAAAAAAAAAAATTAAAACATTACTCCGGTTTAATACTTAAAAGAGTCGTAATAATATGTTACTCTGCTTCAATACTTTAAAGAGTCAAATAATATCATTATTATCCGTATAACCATTTCTCAAGTTTAATAATGTTAGGGGCTTATAATTTTAGAGGTCTCTGAACTAACATTGTGATATTTTAATCCTTGAATTAATTTAATAGACTAAATTATCCTTAAACTTTTAACATTGTGACAACTTAGTCTTTAAATTAATTTAATAGGTCAAAATAGTCTCATGTGACATAGCATTTCATCAACACATATACTCAAATAAAGTTACAGGCCAATGGTGTGACCCCCAAGCAGACATAGAGGATGCACAAAATGAGGGGAGCGTATGCACAAAATGAGGGGAGAGTATTGAAAGGATCTTATAGTTCTGGTGGTGCACAAATGAAAATGCTAAAGTACAAGAGCTGAGGAATAGGCTTGATATATAAACAACATTCATTCAGTACCTAATGTCTGAGTTAAACATGACGTTTCCTATACGATTTGCTCCATTTCATCCAACTGCCATTGCTCAACAATACACTTTATCATCGCGACCACAATGCCCCACTCCACCGATGCAACAACATCCTACTTTATCAATGCAACAACTATATCCGTCTCAATGTTAATATCTGCCTCAACATCAATACAGTACTCAAGGCCCAGATCAGAACCCTCCATGAGATGATGATGGTGCTTACTATCCTTTGCCATTGAGAGACCCTCAGCATTAGACATATTAGAGACATTATCTATATATGTTTATGTGTCATTAGACATATTTCAAACATTATATATGATTGTATTTTAGAGTTATGTATTTTAAACTTAATCTTTTTTTTATGAGTGGTTGCTTAAACTAGAAATTTACATTATAGTATGTTTTTTAATATAGCATTAATTTTAGTATTATTTATGTGATTTATTTTAATTTACATTTAAATTATTGATTTTAAATAATATATCATGCTTAATTTTGTTACAAATCAATATTCAATTAACAAAGAAAAACGACAATATTTTATAAAAATAATATTTACTGGCGCTTGACAAGTGTTGGTAAGATTTAAATTTTAAAAAATAATTACCGACCAGTCAGTGTCAATAAAAATAAATATAATCTAAGAGATCATGTTTTTTTACAATAAGTTATCGATGCCTGCAGGAGTTTAAAATGTTAGCAATATGGTCAACCCTTGGGAGTAATATTTAGCTACACGTACTTCCCTATGAGCCCATTGACGCTCAAATGGCGTTGGAAATTAATTTTTATCAACGCTTGTTGGATTCCAACGACGCGGTGGCCACATTGGTAATGTGCTTTTTTCTTGTAGTGATGTCTAATCCTAAGTAGGCCCCTTTAACGAAACTAATTGTGTACCACATGCAATGGATACGAGAATAATTTTGTTGGTTCTAACCAGGAGTTTAACTTTTGATTATCTAGTTACTATTTTTTTATTTTATTTAAGAATGCAGGCCTTAGTTGGCTATTAATACACATATAAGACTATCATTGTATTTGCCAGAATGAAACGGTGGAGAAATTTTAAAGTACAAAAGAGATTTTGTTGTTTGGTAAAGGAAAAATTAATATAGAGAATTGAAAAATTCATGAGGCTGACCATTTCTTTTTTTCTTTTAAAAAATTTTGGAACGAAAGAAAATAGAGAGATAAAAAAAATATCGTACGTGCAAAAAAAAACTTTTTGAAAGGAGTCCACAGAGGAAAAAAAAACTGCTTCAATGGGCCACTTGGAAAAAAAATATTTATAAGGATATTTCTTTTATATAATAGGTATTATATATATATATATATAGATATAGATAATGTTTGAATCAATTGGAAATAATTGAGACCTTAGATGTATTTGCTGTCATCTGTACAAATTCAGTCAACAGTCCATTTGTGGGCAATAAATCTTACATTTCACATTTTACCCTTGAAAGAAAGGATCTTGGGATTAGTTCATCAGTCCCTTAATTACTTAACTGTCTCCTCAGCCAAGAAACCAAAAAAAAAAAAAAAAACGAGCTGTCTTCTTAATTAAGAGAAGTTCTTTAATTTCTCAGAATTGAATATTTATTTGTAAAGGAAAAGTTGTTCAAGTTTTTCCTCACTTTCACATTTGATTCCAAAATAAAATTTATTTGATCAAGTGAAACTTATAATGCAGCTAGGTATTTATGATTTGTTAATTGTTAATTATATTTTGTGGTTTATGTGATTATGAAGCGTTAAGGGCTTTCAAAAAGACTATTTTATCAAATGTGTTTGTTAGGCGTAAGATTATACGGAAATCAAGCAGACTAAAAGTGTATATATATATGTTTATAATTATATGTAATATTTGACCAAAAAATGAGATTATATAATGAATATTTAACGATTTAGAAACATATATAAAAAGACATATGATTATCAAAACTTTTAGGATATATATGAACCTTCTTTTGCACGATTCTTCGCCTGCATGGTGATTATGTAATCAACTCAATAATATTTTATCATCATTATGATGTAAGAGAAGCGTAGGTTAGATTTATAATCCGTTGATTCTTACAGAATGCAAGAAAACAAAAGTGGCAGTAATTCATTGATTTTAAATAATACTAAAAAACAAGCTAGGAGGAGAGAAAATTTCTTTGAATTTTACATATAGCATAATAAGAGGGATTGAGGAAACTGCTAAAAATCCTTACAAAATTTTACATGAAAAGAATATTGTGCTTGCATTGATTTTCCATGGCAGGTGTCGATCTTTTGTCTAATATTTCGTGAAAACATGAATTTGGATCCCACCATCCCGCTAATTAGGTCGCCGGAACCAAGAATATGGGTATAGTATGCCATCATTCTGTTGGGAGAACGTACAGTCTAAAAATTTCAATTTTACATATATATATATATATATATATATATATTTAAAGTGAATGACGAAAGAAGACATCTTATATCATCCTTCTTTTTTTACAGTTTCTTTCTGCGCGTGTCACCTTTTTTTTTTTTTTTCCAACGTTTGATTCCATATCAGTAAGAAGAACAAATTCACGTGTGTGTTACTGTGCCAAGGAGGCAGTCCTACCATTCAAACACCAAATCCTTTTTATACATATATAAACAAGTAACATGTCTATAAAATACAAGAATATTGAACGTTGCTGTATGAGTACTAATGCCAGGAAGGTGGCCACGCCCTACACCGAAGCACAGCTGACAGGCATGTTTAGGCGCCACAGCTCCGACGAAGGCGGTCGTCGTTTGAGCCGGAAAGATGTCAAAAATGCATTCTCAAGCTTAGGTTCTTCCGCTCCTGGCTGGTGAGCTATTCGAGCACTTTACCATGTTGACAAGAATAGGGATGGCTTAGTTGAGGAGGAAGAGTTGGACAACCTAGTTAGATACGCCGCCAAACGTGGTTATACAATCAAATAGATGCATGTCTCACCATCGATCGACATGAACGTCTAAAGTGTTTTTGCGTTTTAATCCTTGGTATATATATAGATTAATTGATTTTTTTTTTTTTTGTATATGTTGCTCAAGCATAATTGGAGAGAGATGGGGAAGAAAAAGAATGTACTTAATCTGAAATGTCCTAAATTAATGTAGGGACGGCATACTGTAGGACAGTACAATATGTCCATGTTTCGTAGCTTGTGTTGAATTGTATAATGTATATTATATTGTATTGCATTGAGTTGGATTATGATGTGTTATTATAAAGAAAATACGGTATTTGATGTCATTATATATTAAAAAAGGTAACAACCTATTGCAATACTGTTAGGTGTACGTTCACATTGTATTGTATTTGTGTAATTTATTTCCAAACCTTCAACTTTAAGCAATAGATATGTTGTTCTATTTTCTTGTCTTTTAGGCTATCCTCTTTCATTTTTTACTTGATACATCATTTAAACTCAAAAATCAAAACACACAAATGTGACCTAAATATTAAAAGCAATTAAACAATTCACTTAGATGTTAAAATTTAATTAAAAATACAATCAAGTAGATAAGAAAATAGAATAGCAAATCTTGATCACCTGTTCGCACGACCACCTTATGATTCCCGGCCCCTATCATGATGGAGTAACCCTTGATCCTAAAATTTGTGTCGTTCAACGTGACCCATGTAAACGTTAGGGAGCTATACAGCCGGACCGTGAACGGAAAATTGATGTCCAGTTCGACCTAAAAATGCAACCCAATCCAATCATGGGCTAGAAACTTAGGCCCATCCCAACCCTGTTCTGATTCTTATATGTCCCGGGCTGCGTTGGTCTAACGCCGAACCAAAGAGACGAGTAACGACTTGTTTAGCCTATGTTGTATCTCCAAAGCTGACACCTAGGGAAATGCCCCTTATTCCCTGTGCTGAGATATTTTTTTTAAAAAAAATTGTTTTTTTTCCTCTAAAAATTCTTCTGTTCGAAGTTACAATAACTTATAGTGCTCCCTCAATTACGATCATTAGATTCATCATCATCTTAAAAAAAAAAAAAACAACTTACCACCAATATTATTTTTTTAAAAGAAAAAAAATGCTATAGAAAATCCCTCAACTTACACAAACAAGGAATATTGTGCATGCTTGAAATTTCTTTTTATGAGCATCTCTCGATTTGTCCAAATTGGATGACATATTCCCTCCCCTCGACCTTATCCTCTTATCAGGTATCTAGACCAAATTGGATGACATGATTCGATATTCTAATTAATAAAAATCTTATAGAAATTTCTAAATCTGCGTGGGTCCTTACATTTATTTTTAATTACCTTGCGTTCATTCTAAGTATCAAATACCTGAACATGAAATAATTATTTAAAAGAAACACAGTCGTAAGTCCCATTCCTATATAAAGCCTCTCAATACTTCATCTTCTCCTCAGTCTGAACCGAGCAAGCGACAGTACTCCTAATATAAATCATGACCATCGCGAGTAATGTTGACTTCAAGGCCGTGCACAAGGTGCCCAACAGCGAACAACGGTTGAAAGAAGTGTTTCAGAAGTGCGACGCGAGCAAAGACGGTCGTCTGAGCTTGGAAGAGCTCACAAATGCATTCAAAACATTAGGTTCTTTCCTTCCCAGTTGGCGAGCCAGCCGAGCCCTCTCCCACGTTGACCGGAACGGAGATGGCTTCATTGACGAGGAAGAGTTCGGCGAACTAATTAAGTACGCCGCCAATCGAGGTTATAAATATACTACCTAATAGATTTATATGTGTGTGTGTGTGTGTCGCACTTACTAATCACCATAGACATGAACAGAGTGGTTCTGGCTTCTCTGCGTAATAATCCTAGCTGCTAGCTAGGTATTTTAGCTATGTTAGTTCTGTTGTATAAGGGGTTGGAATGTACGTACGTAGGGAATATGGTATAACATTGTTTATAGTAAACTGCGTTGTACTTGTGACTGCACTTTGTAGTACTACTTCAATCTCCGGTGCGTTATCGTGTTTTTTGTTTTCCCCTCGTTTGTGAAATATTACTGTGTAGTAAATAAATATTACTTCTATCTGACAACTGAATATCAGCTATAAAACAAAACATGCTCTTTACCCTTTGTTTTGTAGGGATGGACAGTGCTCTTTACGTACCTATAAAAAATGCAATCATATAAAACTCCACATTACTAATGAAACAGTGAATCATAGTCCAAAAATCGTATAGAGGGTTTTTTCATAAAAAAAAATTATAGGGACGAGAGAATTTTGATGTGTGAGTTAGAGGAATCCGCTTTTAGAGATTTGAATTGCAAACAAATCATTTTGTAGAAAATTTCAGCTTAATTTTTATATTAGAGTATTACAAAATTATTAGACTTCAAAACAAATTATACAACCTAATTAACATTCATCAATTTCTTTATTTATTGTTGCCTTATGCGTTCAACAAAAGGGGCATGCAAGTGTTTTTCACTTAGCTGAGAAAGGCGTCGTTTTACTAAGCCATGTGCTCTAGCAGGGGTAAAGTCAGAAACATAAATTAGAGACTGTATGGGGGGGGGGAGGGGGAAGGGGGTCTGTATACTAAACTTGTTACTGAAAAAAAAGGACTGAACGTCCATCATGAGGGGGAACAACTATTGATGTAAGGGATTCTCAAATGGTTACGAGATTTAAGTTCTATTGACATTGAAAATCCTCTTGACAACGTGTGTTCTTTGCAAACATGTGTGATCATTCGACGCCCAAGACTTATGTTTCTGTTTTGAACGAAACGAATTTTCTAATTAACGATTATCAGGATTCTAGTGAATTTTTGACAAAAAGGAAGATATTATTTGCATTAAGATGTAAAAATCTGAATTTTTGACAAAAAGGAAGATGTTATTTGCATTAAGATGTAAAAATTCGATTTTTGCATGTTTGGTGCAGTTTCGAGGAGATTCTCCGCAAAAATTTTCCATAGCTTAAACAACGTCTTCAAGAATATTCGGTACGCTACCAATGCTTGGAGACCTTCTTTTTTTTTTTTTCCCCCTTTCTTTTAACAAAAAAGACTAGAGAGAATGACTATATTAACTAGCACGAGAAGAAGAGGGGGAGAAACAGTCCAACTAGATTTTTAATTTAACTATTTAAAAATTGGAGTCTTAAAAACTGGAGAACTGTAGTTTTAAAAAAATTCAAAATGTTCCTGTTTGTTATTGTTTTGAGAGATGTGGAAATGTTTTTGTATATTTTTTGAAGTAAAAATTTCTTAAATATTCTCAACATAATTTTTTTAAAATTTTTATTTTTTAAAACAAAATTATTTTCACATATTTTAACAATACTACAAAACAGACTATTTTTTAACCTGCCCAATATTGTGGCAGGTTAGGTGATTTAGAAGCGGGTGAGAGCGTTCTAGAGAATTTTGAGTCAATCTTGTGACCCTATATCCTTTTTTTAATAATGTTTAAAACAAGTTTTAATTAAAAGCTTGAAACTTTAATTCAATAGATCAACCTATCACAATCTTGGAGATAGAGGGACAGAGAGAGAGAGGGAATTGAATTAAAACACATGTACGAAACAACTATATAAATACATACATATGCATGATAGAAATTAGCAGGGTGGGTTCAAACCAGCCGCTAAAAAAAATTGAAACAGGTGAGTGAGTAGAAAAACTGCCTAAAATGTGGGTGATGATGTGGATCCATTTTCACAGGGGGTGGGCGGCGCAGGTGGGGTAACTCGTTTGTGCTTGTTTGCGGGTTTGTTGAACAACCAAAGGAAATATGGTGAATATTTAACAATTTGGAAAGATTTGACAAAAGATATATGAACGTTTTACTTGCTTATAATATACCATATAATTTTCTAATAATAATTTTATAGTCAAAAACATTTTTCCCCGTGAAACAATTCAGCAAACGGATCAGACTAAAGAATGTTTCACAGAAGTTAACTAATGTTATATAGGAATAGCTTAATCAGAGGGATCGAGAAAACTAGTCAAAATCCGTATTAAAGAAGGATGAAAGGAATATATTGCGCAGCATTTTCCTTTATTGATATGACAACGCGCCGGTCAGTTTGTGCAAATAATTGGACGCAATGTTCCCTCCCATACACCATCCCTCTGGTAACTAGGTAGCTACACATGTTGGTTGTGCATTGTTATTTATTTATTTTTTCACAAACGTTTGATTTGATGCTACTTATAAATTTTTCTTTGATGTCCACCAAATTTGCGTGGGTCCTTACATAATTAAGTTAAGATTATTCTAGACATTAAATATGTAGTTATACAAATTTGTAAATAGTTAAAAAAATGGTTGCGATGTCTTCTTTCATACTCGTGCTTTACTCTATATAAAGCCTTCTGAACGCTTCCTCTGTTCCTCAGGAGACAGTCCTACTAAATTACCAGTCACTCTTAATTAATTGTTCTATTAGAGACCAAATACGTACACTTAACGTATAATAATTATATATCATGACTGTAACTCACGCCAAGAAGATTAACCCAGCCAGTTACTATGTGAGTGGTACGAGGAACGTGACCAAGCACTTCACAGAAGCAGAGTTGAAAGGCGTATTTAGGCGCTATGATGCCGACGGAGACGGTCACCTGAACAGGCAAGATCTCAAAAATGCATTGTTATGCTTAGGTTCTTCCGCTCCCTGCAGGTGGCTATGTGAGCCCTCTGCCAGTTTGACAAGAACAGAGATGGCTATGTTGACGAGGAAGATTTGGACAACCTAGCTAGATACGCCGTCAAACGTGGTTATACAATCGACTAGATGCATCTCTCACACGCACGTACGGCTATCTAAGAGCGGTTCTACGTATTTCTAGCTAGCCAGGCATACGTAGGTTAGTTCTCTTGTAAATAATATTTAGTGTGGGCTTTGTTTTTGATTGTTAGATTTTGTATTTCTTTTTAGATCTTACAGTTAAAAGTTAAATACTTACAAGTTTATTTTTTTGTAAAAATTTCATTTTTTTTCTTAAGCCTAAATATCAGAGATTTTTTTTTTGTTTAATAACGAAGTTTCATTTAACCAAGAAAAAGTACAAACGAAGTCGTTTTAGCCACTCATTCAAGACAAAAACTATCCCCGATTAGTACGGTTTCGTCCTTTTTAGGACCAACAAGCAAGACAATAAAGCATTGAGGGACAAATAACAGGTGTTTGAGCTGATAAGGGGTATCCCCACTTGACACCACAAAATCGAGCTCGACAATGGCTCGTTGCAACAACTCATCGATTGACAAAACTAATCAACATAATCTAAACTCTCCATAGTGGAGGCAAAAATGACCCAGACTAGATATAGATCTAGACGAACATAAACTACCCAGGCTAGATACATATCTAACCGAACATAACAATGCATCCCGCTTCTGATGAGTGGGTAAGCCACATACAATAGGTCCAAAATTGGGAAAACCATCTCCATTATTACAAACAGATCTAAAACAACATACAAAAAAAATACAAAAAAAATAAACAACATGCCGGAAACATCATCACTTTTATTGAATAAACTATGCGGCCTCCACAACGATCCCCGACACCGAAGTTCGTCACTGCCAGCAACCCGGACACTCGAAGCTTCTTTCTCTAGCCAACTGCCTAGCGAAGACAGCTCACTGCCCCGCCATCGCCTTTCCCATGGCAAGCCTCAGGCCCAAACGGCCCTCCACCACCGATGGCATGGACCCATCTGGGCTCCTCAACACCAACGCAGTATAGACGGCAACAGAGTCGTCCTAACCTCCCTACGAGCCAGACCCTCAAGGCTCCTTTCTTCTATCAGCTGTCCAATAGGAGGAACTCACGGCCTCTCCTCCACTCCCATGGCTAGACTAGAGCCAATGTGTAGTGCCCCTTTATGGACGTTACATATGCCATTACATTCATGCATTACATACTTTTATTTTAGGATAAACCATTTGAACAAAACTAAAAGTGAAAACATAACTAAGAAATCATACCCAGGATCCATGCATATTTATTTATTTATTTTTATAACATTCAATAACTTAATCCATAATAAAAATAGTACTATTAAATATTTAAGTGATCATAAACATTCTTTAATAATTTAAATATACCAAGTGATAAAATCATAATTTGAAATGAAACGTCACACATTTTTAAACAATCAACTCTTATTGTTTGGCAGGCCGAACTTGAGACTTTGGTAGGCCGAACTTGATCGACAGGCCGAAAAACATCCACCGGCAGGCCGCCCGAGGCTCTGCAAAAATAGGGTTTTAAACTTTTACTAGGTTCGACAGGCCGATCATGATTGTTCGGTGGGCCGACCGACTTTAATAAAATTAGAAAATTAATTTTTAAAACGAGAATCAATACTTCAATATGCGGAAGACCATATACTTAAAATGATAAGATAGAATAATAAAACATAGTTCATGAATTCTTTAAAAACACTCATCAAATAAACATGTTTAAAATTACAAAATTTGGTTTAATCATTAAAACTTTCTTCCTTGACGTTCTTCAGATTACAATTCATCTTGCTTAGCTCACATGCCTTTCCACGTCCTCTGTCTAGTCCATAACCTTCTTACCCTTATCTGCAACATGATATAAACTGAATAAGCTAAAGCTTAGTAAGTACATTTCATATCTCACAACTTAAAACATTTTTAAGAACATCATCAACATAATAGTGCACTAGGCACAAATTTCATAAGGAACATTTCTTTTATTACTTTGACCATATTAAAACTTAATTCATTTTATCTTAAAGGTCCAAGTGTTGCACCATAATCATCATCGTAGGCGCGGCGTCGTGAGAGGAGAAGGGTAACTAATCCTAATCCAAACATGACATCATAACATATCATAATATTGGTTTGCAACACTTATTTACGTGATACATGTATATACATATTTAAACTTTCATGCTTTGAAATATGTCATCATCATACATGCATAACTTTATGAACATATAAATATTTCATAAGAAATCTTTAAAAGAAACCATCATAAAATCTATCATAGAATAAATATCATTATGAACATAATTTCAAACCTTCTAAAACATATCATGTTACAGGTGGGAATGTACTTACCTTTTAGCTAGCTTACTTAATCTTAATTATGTCGGTGACGTCGCCGCGGTCTCGATGTGCTTGTTCCTTAGTGTGTTCATGTCATTCATTCATTTAAAAATACAAAATAAAAATTAATATTTATTTTCATAGAATAAATCATCCATTCCATATAACATCACACATACATTCACCTCTTGCAAACATAATTCATAACACGCATCCATAACCATAATCATCAAAACTATCAACATAAATATATTTTTGACCTCCATGAATTAAAAACTTAATAACTCAACATTCACACTTAATTTAGGCACCAAAGTTGGTAGGGACAAAGTTATTACATAAACATATTACCATGATTTTTCTATGGTCATAAAAATTCCATTTAGTATCTAAAAACAAGTCATATATTATACACACAAAATCTGCCAGCAATAACAAAACAGTGAGCAGTCCATATTTACATTCATAAAATAAATTACCTACATCCTAAAATATTACCACAAAAATCCTGCATGTAATAGACACTTAGAACTATAACATATTCAAAATTGGGCTTCAAATAAAATTAGGATATAACCAAAACATGCATTGGAAAATCAGTTGTGAAACTAACTTCAGGTTTAATAGGCAGTGAGTATTCTATAGAAAAACATTTTCAAACAATTAAAATAAAATTACTTAGCCTCCAAAATTTTAATAACAACTTAATAATATACAAATACAATACTACAAAAACTCTCATCACCAAATAAAATCATTTATTCATACAAAAACATCACACAATAAGAGTTCAACAATTTACCGACAAAAACAGTCTAAAAACCTATCTTCAATAAAAATTCCATAACACGTAAAATATTTGTTATATTATCATGAGACTTTCCAATTCACAAATAGACATATTCATAAACATATTTGCCAAATTTCGTGCAAAACAACACTCATTTGCATTAAGAACAAAACCTATATTTTTGTGCAACACAACCAAACAACAATAATTTACTCTGAGTGACAGGGAGAAGAAAATTCATAACTTATCATAGAAAAATCCAATTAACTTGAAATTTGGAGGAACATTACATAACTTATACATGAATAATAATAAAAGATATATCCCAATTGCGTATGTCTCTTAGTAACTTATTTTTTTTTTAGTGTAATTAATTAATTAGGTTACATGAAGAATCGACTCAGCCTGGAATTAATGATTGTGATGAATTACGAGATTTTTTTTTTCTGGTAGAAAAGAATTTCAAACCTTTGACTGTTTACTAATTCTTTGTGCTCGAAGCCTCTTACTTTTTTGCACGCGGCCCCTTTGCCTTTAGAAATGCCAAAAAGTGAAATATTATTTTTCCTTTGTACAAAACCAATAGGCAGAATTAATAATATCTTTATATATGTAAGTACTTTTGACCGAGGAATCAATACTGCTTTGGAAAAAAGGTTGTTTTTAAACCGATGAAATGTACCATTTTCCTTGATACAATCTAATAATGCTCAAAGGATCTATACAAGTATGTGTCTAGTCAGATAATTGAATAAAATATGTCCAGATTATTCCATTGACGGATCAGAAAATTTTTTATGTCTAACCTTTCTCAACAAGTAAGGATTTTAACTAATTAAGTCTCAATTAATTACTCTTTCTTAGCTATCGTAAAGAAATAAATAAGCGATCAGCAAATGTCGCAAAGCCGGCTTTGATTAAAAAAGAAAAGAATAAACGTGTCCCGCAAAGCTAGCTTATGATGTTGCAAGGAAAACTATTAAAATCATCAGACATAAAGGAGCTACGCTTGCTTTAGCAAAAATCAGTTATAAGAGCTTCCTAAAAGAGAATTCGCGAAGAATCTTGTAATTTAGCCTCGTTTTTTCTTTTTGTTTTTTTCCCTCTTTCGTATATGTGCCGGAGAAACTGAAAACAAATAACTTGTACTTATGGAACATCCATCATGTAAAGAACTTTTGGCTAGGATTTTTTTAAAAAATTTATTTATAAACGACTCTTGATATAAATGGAATCTAAAAATGTTTATTACGTACATATTAACTAGTTGATCTCTTTATTTCAATGAAAAAAAACTAGTGACTAAGCATGTTTTTAATAGGTAGAGTTAAATATCCGTGTGGTTTGATTGTGTGTTGCATATGATTAAAAACACTTTCGATTTAGTTTACAAATTTGAACAAAAATTTAAATTTTGTAAAAAAAAACACTATTAACGAAAATATTATACCATATCCACAGTCTTAATTATTATAGTAGTTTTCCTTCTTTTTTAATACTGGGTGTGTCTACAGATTTTCGGAATATTTCGTCAAATCATAACTTGACACTTTTCTTCATGGATTCTAACTAATCATTATATCATACCCAAAGAATAGTGAAAAGAGATCTCATAGAGGAATCTGATCTGCTGCCATGCGTGGTTCCTAACCAATTCATGGCCAATTGGCCGTGATATGCTCCTTATCCGTAATAGAACCCAAGTTTAGGATTGTGTTGATTTCAACCACGGTAAAACTAACCTTCCATTTCCTAGCCACTCAAATTAAAAACATGTGTATTTTTTATACCACTAGCAATGGTTTCATTTAGAAAGTCTTTGTGGTTGTTTGGCTGAATGGTGGGAACAGTTCCCACCACAAACTCAGTTATGAAGAGTGTAAAGCTCTCACAATAATAAAAAAAATTGCTACAATGTAAAACTCTTACATGCTACAGTAAAAGTGGTTCTAATCAAAGGTTCCTATCACCCTTTCAAACACCCTCTCATAAAAAGAAAATAGAAATACAACAGAAAAGTTACCTTCGATTTCTGTGCTTGAGAGTTTCATAGTTCGGATCGAAGATCAATAACTCAGCAGGTAGCCGTTGTCACAAGCTAAAGGCAAAATTTTACACCAAACAAAATCTCAATTCAAAGCTTCATGAAAAAGCTATTATTTGATTTACTGTATATAGTTGTCATATACGCACATATGCAACAACGTGTAGCTAATTATGCACTGAACATTTATAGAGTGTTTAAGAATATAATTGAAACTACAATTTGAAACTAAAACACTATAATATGTGATAACTTTACACTATAAAAAATTTTTGCTCTACATTGTAATATGTGAAAGCTTTATACTGAACCAAATGAAGTTTTAAAGAATGGAGCCCTTTATGAAGCAGGGACTTGATATGTTTGCTATTATGATTTTTACACATCAGACCAATTTGTGAAATTTGGATGCCCATCTGTATGCTCTTCCACCATCTATAAGCTAAATAGTCGCTAGACATAAAATATATAGGAGGGGGAGACTGATTTCGTTATTAAGATGTTTTATTTTTTTTAACCATTTTTAACCACGTCGCAATAATATCACGTGAAGTAGAATATTTTAACTGCTGTATAATAATTGAAGACTTGTCTTTTGTGTCTTCTTATTCGTGTCACCTTTTTATCCTTTTAGTGCATATTATTTTAAATGTCATGTTAATTAAAATATCATACATCTATTAGTATAAGTTATGATTAACTTTGAAAAAATCATTTTTATTCTCATAGGATTATAACCATACTACTCACAAAACTGTGGGCCCTAGTTTAATATGTAGTATATTTTTTATACTGGATCTTACTGTTTTATTAGTAACGAAGTTATAACCCAATAAAATTAAATAACATTGCTCTTAACTTCGCACATTCTCACTTTCTTGTGCCTAACTCTTTGGATTCAAGTTTACAATTAACTAGTATAGTGTGTACTTGAGTTAGCCAGGCTAATCATAGGCACATAGGATCTATATAAACCCTTCTCAATGCTTCCTTCTTCCTCAGAGCTAGACATAGCCAAGCTAGCGGATAGAACCAAACTCTTTCAAATAAACATATTCAAATTCACTCTATATACCATGTTTGGCCCTACAACTTACTCAAAGAATATTTTATACGAGAACGCGCAAATCCCGATTACTTCAAGCAAATGCATGCTAAATCAGAACCCGCATACTAGTTCATACAACGGCGGGCAAAAGCCACCAGTGGCGTACGACGAACAAGCATTGAAAAGCGTGATTCGACGCTACGACACCGATGGGGACGGTCTCCTAAGCAGGAAAGAGCTTAAGAAAGCATTCAAAAGCTTGGGTGCTACTGCTCCGGGATGGCGAGCTATTCGAGCCCTCTGCCACGCCGACCAGAACAGAGATGGCTTCATCAGCGAGAAGGAGTTGGCTAATCTAGTCCAATACGCTGCTAAACGAGGTTATCTCCTTTAGTTTAGAGCCAGTTTTTGTGACCCTTTTATTTATAGATTTTGATTGCTCATGCCACCTTGATATGATTTTAATCAAGTGTTTGTCAAAACCTAGGCTAGTTCTCTTGTATATATCTCTGCCCAAAGCCTGACTGGAAAGTGAAATTAAGAAGAAACACAATCTGTAATATTCTGCTTTCTAGTATGGTTTTGAGGCGTGTAAGATTAGACTTTATATATGTTATGGCATTTCATGTACTTTGTAGCTGGCTATTAGACTTGGGTTTGTAATTGAGTCCGCAGTCTTTCAGATGTGTAAATTAGATCTGGTCTTTTGTAGTGTTCAAATGTAATTTCTACTCCCAGGAACTCTCACTGACAAAAAGTAATATCTATAAAAAATAAAATAAAATAAAATAAATCGCAATTTACCCTTTAAATAAATTTATTCCCTTCTCTATCTCCGGATGAATGAAAGTTAGCAAGGTGTTAGGAGAGTAGTTTAAACCATTAGCTTATATTTAAGAATTATAACATATGAGAGCTTTATACTGTAGCCTTTTGTTGTAGCATGTGAGATTTTTACACTATTTACAATTCAAACCATTAGTTTAAACTATTCTTTCAAACACCCTATAAGTATTGTTAGGGTCTGTTTGATAAATGGATTCGAATTAGTAATTTAATTAGAATTAGTGTGATTTAAATTAACATTTGAGATGGTAATTTAAATTGTTATCCGAATTGGCGTTTGGATGTACATTGAAGTTTTAATCAAAGTATAAAATAAAGTTAAAATTTATGTTTGAAAATGTAGTGAAAATAGTTTTTGATTTATTAACAAATCTAATAAAATCTTAATGTTAATGGTCTTAAAAAAATATATAATATGGATTTTAATTTATTTCTCTTTTCACTAGGAACATAATCAAACAAAAATAATCTCAATTGGATATCAAATAAGGAAGTTATTATTTTTTCTAAAATATAGGAAAGAAAATTTTAGTCTTTATTGTAGCAGAAATATCCGGGTATGAAAAGTTTAGAGCGAGCAGAATTCTGAAACTTGGATTCTTGATACTCAAAGGATTTGGATTTTGGGAGAAACAAACACATATCTAAAAAAATTTAATACTCGAATCTAAATTTAAGTCCATTGAGTACCAAGAGTACTTGAAACAAACAACCCCTTAGCATGTATTACGCTAAAGTTACAGTGCATGCATTTTTTTTTTTTCATGGGCATGTGGGGGCTGCTTTTACTTGAAGAGCATAAATGCCTTTTTTACATTTTATCATGTTTTATTTACTTCATAATTTGTATATGCTACTACAACGCCAGAGGGTAAACTTGCCTATTGACATGCTAATTGTTGGCTGGTACTGATCTAAGGATATATAAATTTGAGAAACAGAAGAGTGAACCATATCAAGAGGTTTTTATAAACGATACATTTGAAGTCCTTCATGGTGCGAGTTTCAGCTCTATTCACTTGGGCGTATTTCTGGGTTTAGGCTTTTTTTTATTTTTACGATCCTTATTTTCTCTTCACTATTGTATAATTTAGAATTATTTGTGTAATTTTCTTTTTTATAATAGAAGGAGTGATGAACTCAATATGAGCTGAGTAGTAAGTTTCAACTTAATTGGAATACGATTTTCTACCTTGATGCTAGTAGTCCATTCTCACCATTTTATTAAAAAAAAAAAAAAAGTTTCAACTATTATTGGAAATTATGTGTATATAATATATAGAGATAGTATTTATATATTTGGTTTCAGACCTTGATGATCCATTGAGTATAAAAATTTCCTCCGTACTGTTCTCTTGTTCTCTAAATTCTTTTACCTTTTCCTTTAATTTTTCTCTCCTTCTCTCTCTCTCTTTCTTTATTCAGTCTTGGTCTTCTACATCAGGAATTTCCTCAGTCGACAGAATCTCCTCCATGCATGGCTTCGCGATTAGAATACTAAATATTGTTGTTTGTCTCTTATAAATATTTAATTAAGTTATTTGGAGGATCGATATGGACCCCATTAATAATTGTGATGAATTAGTAGTGCTACTTTTACCTTCTTTTTTTTTCTTTTGTGCTCGACCCCACCTCTTTTTTTTGGCACATTGGCCTTTCGGAAATGCTAAAAAGCAGTATAAAGCACAAATACATGCCACTTTCAAAGTAACAGAGCAAACTAGCAAGTTGGATACTAAACTTTAATTGCAAACTTTTTTAAGATATATCTACTCATATAGCTCTATAAGTAAACACTTTCATCAATGCATTTGTTTTTTTTAAGTGTATATATTTTAAGCGCCAACTCATATATGAATCATGCAAATTTAAAAGTGGTCTTTGGCAAGGCATGAAAACTGTGGATTTCACGAATATGATGAATTAATATTCAACAATTTAGAAAGATTTAACGGAAAAGTATATAAAAATTTAAATTTTCTTGTAGTAACGATTCAGTTTTCTTGTATAATTAAAAGTTGCAGTACTCAGACCTTTTGTTTTCACTACGTAAGAAGCAATCTAGCGAACAGATCAAACCAAAAAACGTTACACAAGTATTGACTATGTTACATATGTAACTTAATAAGAGGGATAAAAGAAAGTTGTAAAAAACCTTGCAAAAGATAAGAATATATTGCGTATGCATTTCCTTTATGGCAAACCATCTGTCAATTTTTGCAAATTGGATGCCATGTTCCCTCCCCTCCACCATCCCTCTAATTAGGTAGTCAGACCAAGAATATGGGGTTGTCGTGTCCTGATGCAGTTGAGAGACCGGTCTACCAATTTTGAAGTAAATATACTTTTAAGATTATGAACAATGTTGGGAGAGCACGAATAATTTTTTCAGCCCCCCCCCTTTTTTTTTTGAGTCGATGTTACTTATAAGGATTAAGGAGAATGTTAGATATTCTCTAAATTATGGTGGATACTTGATTTAAGTTTTGGGAATTTTTATAAATATCATAGTTTAAAATTTATTTTTATAGAGTCACAAATGTTTAAGCTGTATCATGTAAACTCAAGTCTTTTTAAGTAGGACTTGAATAAACATATTTTTTAAAATTGTAATATAATATGTAATTTTGCCTTTAATAGGTGAACTTAGTTTAATGAGTTTCAACTCAAAACAACGCAAAACTCTCGTATGTTATAGTATTTTTAGTTTTAACTCTCAGTTTTAATTTATTTTTTAAACAACCTATAAGTTTATTGTAAGAATTAACTATGTTAATTTGTAATTAGTTAAAAACAACCGTAGTGATCTCCATTCATATACATGATCCTTCCTATACAAAGCCTTGTGAACATTTCTCTGTTCCTCAGGCTGGACTGAGCCAAGGAAACCGTCCTCTACTAATCAACTCTTAATTAGTTGTTCCTCTTTTAGGACACCCATCAAAACACAAAATCCCTTTCAAACAAACATACACGTCCATATTTCATGGCTGTATCTTATGAGAACATCGCAGACCGTTACTAAGCGAGTGGGGCCAAGAACATGACCAAGCCCTACACTGACGCACAGCTGAAAGGCGTGTTTAAGAGCTACGACGCCGACGGAGACGGTCGGCTAAGCAGGCAAGAGCACAAAAATGCATACTCAAGCTTAGGCTCTTGCTTTTCCGGCTGGCGAGCTGTTCGAGCCCTTTGCCATGCCGACAAGAACAGAGACGGCTTCGTTGACGAGAAAGAGTTGGACAACCTAGTTAGATACGCCGCCAAACGTTGTTATACAATCAAATAGATCATATAGATTTAGTTCCCTTGTACGTAATATTTTTTCAAAAGCCTAAATTCCGTACCCGAGAGATATAGGGAAGAAAAAGTGTACTTAATCTCAAGTGTCTGGAATGTATAGGGACGGTGTACAATATGTAGAATAGTAATATACATATATATATATGTGTGTATATATATATATATCCTCTTATTGCTTCAAATTAAGTAGTTTTTTCTATTCTTTCCTTTTTGTAACACTTAATACCATTCCTTTCGGTGAAGATTTTTTAAGGAATATACTTGCTTTGTGGCAAAGCAACAATAACCTTAATATATCGATTAATCAAAACACAATAAACTTTAGTCCCAAACTCATAACGCCCATATGGAATACATTAATATATAATAATCTAGGCTATAATAATGGCACTTTTTATAATTTTTTTTTTTTCTTCCCAATCCCTTCATTGAGCCATTCAAGTTAGAATGCATCCCCATTGGCCACTAAAGGATGCACGACCCCTGAGGCTTGCTAAAACTCCGGAGGGTGCAATTTAGCCTATTGACATGCTAGTGGTAAGCTGTTGCTAATCTAACAAAATATCAATCTGAGAAGCAGGAAAGCAAACTGTACCAAAGAAGTTTTTAACCAAGCATATTTGAAGTCCTTCATGGTCCAAGTTTCTGCTCTATCCACAGGACGATTTTCTTTAGGCTTTTTTGCTTTTTGGTATCCTTGAGATTTTTTTTTTCTTTTTTGCTATCTGTGATTTTCTTTCTTTATAATACAAGGAGTACTGAGCTTAGTATGGCATGAGTAGTATTTTGAGTGACAAGATGCAATTTTCTTTTTTAATACTAGTTATCCATTCTCACCAGATCATTAAAAAATTCCTAATTATTATTAGGATTCATATGTACAAAAATAGAGCTAGTATTTGTATATTCGATTTCAAATCTTGATAATCAATTGAGTACAAATATATCCTCTCTATTCCTCTCTTTTCTCAATAAATTTTTTTACTTTTTCTCTCTTTTTCTTTTTCTTTCTCTCTCTTTCTTTAATCAGTCTTGGTTCTACATCAGGAATTTCCTGAGTCGACAGAATATTCTCCCCCATGCATGGCGGTCTGGTTAGATAACGTACTTATTAGAAGTTAGGCCTGCTTGGGCAGAATAAATAAAACTGTGATAATGGTGATATATATTAATTAAAAAATCCTTTTTATCCCACTAAGAAAATAATATGCTACAATCTAATATATAATGTATTTTTTAGATTAAAATTTACTGTTTTATAACTAACAGAGTTTTAATCCGATTGGAGTAAATAGTAGCCATACTAATTATTGTTGTATGTCTCTTACAAGTATCTAATTAAGTTACTTAGAAGGATCCATACGGACTGAATCAATAATTGTGATGAATTAATAGGCCTTTTACTAATATTCTTAATTTGTACTCGACCCCACTTTCTTTTTTCACATGGCCTTTCAGGACCGCAAAATGTTAATTTCTTTATCACAAGTACTTTTGACCCGGGAATCAACCAATAACACATGTAACGAAAAAGTAGCTTCAAACAGATAAAATTTCTTGTTGATGAATCTTTGCCTAACACACTCCACTTCTGCAGCTCTTCTTTTTTGCCAAACCGAGGTGGCGATTTATAACCTTGGTTGGATAATCGAATAAAATCTGTTTGAATTATTCCATTGAGAGTATGTATATATATATATATATATATATATATATATATATATGTATATGTATGTATATCTCTGTCTCGACAAGCATAAGGATTATATCTGAAGTTTCACGCACTTTCGTAGCTATCTTAAAGATAAGTGCAATGCTAGCTTTTGATGTTGTTAGACAATAACTAATAATAGGCAACAAAAACGAAAAATAAGAACACACAAATTTAGGTAAAAAATCCTAGAAGAAAAAAAACTACAAGTTAAACAAAAAAAAATCTATTATATCAAAAGACTGTTATAAAAAGAGAATACATAATGATAAATATAACAGATCCTTCTACTTCTACCATAGAACATAAAAAAAATTCATAATTATAATTCCACCACATGTGTCACACCGCGATTGAACTAAATAGAATTCGGATCACTATACTCTAACAGACGTTGCAAGGAGAATTATTAAAATCAACAAACAAAGCAAGCGGCTAGGTTTTGCTACAATCAGTTCTAAGCTTCGTGAAAGAGAATTGGCCAAGCAGCTTGTGTATTTTGCAGCTTTATCCCCTTCGCACGTGTATGTGCCAAAGCTATACTAGATCTATATATATGTAGTAGTTTGTGCCGATGAAAATAGAATAAATGGAACACCCATCATATGAAGAAAACTCTTCGCTAGATTTTCTTTCTTATTTTTTAATAACATTTTTGATAAATTGGTATCTTGAAATGCTGATCGATGCCATGTGTGCATTGTATATTTAAGTTTTTCATTTAATATGATTGCATGCATAATCTAATAGTAATTACTAATTCACATCTGAGTTTTAAGGTAAATTCATGGGAGTTCAAATTGCTAACACTCCTAAAAGTTCTCTTTTTTCTTTTAAAGTTTTTCCTTTTTAGCCTTTTTCTCTGTGCATGATATTCATAAACGATATTTATTTTCTTAACATATTTTTCAATAAAGTGGTTCCTATTATATCTAGATTCTTTTCTTTTCTAAAAAATCATTATACTATATACAGTATGTATATCCATCGAAAGAGGAATGTAATCAACTGCGTGATCATTCCTAACCAATTCATTCTCCTTATCCGTAATAGGAGCAAAAGTTTAGGATTCTCTTAATTCCACTACGGTAAAATTGATCTTCTAAGTTCTAACCAATCAAATAAAAGACATGCCTATATAATTACCACTACGGGTTCGTTTGCTAAGTATTGCTTCAACAAAGGAAATAGATATACGGAAACGTACGTCAATATATATTGGAAATGTGTTCGATAAAGTAAACATACTGTACAAGTATTAAGAAAGTCATGACTCGTGAGGAATTAAATTATTAATTATAATTTATTCTATTAGTTTAAATGTTTTGGATACTAATTTTACAATAAAAACATGGTTTTGAATTCATAAGTCGAAACACCGGTTAACCTGGTTGCCTCTATTTTTTTTTTAAAAATTTTTATAGCTTGAGGTTGATCAATTGCATTAATAAACTAATGCAAAATATATGTGCGGACGACTAAATTTCATTAGATGGGTTTTCTGTTACGCCTCAAAGTACGAGAGATGACGTAGCGGGTTAATTAAGTTAATATTTAGTTAAAACATAAGTTTAAGTATTTAAATTGACTACAAAAATGTAAAAAAAAAAAAAAAAAAAAACCCCTTTTTCTTAAAACAAGCATTTATAATAATTAAACAAATAAGAATATCATGGTAAGCAATAAGAAAGTAATAAAGAAATAAAAAGACACGAGAATTGATCTCACTGACTTACAATTTGTGCACACACATAGTACTGATAATATAATATTACAACCACAGTCTAAGTAAAGGGAAAAATTAGAATATTACATGCCTTGATTTTATAATTTAAATAACCTACAAGATTCTTCTACAGCTTCTGGGTCCTGTCTGTGGACTCTTCTCCAATCCTAAGCTGATATCCACCTAGAAGGGGGGAAAGTTTTAAAAACAAATAAATCGTGAGCGGAAGCTCAGTAGGACTATATTGTTAGAAACATTTAATCTCAAAGAAAAACTATATTTAGAAAATAGACTTAAGAACATAAATAAAATTTAATAAAAATTGTTCGTACCAAAATCGTTTGTTGGTTGACCATAAAAAATACCATTTTCTTTTCCTAGGCAAACCATATGTATAACACCATCGTAGTGGCCCAGCTGGGTTTCGAGACCTGCCCCCAAGGTCACACGCTACACGACCTTATCTCTGATATGGCATCATGTCCTTATGTTCATTTCTATTATTATTTAAAACCCATTTACTAAATATTTTCATTTACATTCATTATGGGGTTCATTATGAAATTCACCTTAATCCCCGGTTTATGAAAACAATCGATAAAATTCCTTTTTCCATCAATCGTTAAAAGTATTTTGATAAAAACCCTTTTTAAGGCCAAAATCATTTGAAACTGAGTTATTAAAGGAAATGTGGTAGAGGTCCTACCTCAGTATTTGTGCCGGTGTCCACACCGTAATTCCCAGTCTGCTTCGCGTTAGTTCCGCAGAACTACGAACAACCTTACATATTTATAAATCATGTCTATCAGTTTCTAGCTAATGATATTCTACGTCACTAAGGTATCTCATGGTGTCTTAGTGTGCCATTTGTAATTATAAAACTATTTTATAAAGTTGGGATTTCAATCAAGGTTCAAAACAGTAAGAATGTATAAAAAATCACAAAATTTCACCATGCCCGGTTGACCTGCCGGTCACCCTGGTTCGGCCTGCTGGAATACTAGGTCCGATCGACCAAACTTTTTCAGGTTCGGTCTGCCGGACGTATGAATCCGGCCTGCTGAACCCACGAATCCGGCCTGCCGAACTTCAAGTCCGGCCTGCCGAACTTCAATTTCGGCCTATCGAACTAGAAAAATCTAGAAATTTTCAGGCACAGGTTCTCGGCCTCCTGAGTCCAAATCCTCATTTCAACCTGTTTTTCTCAGTTCTCAGACATGAGAAATAATCATAGATGATAGAAATACATTATAAAACACTTTTTAACTTATTTAAACGAGATTTACCCAAAAATTTTGAATAAATCCAAAAATAGGGAAAAATAGAAAAACTTGATTCAAATCCGTTTCAATCTAAACTAAGCTTAGATTCTAGTTGTTTTAAGTTCCTTTAACTAAGATCAATGGTTTTCTAAGCTCAAATAAACTTAAATTTCAAAATACCAAGAAAATTTGAAAAGTTTAGAAAAGTTTTAAAATTTAAAAACTAACCTTGAATTGGAGCTTTAAATCGCATTTTTGGTTGCTCAATCACGTCCCCGAGCCTCCAATCCACTAAACTGACGCTTGGGGCTCAATTTAATTCAAAATTTTTGAGAGGAAATGAGAGAGAAAGGGAGAGGCAGAGTGAAGAGAGAAAGAGAGACGAGCATGACAGGGAGAGTGAGAGAGTCAGGGAGAGAGGAGAGGAAATAAATAAAGAGAGGGAGAGTTTGTGAGCTGCACAAAACCTTGTGCAGCCGCGCACTGGTTTCAAATTAGACTTATTTGGTATTTGTCAAATTGTTTTGTTTCAAAATTCAAAATAATAATTAAAAATAATTAAACGTAATTAAAAATCATTAAAATAGTCAAGAATAACATTAATTTAGAAATTTCATAAAATAATCAAATTAAGCTTAAAATATCTATTATGACACACTAATCCACAATTTCATATTCTAATATCACTTAATTAATTCCGAGGCGTTACATTTTCCAAGAGCTCCAACTTTTTCTTCATTTAACATAGTAAAAAAGAAAAACTTAGAGATAACCAAAGTAGAATTTAAATTATATGCTTCAATTGATAAAGCAGGAAAAAAAAGGGCAAGTATATACCACTTTCGGAGATACCAAATTAGCGGCACAACACAGATAATAATTGTCTTTGATCTTCAACTTTACTTTTTTAAAAAAAAAAAACTTAGGAGCCGTTTGAGACTTGGTTAAAAAAAAACATTTTGAATATTTACACTAATTTTGCTACGGTGTTTTTTTTTTTTACAAAATTTAAATTGTTACAGCATTTTAAGTTTAAACCATTGTTTGCTTTTCAAACACCAAATTAACAGGACAAAATACTAATTTGATCTTTCTAATTTACTTTTTTAAAAATAAAATCAATATTCAAACTCTAAATCTCAATATTAAAACGGATTTATCGCTATAAACTATGCCTCCAACCATTTTTCTGCTTTGATATTACAACATTAACTCATGTGATAAAAACAAATATATATATATATATATATATATATATATATATATATATATATTTATGGCAATGTTTCTATCAAAGCTCCACGAATATATACGACGATATATTAACTTATGCACATATATAACGTTTAAAGTATGAAGCCCTTTATGAATCGGAAATTGTTTTGGAAAAAAATGTAGACCCAAAAAATATGTTTTTAGCGCAAAATTCTCCTAAAAAGAAACACCAAAAAAGAGAAGGATCAAAAGACACGTTTGCCTTTTATGATTTTGACTAGCCTGTCAATTTTGTAAAATTCGTATGCCATATGTTTCCCCCTCCACCATCCATAGGCTAAATATAGATAGAGAAAAAATATATAGAAGTATGCAATGTTTATTTTATTTCTATTTTTCCAATTTGATTCTTTCATAATATCACACTACATCGATAATAAAATGCTTTTTACCCCCTTTTTATTTCAGTTATTGTAAAGTTAAGATTGACTTGAGTACACAATTAACCAAGGGTGTGTGTGCTTGAGTTAGCCAGGCTAAACATAGGCACATGCGATCTATATAAACCCTTCTCAATACATCCATTTTCCTCAGAGCTAGACATAGCCAAACATATAGTACTACTTACTAATTTACAACTTAATTTTCCTCTTTTAGGACACTGATCATCGAACATATTAAACCCTTTCACATAAACACCTAATTTTACTTTATAAACCATGTTTGGCCCTACAACTTGCCTAAAGAATATTTCATACAAGAACGTGCACATCCCGAATACTTCAAACAAGAGTGTGCAAAATCCAGACCTCCCCATTTCACACAACAACGTGCAAAAGCCACCTGTGGCGTACGATGAAGAAGCGTTGAAAAGCGTGATTCGACGCTACGACACCGATGGAGACGGTCTCCTCAGCAGGAAAGAGCTTAAAAGAGCATTCAAAAGCTTGGGTGCTACTGTCCCCGGATGGCGAGCTACTCGGGCCCTCTGCCACGCCGACAAGAATAGAGATGGCTTCATTAGCGAGAAGGAGGTGGCTAATCTAGTCCAATACGCTGCCAAACGAGGTTATCTCCTTTAGTTTAGAGCCAATTTTTGTGACCATTTGATTAATAGATGTTGACTCTTACCACCTTAGATGTGATGTTAATATAGTGTTTGCATGTCCTAGGCTAGTTTCTCTTGTATATATCTGCCTAAGCCTGACAGGGAAAGTGACAGAAGAGGAAGAAAAATCTGTAATATTCTGTTTTCTAGGATTAAGTTTTTGGTATTGAGGCGTGTGGTCTAGATTAGACTATATATGTAGTGGCAGTTCATGTACTTGTAGCTGGCTATCGGACTTGGGTTTGTGATTGAATCTGCAGTCACTCACAATGTTAACCTTGTTGCAGTGCTAGACTCTCTACTCGGTTCCTATCTCCACATTTATTTAAAGAAAAAAAATATACTTTTAATCGCAAAACTCCTCTCACCTGATCAAGAGACATAGCTATAAAAAGTAGCTAGTTAGTTGCAGTTAATCCTTTAAATAACTTAAATTCCTTCTCTCCTGTCGAATGAAAATCAAGTAATGTTAGTATTGTATTGAGGACAAAGCTTGCAGTGTGTTCACCATTACGATTATTTTTTTCCCTTTCAAGAGGTAGAAATGGGCATGTGGGGGCTGCTTCTGCCGGGAGAGCATAAATGCCTTTTAAAAAAAAAAAAAAATCATGTTTCACTTGATAATTTTATTAAAGAACACGTATGTTTTTTATTGGATAATCAATGATAATTATAAAAGATTATTTTGGTCACACGACACAAGATTTTCTTCTTCTTTTTTCTTTTTAGTGAACACAAAAGTAAGGTGGGCCCATATAAAGACCGCTAACAAAAACTGGCTGTATGAATTCAGAATCCTTCGTCTCTAAAACCCAAAAACTACATGTTCCATGCATGCGGCTCAATTAAAACGCATGAGTGCAGTAAAATGAACTCCTAATAATTACATATTATTGATTACTTGTGTTATATACGTATGAAATGTTGAGACTAGTAGCAAGTCTGTTCGTAATCTATTGAATATGTTTTTCAAAATATTATTCGGTACTCAAAAATAACTTAGAACCTACAATGACGAGGATGCATGCTAATATGAACAATTGATCGACCAAATTCTATAAATTAATTTTTAAATAATTAACGCAGATGTCCTATGATCTGAAAAGTATATGTTAGAGGGAGAAAAACTCATATTAGAGCAAGTTAGGCGTGGCTATCTGCATATTTATGTCCTTTTTTTTGTACCCTTCTCTTATTTCAAGAGACCAAAGCAAAGTTTAGTCCTGAATAGTATTTTATCCACCTTCTTTTTAATATATATGATGCCCTTCAATAGGCAGCTTTTGGGGAGACAAAGCAACAGTACTTTCTTGATTCTTCAACAAAAAATCCTCCATTTATTCGCAGTCATAAAACAATAACGATATAGTTATTGCAAACTCGCACTAACATAAAATAATATTACCATCAAGTACTGTTTTATTCATTTTTTTTTTCCATCAAGAATAGTTCAATTACTGGAGGTACTCGATGGACTGATTCCAATTCAATAACTATTACATTATATTCTCCATACCCATTGGGGTTTTGTTAATGATGATCATAATTATATTTATAGTGTCCCTCTCTTTTCCCTTTAATTGTGTTCTCCTTTCATGCAAATTTAGTGTGAAGAAAAAGTTAGATGCTGGAGAAACAAGTAATAGATTCTTTCTTACTTGGACTCTTCCAACTTAAGCAATTAAGGGGGGAAAGTCAATATCTTTGTCCCCAAGTTTTGGCCCGAAATAATGATTGTAAAATATTTGTTGAAAAAGTAGTAAAGTGCATAAATTAAGGGAAGATACACAAAACAGCTACGTGTAGTCAAACTTCCCTTATGCCTCTTTTATATACAAGCGTTTAAAATATGTGTGTGTGTGTGTATTTATATATATTTTTTCGAAATGCAATGTTTATCCCTTATGCTAATTTCGACTGTGACCTTGCATTTTTGTATTCTAGCCTTTGAAAAACCAAAAGAAAGGTTTTCTTGACGGGAAGTAATTAAAACAAAAAAAAAAGATAAACTGTAATTAATTTTCTTATAAAAACTCTTTCGTGAAAAACAAAATGTTTAGAGAATACTTTTTTGAATACTTTGCAGTATCTTTCTGTGATTTTTGAAAATGCAATGGCCAATTTAAAATTTTACTCAGTAAACTCATAGGACATATATTTGTCTTTATAATTCTCTCATGAGGGTGAAACATAATTGATGAGACTATGAAAATACACATTTTTTAAGACTAAATATTATCATTTTGTATTCATATTTCTCATTAAATCCCTTAATTAAACATTTGTGTGTTAAATAGTATTTTAGTATCTTAGTGTTAAATACGTGTTTTTAACATATTTTTATGTTAAATAATATTTTTTGGTAATTTTTAGAGTTGTTTTCATGTGTAAAATATTTGTTTACTTTGAAATTAATTAAAACCATAAAAAAATGTGTGGTAATTTATTTTGAGTCTTAATATGTTTGAAAATATGTTCTTAGTTTGTAAATATATTTCAAAATATTTTTAAGTCTTAATAATTAGATTTGTGTGAAACCGATAAGGTCATTAATTTTAGAAGTTTATGTGTTTTGTGTGTTTTAATATAAAATAAATAGTTTTATAATTATTGTAAATATTATGTTTGTAAAATAATTAATTTTATTTCAATTGCTTGTTTTAGATTTGATATCTGAAGCAAAAACAGAACAAAACAACACCAAAACAGACAAATTGGGTAACAAATATTGCATCAACACTGAATCAACATGACATTACCAAAAAAGGAACAACTTGCATGCCTACAAGTTGAGTTACAAGTTGTAATATAATAATAATAATAATAATAATAATAATATTATTATTATTATTATTATTATTATTATTACTCCTTATTATTAGCAAAAAAAGAACAACTTGCATGCCTACAAGGTTCATAACCTTGCGCTCTAACACCATTCTATCACGCCCCGGGGTACAGGAGGTGACGTGGCGGATTGTTTAAATTAATTAAAAGGAGAATTTAATTAAAATCAAGAGTTTAGGGGTTAGATTAAATATATATATAAAAAAATATGAAAGTTTCAAAAAGGACCATTGCGTAGGAAAAGAAATAAATAAAAGAAATCGATAAATAAATATAGCGGGTATGGGTCCCACTGACCCACAACTTGTACATACACATGGTACTGACAATATAATAATACAACTACAGTCCAAACGCAAAGAAAGTTAAAGCATTACATGCCTTGCTTAATTAATACAAATAATCTACTAATCCTTCTACTGCTCCTGAGTTCGGTCCGTTGAGTCCTCCCTGAACCTAAATGGGAATCCATCTAGAGGGGGAGAAAATTTGAAAACAAATAAAATGTGAGCGAAAGGCTCAGTAGGACTATATTTTAATAAATCATTTAATTTAAAGAGAAATCTCACTATTCAGGGTATTATTTAAAAAAAAACTTTGAATAAATAAATTTAAATAAAACCGTTCTTACCCAAAACAGCTTAATTCAGTCGACCAGAAACATCATTTTCTTTTCCTAGCCAAACCACATGAATATCACCACAGTAGTGGCCCGGTTGGGTTTTGAGACCTGCCCCCAAGGTCGATTGCCACACGATCCGATCTCTGATATGGCATCATGCCCTCATATTTATTTCTAACATTATTCAAAATCCATTTACCAGATACTTTCATTATGAAGTTCATTTTGGACCACGGTTCAAAGAAACATAACCGATAAATCTCATTTTCAAGCAACCGTTGAAAACATTTTTATAAAAACCCTTTTCAAAGCCAAATCATTATGAAACTGGGCTACCAAAGAAAGGGTAGAAGTCCTACCTCGATACTCATGCCGGTGCCCCACACCGTAATCCCAATCCGCTATATGTTAGCTCCGTGGAACCACGAACGATCCTAGATACACACTAAATCGATCAATATCTAGTTTGAGACATCCTATGTTACTAATCCATTTCATGATGTCCCTAGTGTGCCATTTGTATCTTTAAAATCATTTTACAAGGTTGGAATTTAAATCGGGGTTAAAAACAATGAAAGCGGATGAAAATCACAAAATTCCACCTAGTCTGGTCGGCCTGCCGAACGCCCTGCTTCGGCCGGCCAAACTGCACCAAAAATCAAGTCCGATCGGCCGGAGTTCAGGTTTGGCCTACCAAACGGATGAATCCGGCCTACCGATCCCGTTGAATCTGGCCTGCCGAACACAAAGTTAGGCCTACCGAACTGAAAAAACCTAGAATTTTTAGCCACGGGTTTTGGTTCTCCCAAAATCCAAATCTTGATTTTAACTTGTTTTTCTCAAATCCCAGACATAGAAAACAATCATAGATGATAGAAAAACATAATAGAACACTTTTGAACTCATTTAAACAAAATTTAAACATAAAAATCCAAAATCTGAAAATGGGAAAAAATGAGAAAAAATAAAAAATCTTAAATCGAATATGTTTTTCTTCAATCCAAGCTTAGATTCTAGGTGTTCTAAGCTCCTTTAACTCAAATCAAGGATTTTTTAAGCTCAAACAAACTTAGATTTCAAAAATGCACGAAAAATCAAAACTTTGAAAAATTTTGGAAATTTCAAAACTAACATCGAATCGAAGCTTCAAATCACGTTCTTGGTTGCCAAATCACGTCCCCGAGCTTCCTACTTACTAACCCGAAGCTTGGACTCAAATTTTGATTCAAAAATTTTCAGAGAGAAATGAGAGAGGATGAGAGAAACCGAGAGAGAGAGACTCACGGGAGAGTGAGAGAGAGTGAGAGAGTGAGAGTAGGCCAAAGAGAGGGAGATGAGAGAGAATAAATAGAGAAAAATAGTAGACAGTTTTACTGTACGAAAACCAGACGCCACCCACAGTTTTGTAAAATGGAATATTTTTAATATTTTACAAACTGTTGTCTTTTAAAAAAAACTCAAAATAACATTTTAAAACAATACAGAATTATTAGCATTCACTAAATTAACAAAATAACCTAAAATTCAAATTTTTAACCAAATGATCAAATTAATTTTAAAACATTAGTTATGGCACACTAATTTATCATTCTACATCACAATATCATTAAATAAATTCAGGGCGTTACAACTCTCTACCCCTAAAAGAAATTTTGCCCTCGAAATTTATAACTCAATTCAGAAACAAAACAAATGCGGATACAACTCTCGCATACTCGACTCTAGTTCCCAAGTGGCTTCATCAACCCCGTGATGCTGCCACACGACCTTGACCAATGGTATCTCACGACGACGTAAATTGATCACTTTCTGATCGATGATCTAAATCGGCACCTCATCGTACGTCGTATCTTCCCAAACCTGCACATCGCGAAATGAAATATCTTACCCTGCTCAGGCAGACACTTCTTAAGCATCGACACGTGGAACAGATCATGAATATGAGAGAGTTCGGGCGAAAGGTCGAGCCGATAAGCAACCACACCAACACGCTGAGTGATCTCGAATGGTCCAATATACCTCAGTGCAAGCTTTTCACTCACTCCGAACTGCATAGTTTCTTTACGAGGTGATACTTTCAAGAGAACAAAATCTCCTACCGTAAATTCTAAGGGTCTATATCTTTTATCCGTATAACTCTTCTATTGACTCTGAGCTACCCTCAATCTATTTCGAATCACGACGACTTTCTCATTACTATCACGGATCTCATCTGGCCCAAGAATAACCCTGTCTTTCGGCTCTGCCCAACACACCGGTGACCGACACGGTCGCCCATACAATGCCTCAAACGGTGCCACACCAATACTCGCTTGATAGCTATTGTTGTACACGAATTATGCCAAATGCAAATATTTCTTCCAATTCCCGCTGAAGTCTAACACACAGGCACGCAACATATCCTCAAGAATCTGAATAACCCGCTTAGACTGCCTATCAGTCTAAGGATGAAACGCCATACTGAAGTTCAAATATGTACCTAAAGCCTCCTGAAAACTCCTCCAGTACTTAGCATTAAACTTGGTGTCTCGATTAGAAGTGATGGATAAAGGAACTCCATGCAACCTCACTATGCTCTGCAGATACAAATCCCTGAGAATCCTCCTCAAACACGTCGATCTGAATGGAATGAAATACGCCGATTTTGTCAACCTGTCGACCACGACCCAAACTGCATCATGTCGCTGCTCCGTCCTCGGCAAACCTGTGAGAAAATTCATCGTCACATGCTCCCATTTACACCCTGGAACAGGAAGCGGCTGAAGCTGACCCGCAGGCTTCTGATGCTCGGCTTTCACCTAAAGACACGTCGTACACTTGGCCACATACTCTCGAACATCTTTCTTCATGCCTCTCCACCAATATTGCCTCTTCAAATCATGATACATCTTTGTGCTCCCCGGATGAATGGCGAACTGAGACCTATGAGCTTCGTCCAAAACGGCTTTTGTCACCTCGGCAATAGCTGGAACTGCAAGACGCTCCTAGAAATATAACGATCCATCTGTATGCACACTCCATTCTTCAAACTGCTCTCCATTCTGAATCCACGTCCAAATCCTCTGCAAATGCTGATCCTGCCACTGATTTTGCTTCACCATCTGAACAAGAGTTGGGGTCGCCTCCACATGGTATACCAAAACTCGATCATAGTCTTCATGATACTGTAGCCCATACTCGCTCACTATCGTATCCCTGCTCCAATCCTCAAGAGCCAAACAAGCAAAAATCCTTGAAGACTTCCTACTAAGCGCATCCGCGACCACATTAGCTTTCCTAGGATGATACTGCAATGCAAAATCATAATCCTCCATATACTCTGTCCATCTCCGCTGCCTCAAATTAAGATCCCTCTAAGTGAACAGATACCTCAAACTCTGATGCCCATACAAATAACATCTCCAAATCTTCAACGCGTGAATCACTGCTACGAGCTCCAAGTTGTGAGTAGGATAATTCCGCTCGTGAGGCCATAGCTATCTCGATCCATATGCAACCACGTGTCCATGCTACATCAACACGCATCCAAGTTTGTGTCCTGAAGCATCTGCGTAAACCTCATACGGCTCGTCACTGCTAGGAATAACCAACACTGGGGCTGAAGTCAACCGGTTCTTCAATTCCTAAAAAGCAAGCTCACATTCTTCATCCCACTCAAACCTGATATTTTTCTTGATCAATCTCGTCAACGGAGCTGCAATCTTCGAGAAATCCTTTACAAATTTCCTGTAATAACCAACACAACCCAAGAAGCGGCGAATTTCTGCTACATTTCTTGGTCGTTCCCATTCCATTGTGGCTTCAATCTTGGATGGATCTACATTTCTTGGTCGTTTCCATTCCATTTCTCGTCAACGGAGCTGTAATCTTCGAGAAATTCTTTACAAATTTTCTGTAATAATCAACACAACCCAAGAAGCTGCGAATTTCTGCTACATTTCTTTGTCGTTCCCATTCCATTATGGCTTCAATCTTGGATGGATCTATAGAAATACCATGCTCAGAGATGACATGACCCAAAAATTTGACCTTAGTCAACCAAAACTCGTACTTTTCTTTCTTAGCATACAACTGGTGCTCCCGCAGGGTCTAAAGCACGATCCGAAGATGCTGCTCATGCTCCCCCCGAGTCTTAGAATACACTAGAATGTCATCGATGAACACAATCATGAACTGATCCAGATACGGCCTAAATATCCTATTCATCAAATCCATGAAAGCTGTTGGAGCATTCGTCAACCCAAACGACATAACTAGAAACTCAAAATGTCAATACCGGGTCCTAAAAGCTGTCTTGGGAATATCCTCTTCCTTAATCCTGAGTTGATGGTAACCCGACTGTAAATCAATCTTTGAGAAGTACCACGAACCTCCCAACTGATCAAACAACTCGTCGATCATAGGCAAGGGATACTTATTCTTCACTGTGACACGATTCAACTGTCGATAATCTACACACAACCTGAGAGTCCCATCATGTTTCTTAGTGAAAAAAAACTGGTGCTCCCAACGGAGATGTGCTATTCTGAATATACCATTTATCAGCAAGCTCCTGAAGTTGCTTCCTCAATTTTTTCATTTTTGTCGGTGCCATCCGATAAGGTACTATAGAAAACAGTGCTGTCCTTGGAAATAACTCAATACCGAACTCGATTTTCTGATATGGTGGTAATCTTGGCAACTCGTCGGAGAAGACATCCTCGAACTCATCAACCACCGGAATCGCTACACTTCCTCTCAAAGCATAGGGCTCACACTCCAAATTCGCAAGAAAAGTACAACAACCCATATTTCTTCGCCCTCCTAGACATGACTTCAGGAGACGCTCACTCATTAACCAATCACTACCACCCTGGTAAGTGATTATCGTCCCCCTATCAGACACTAGGGTTACTTTTCTAAGTTGGCAGTCTACAACTGCATTATACCTGGACAACCAGTCCATCCCCAGAATTACATCATATGAACTCATGGGGAGTATAATCAAATCACTTTTTAAAATCTCAACCCCAATCTTTATTTTACAATATTTACATACACAATTCACACACACCCGCCCTAAGAGAAAAGTTATAACTAGGGGTTCAATAAACTCTTCTATCTCTAATCCCAAGGCATTTACAAAAGAACTCGAAATGAAAGAATGAGAGGCACCTATATAAAATAAAACGCGAGCTAAGGATTGAGAAACTAAGATCGTACCATCGACAACCGCGTTACTGGTCTGAGAATCTGAACCTCCAGATGCCATTGCATGAACCTACACTGGTGCCTTTCCTTTTCCTCTTCCAACATTGCTAGGTCCTGGATTATTCTGCCGATGCTGCTGAGACGGAGACGACTGCACACTAGCTACACTTGGTGCTCGATACTGAGGGACGCTACGCTGGAAATGCTGCAGCTGCTGCCCTCGTGCCGGATATGAAAACTGCTGAGGAGAGAACTGAGGATACTGCAACTGCGGATACTGTTGAGGCGGAGGTAGGGTCTGAGGCTGAGACTGACAACTGGCATCTTCTCCGGTCTGAGATCCAAGATGGCCACTCCTGATCGGGCAATTCCTCTTGATGTGTCCTGGCTGCTGGCAAAAATGACAATGGAAGCTGTAGGGATTGCTGCGCCCGCTACCAGATGAACTGCTGCTACCACTGTTCGCGCCACCTTGCTTGTTCTTCCCTGGAGTTGGACGGCTACTGGTGCTCTTCCTACCTCTCCTCTGTGATCCTCCTGAAGCTTTTGCTCGATCCTCACAATACTACGCATAATCATTTTCCACTGATATTGCTGACGACACAAGCTCTCCAAAACTCCTAAGTTGCAGAGCAACCACCTGTCGCCGAATAGGAGCCTTAAGCCCTTCCTGAAACTTAATGCACCTCTCGCACTCCGATGCCACTGCCGATGGAGCAAACCTAGCCAACTCATTAAATCTTGCCTCATATTCCCGAACTAACAAATCACCCTGCTGCAACCTGTAGAACTCAGCTGCCTTCTGATCTCTATACCCCTGCAGAAAATACCGGTCATAGAACAGCTCCTCGAATCTGTCCCAACTGATATCGCCACCGCGTTACAAATGCTTAGCTTATTTCCACCAAGTATTAGTACCACCCTCGAGCTTACACACAGTAAATTTCACACGGTACTCATCTGGCACACCAAGGGTATCCAAATGCTTCACGATCGAGTCTAGCCAATATTCTGTCAACTGTGGATCCCCATTACCATCAAAAGTCAGAATAGACGCACACCAAAATTCCTTAAAATATATATGCCGACAACTAACATCAAAATCCTCTGGTCTAGCCCTGGCTGCCATCTACCGAAAAGCCGCAAACATAGACCTCATCATGCCCTCATCATTTTTGAACTTGGCGTCAGCTGTCGAACGACGTCTAGGTGCCATTCTCTCACTTCTGAAAACAAAATTTAGACTGTTAGAGGTATTTCATTGTCATACCTATGTGTGCATAATTCCCAAGGTTCATAACCTTAAGCTCTGATACCATTCTATCACGCCTCGGGGTACAGGAGGTGACGTGATAGATTGTTTAAATTAATTAAAAAGAGAATTTAATTAAAATCAAGAGTTTAGATTAAAAAAAATATATATGAAAGTTTCAAAAAGGACCATTGCATGGGAAGAGAAATAAATAGAAGAAATAGATAAATAAATATAGCGGGTATGGATCCCACTGACCCACAACTTGTGCACACATCTGATACTGACAATATAATAATACAACTACAGTCCAAGCGCAAAGAAAGTTAAAACATTACATGCCTTGTTTAATTAATACAAATAATCTACTAATCCTTCTCCTGCTCCTGAGTTCGGTCTGTTGAGTCCTCTCTGAACCTAAATGGGAATCCACCTAGAGGGGGAGAAAATTTAAAAACAAATAAAATGTGAGCGAAAGGCTCAATAGGACTATATTTTAATAAATCATTTAATTTGAAGAGAAATCTCACTATTCAGGGTATTATTTAAAAGAAACTTTGAATTAATAAATTTGAATAAAACCGTTCTTACCCAAAACAGTTTAATTCGGTCGACCAGAAACATCATTTTCTTTTCCTAGGCAAACCACATGAATATCACCACCGTAGTGGCCCAGCTGGGTTTCGGGACCTGCCCCCAAGGTCGATCGCTACACGACCCGATCTCTGATATGGCATCATGCCCTCATATTTATTTCTAACATTATTCAAAATCCATTTACCAGATACTTTCATTATGAAGTTCATTTTGGACCACGGTTCAAAGAAACATAACCGATAAATCTCATTTTCAATCAACCGTTGAAAACATTTTTATAAAAACCCTTTTCAAAGCCAAATCATTATGAAACTGGGCTACCAAAGAAAGGGTAAAAGTCCTACCTCGATACTCGTGCCGGTGCCCCACACCGTAATCCCGGTTCGCTATACGTTCACTCCACGAAACTATAAACAATCTTAGATACACACTAAATCGATCAATATCTAGTTTGAGACATCCTATGTTACTAATCCATTTCATGATGTCCTAGTGTGCCATTTGCATCTTTAAAATCATGTTACAAGGTTAGAATTTAAATCGGGGTTCAAAACAGTGAAAATGGATGAAAATCACAAAATTCTACCCTAGTCCGGTCGGCCTACCGGAAGCCCTGCTTCGGCCGGTCGAACTGTGTATTTCGGCCTGCCAGATGAGAAGTCCGGGCGGTCGGACATTTTTTGGGTTCGGCCTGCCGAACGGATGAATTCGGCCTGCCGATCCTTTGAATCCAGCTTGTTGAACACGAAGTTTGGCTTGCCAAACTGGAAAAACCCAGAATTTTCAGCCACGGGTTTTGGTTCTCCCAAAATCCAAATCTTGATTTTAACCTGTTTTTCTCAAATCCCAGACATAGAAAACAATCATAGATGATAGAAAAACATAATAGAACACTTTTGAACTCATTTAAACAAGATTTAAACACAAAAATCCCAAAATCTGAAAATAGGAAAAATGAGAAAAAATGAAAAATCTTAAATCGAATCCATTTTTCTTCAATCCAAGCTTAGATTCTAGGTGTTCTAAGCTCCTTTAACTCAAATCAAGGGTTTTCTAAGCTCAAACAAACTTAGATTTCAAAAATGCACAAAAAATCAAAACTTTGAAAAAGTTTAGAAATTTCAAAACTATCCTTGAATCGAAACTTTAAATCACGTTCTTGGTTGCCAAATCACGTCCCCCAGCTTCCTACTCGCTAACCCGAAGCTTGGACTTGAATTTTGATTTAAAAATTTGAGAGAGGATGAGAGAAACCGAGAGAGAGAGAGAGAGAGAGAGACTCACGGGAGAGTGAGAGAGTGAGAGTGAGCCAAAGAGAGGGAGAGGAGAGAGAATAAATAGAAGAAAATAGTGGGCGATTTTACTGCGTAAAAATCAGGCGCTACCCACGGTTTTGTAAAACAGAATATTTTTAATATTTTACAAACTGTTGTGTTTTTAAAAAAAACTCAAAATAACATTTTAAAATAATACGAAATTATTAGAATTCACTAAATTAACAAAACAACCTAAAATTCAAAATTTAACCAAATGATCAAATTAATTTTGAAACATTAGTTATGGCATACTAATTCATCATTTTACATCACAATATCATTAAATAAATTTGGGGCGTTACAAGTTTACACTCATTAAATAACATCAAACACGCCTTCACTCTAATTTATTGAAAAAATAAAAAAGAAAAAAAATAATTAAGTTTAAATTCCAACCAAAGGGGCAAACAGAATAAAAGAAAAATAAAGTATAAAACAACCTTACAAAGAGACAAACGAAAACGACAAAAAGTAAACATTTTCATTTGCGTAGCTTAAGACCCATTACTTTTAGGGCAAGTACAGCATTTTAGAAATCAGTGATTGTGTCTTTTAGCAGATACTTGAGTTAAGCCAATTTATCCCAAAACCCTGAAATCACTAGCTCGGTTTCTTTCTGAGCAAGTGTGAGATTATTGATTTTCTCTATTGACTTGATATTCTAGCGATACGGAACCTTTCAACATCTCCACTTCCTCAATTTGATCCACCCAAGACAATTTTTCAACTACATTAATGGCTTCCTCCATAACTTGATTAATAATTTGATAATTCTCAATAGAAGGCTACATGATTAAAATATTATTTTATTGAACTTGATCTGTGCTATTTTTGATATGGCTAGATTTTCACCTTTCGAAACGTCTAGAGTGGTTAAGACTCCAAATGAGAAGGAAAAAAAAAACCATGTCCTAATTGAATACAAATTGCATTGTTTTCTTTTATTTCCCTGATTAGTTTTGGGATTGATTATAGCTACATTGAGCGAAAGAGCGCCCAATCATTTTGCAGTTAGAAAAGAATTCCAAAAGATTCTCATATTCTACGAAGATTATAATTTATGAATTTAATCCATCTCGTCCCCTAAGAAACAACTCTCGTTTAACGAGCAACGTAGCTTGTAAATTACCTGATAAATCAGCATCAATTGACACCCTTGCATTATGTCCATAAATTCTGTTAATCGTCTATTTATCTAACTTCAAAGGAATTCCCAACTCTTCTAGCAATCTCAAATTTCCAAATCATAAAAAAGGGACTCATATTTGGGCTTTGATTTGGAGTTTGTTAGATTTAGTTTTTTCTTTGTATTTCAGTGTTTTTTTATTTATATATTAGTTCGTTTTAGCTTCGTATACTATTATTAGTCCTTTTACATCCTTTTCATTTTTCATAGCTTTAGAGATATTTCCCGTGCATAAATGTCGTATATAAAAGGGATTTCATCGTGCTGATACTCTCTTTGACCTAATATTATTTTAGTACTGTGAAAAAAATAAAAAAAATATCTTATAGTTTCAAAAATTCATTTTTATAAAATGTCTTTTGAGACATGAAAAGTCCAATTTACCATTTTCTTAATAAACCTAAATTGATTTGTAAAAGTGTTGACGGAAAATAAAAATGAAAAATCAAACAACGCTCATAAAATAAAATTAGATATGTGGGTTCTTCATCTTTTTTTTTTAAATTTTTTTCCTTTTGTTTTTGTGAAATTAATTGGGATTTATTAATAAATAGATAAGTTGGACATTTTATGCCCTAAAAAGCATACCGAAGGTATCAAACTGATATTTTTTTAAAGCTAATATCTTTTTAATATTATCTAAACAATATAGTACTAAAGTGAATTACCTCAAAACACAGAGTTTCAAAATGGTAATATTTCTATAAATTATGCTTTGATAATTATTCATGAGATTAATTTGCATCATAATTTTACTTGAAATTACCCACACGCAAAAATTGAGTCTAAGATCGTTCCCGGGAGAATATTGCATGTAAATATTATTGAATGCTATTCAAAATTCTGATTTGAACCAATCTTAAAAAGGAATTGTGATGCAGGCACGACATTGTCGTTTGCTGCTGCTTTGTCGTTTGGTCGTTGGGTCTTCAATAATGTGTCGTTTTTGGGCCTTTAGCTGGTTGCTTGTCGTTTCTTCTCCTTATGAATCCGTTATTTAATAATGTCGAGTCGTTTTGTTTGTTTCTGTTATGAGAGTAGTTAAACGACTACGTTTTGGTGTAATGAGCTGTAATGAGTATGTAAGAAGACTTACGTCTATCGCTCAAAAAAAATAAAAAATCAACATTTTCATCAATATTTTCAAATTTTCAAAGTGCCCATACGAAAACAAAGATGTTATATATTTTTTACAGAATAGCCAAAATTTCTGTCAAAATTTCCATGGTTATTGATATGTTAACAGAAATATTTGTTTCTATGAAAAATGTAATGTAAAATAATAAAATATCTGGAAGTTTAACAGAAATTTCCATAAAAATATCGATAAAAAATTGACAAAATATCAAAACTTTATACGTAATTTTTTAAATTACTTTGAATTATAAAACTCAAGTTATTTTTATTCATTTTTTAATATAGTCTTTTATAAATATACTTTTCAATGCTATAAATCCAATTTTAATTTATTTCGTACATTAAGACATATGATTCAAAATATCAACTCTAATCTTAGAGTCATCAACAATCAAGATAGACCTCTAATTTCACTGTAATTCAAACTCTATGTTTTGGTGTTAATATCGTTTAAACCAAGAAGGTACTCTAAATACCTTTGAACCTTCTAGAAGCTTTTTTTAGTATTAATATTTTGTTATCTTGTATAAAACTATAAAAGTAAAGTACTTGTATTAGTTATCTTTTAACTAATTTGCTCAATTTGAGATCATATGCTTATCATTTATCATATTGTGATCATTTTTAACTATTTATATCCATCACATACTTAGTAATTTGATTAAAAAGTTCATCAAAACTATGTATTATTAACAATTTTAAAGTTTTTTAAAGTCTCATTTAAATATAAAGTGGGTCAAGATAAATTTTCGTATCTTACATTAATTTCTACTTATATTGATATTTCTGTTTGTTATGAGAATAATGTGATAAAAACAAAGAATAAAAACACACAAAGATTTACGTAGAAACCTAAGACCGAAAAAAACCACGAGCAAAGGAAAAGAAAATTACTAAACTCTAAAAGATTATAAGATGAAGGCAATTAGGGAGGCTAAAATTAGATAATACCAAACCTTAACGCAAGATATCACATATATAGATATAAAACAAAAAACCCTATGGGCCCAAAACATAAACTAAACGGCTCAAAACATAAGGTCCGTGTCCGATCCTTCCGCTACCACTACTGATCTCATGAAAAATCCAACAATTTTTCTTTCATCACAATTGTGACACCGTGGGCTTTTTGGGTCGAGCCAAGCTGAATTTGGGTCACTATACTTTAACACTATCAATATTTCCATAAAATTTAAGTGTCGATATATTTATCGATGTTGATATTTTCATCCTTATTGACTCCGACAGGTTTTGATCAATAATAGAACTTTCTACCCCAATTTCAGCTCTTGCCCTAATCCGCCGCCATCTTCATCACTGGCAGAGCCCTAATTCAAACCAAAATCTTTGACCGCTGCACTAAACTATTAAACCACTCGATCTAGGATCGCTTTCGCTTTATGTATATGATCATTTTGACTGGCCGGTGGTTAAAGGATCCACCACAAGAAAGTTAAAGAATCCCAACTTTTAAGAAGTGTTAATGAGCCATACATTTTAGAGAATCTGTTGAAAAGGGAGTCATGTTTCCTTTTCCTTGGATGGATAACAAAGACCCACCTTTCGGATCGGGATTCTCGTTTATTTACTCATCATCGTCAACTACTCTTAGCACTGCAATTACTCTATTTATGGAATTAAAATTTCAAGATATCATGGAGTACAAGAAGAAAAAATTGACATACCGAAAAATTTTATATTAATTGAGCTAAAACATGGATGTTATGACATTTCTCCATGATGTATATCATTATCATTACTAGAAATGTTTATAGTCACAAAGAAGATAAGAACGAAGAAAATGTATTCTCGGTCTAGCTAGGAAAGAAGAAAAAATATTCTCGGTCTAGCTAGGAATGAGATCAACTTTATTCCGACATTATGGGACACAAGCAACTTAATTCATCAGCATTTTCTTTTTCTTTTTTTTTAATGAATTCCCCCTTTGCTTATACCAAGCTTCAACTACAATAATATAATTGATTCTTTGTATCCCCCCTTTGTTTATAACAAGCTTCAACTACAATAATATAATTGATTCTTTCGGTTACAATATGAAATTTTTGGTCCTCATATTATTGTGGCCTTGACAAGCCATCGGAGAATATTTATTTTTATTTTTGCTTACAATTTTTATGATTCGTTTTCATCATAAAAATATGTGAAATTTATGCCCACTTGTTTTCTTTGATTTAGTGAGTCCAAGGTTTATCTTTACTCGCTCATATGAAAAATGATATAACCACCATTTTTTCCTTGTAATGGAAAATGAAAAAAAAAATTGATTCCTCATTTTCTCCCAAGAAACCGCACCCTAGTACAAGGAAAAAATAACTGATATTAAAGGCAACTAACAGCCTGCCGCTAATTAATTAAAGTTCTTGTTCTAAATTAAGAGAACATCAAACTCATACAAAGAGTGAGAAGGATTACAAGTTCTGTGAACAAGATCGTAGTGGACCATAACTTCTTTTGCTTTCAGTCAGGTTTTCGTCACTGAATTTTACTGGAATTAGAGGGTTTTAATGAGGCGTCTGGTCTTAATTTAAGGGAGTAGATTCTTTTACATTATGGTTATTACTTTTTCTTTCCTTTTGTATATGGTGTTTTTTTTTTTTCCTTTTTTGTCTTCGTATATGTTTTTTTTTTCCCATGTCAGGCAATACTGTTTATTCTGCGCCTAATTTCCAACAACATATATATTGGATGACATAACAAAATTTGTGGTCGTGTAGTAACTGGGTTAGAAATCGTGTGTCCCGAGCCTGATCCGTACAACTACAGTCTACAACATTGCTTGGTCATTCTAATCTAAAGTTGTCGGGGTTGAAAACTGTCGTTCTATTTCAACAATCATTACTTCACTTAATTATGATCCTCGAAGTTTGTTTAAACTCCTCGACGACAATAGAAATGCTGCTACCTGCAAATAAAATTATCTGACGTCCCTCAAGCCAGAAAATAATTCAAGAGAATATAAGTACAAAATCATGAGTTTAAATATTAATAAAAAGAAGTATTTTTTAATTTCACATCGATCTTTATTTATAGAATCGGTAAATTAAATTACTCTCCTGCAGAATTATACTTGTTGGTAAAAGCTTTAGAATTTACATGCCTTTATGCCTCTTAGAATTTGCATATTTCGCTAACCTAATAATTCTCAAAATCAATGCTCTCTATATTGATAAATTCGGGCAGACGAAAATAAATATATGTAGAATCTCAAAATCTATCCGTATTATATATATATTCTTCGACAAGGAATGCTAGTATTTTTTTTTTTTTTTTGGGTGGTGGGTGGGGTTCTTCTTTGCCGCCCACCCAAGCACTAGTATCGGAAAACAGTGAGTTTACCGCACGTAATCGTTATCATAATGCTCATGTAACCAACTTTGTCTGACTGATATAACTAAATTCGACCATGACTAGTGCATATCTATTTATAACAGCGGTCATTTCTGCTGTTGAGCGAATCGATGCCAATTTCAGCAGATTGATAAATATGCCTTTCGGATAATAAATAAAATTTGGAGTTTTAACTTTTGGACTGTTATATGTGTTAGAATTGCAGATATGAATATCAAGTATATCCAAGGATTCGACTTTCATATCCCACAAGAGATTTTGGACTACTGTTAGCCATTTGTGACTTGCAATGTATATCTCTTAAAATAAGGAAGATTTCTGATCAAAAAGAAAATGTCATGGTCACTAACAGATCGTTTGACAATGTGGTTTGGATTGCAAATCATACAGTAAACAAATTTACTTTGAACTATAATTTGTAGTTGAAATTGTGTTTGCCAAACTACTTAGCAAGTTGCTCTTAGTTGCAACTTGGTGGAATTACTTTAAAATTCTAAAGCACCAAGAAAGGCTCCCCGGTGAATTAGAGGAACATCACTTTTAGAGAACAAAATTTCAAACACACTACTTATGTGTCTGTGTGTATATGTGTGTGTGTGTATATATATATATATGCTTAATTTCACTTGAAAGTAGCATGTTTGAAATTTAACTCTCCAAAAACAGTATACAGCGTAATCCACACAAGGGCACCTGTCCATGAGAATAAGGATCTTATCCAAAGCCCAAAGATACGCAAGAGCTCTCTATATAAACCAAGCTTTCCTACACTTACATAGTGCAACCAAACCCCACAAAAATCTCTCTCGCAAGTCTCATACAAAAAGAATAATTATTACTTTTGTTTTCTTATAGCTAGCCTTGCTCACTCCCAAAAAAAAATTTAAAAAAATGGTTATCGAGTATCACCCCAGTAGTGAGATCAATAAAAAAGAAGGTCCCCAACTTCCATGGAGCGTTGAGGCCCTAACAGAGCTTTTCAAACGTTATGATACCAATAATGATGGCCAACTTTCAAAGGACGAGGTCAGGGAAGCCTTCAAATATCTTGGCTCGCGTTGCAGCTATTATAGAACTCTCTTAGCTAGTTACAACGCTGACCTTAATAGAGATGGCTACATCAATCTCGCGAATGCTGAGTTATCAGCCCTCGTCAAGTATGTTCATGGCCTTGCTTACAAAGTACCTACTAAGAAGTAATTTATGATTACGTTTTTACTAAAGATAACCAAAAAAAAGTACGGTGTACTAAAGTTTGCTCTTAATATTATCTCTAGCCACCAATCTGATCTCTCTCTCGAGTGTATGTGAAAGAAGGAGGTGATGATCTTTTTGCGAGTGAATAATTAGTATGATTGTGTTGTACGTTTATTATTGCGTATGATTTGAGTGTGATATTAAAATTAGAAGGATATGATTATTGGGCCCTTGCTTTATTTGCAAAGTTGAACTAACTAACTGCCCAATATAAGTCAGAAATACGTGCGTACGTCGAAGTTGTGGTAACATTACTGAGTGCACATATGTATGTAGTGTATATATATCCCACATAAGAAGTCATCGGTTCAAGCTGGGAAATCCACTTTGAAATGGATCTATATGCCATGCTTCTCCAAGGATATTATCTGGATATGTTACCCTCTACTTTTGTAATTTTGTTTTAAATATATATGTATGTATCTACATATATACATACATATAAGTAAATAGTGTGAAGAATAAAGATTGAAGAAAATTAGGCATCCTAATTAAATGTGCACCTATTAAACAAAGTCAAACAAACCTTAAGTCTAACTTATTCGAAAGGCCGCACAAACCAAATTAGAAGATAAAGTAAAAAACAACCTCACAAAGAGACGAACAAAAACAACTGAAAATAAATACACCAATTTAATTTTGTGCAACTTAAAACCCTTTTTCGCATATTTCCGAACATATATAATACAGAGTCACTTATTTCTTTTAGAATAAGTGATTGTGTCCCTAAAAAAAGAATAAGTGATTGTGGCTTTTCTCATATTTTTGAATTACGCTAACTTATCCCAAGACTGTAAAATCACATCTCCATTTCTTTATGAGCACCTGTAGAATTGCCATTTTTCTCATGGACATATTCCTGTGATATGGAACCTTTCAACTTCCACTTCCTTAATTTGATTCGCCCAAGACAATCTTGATTGCATTGATAGATTGATTGCTAATTTCATAATTCTCAACAGAAGGCAGTTGATTCAAATATTATATGATTGAACTTGCTCCATCGTATTTTTCTTACGGCTAGATTTTGACCTTTTGGAAGGAAAAGTGTCGTTAGGTCTCCAATGAGGTTAAAACGAAAATAATAGGGAAAAAAAAAAGTCTCATCCCCTAATCGAGTATGAACTTATACATTGCTTTCTTTGAGTTCTGAATTCTTAGGAGTATCATCATCGTCTTGGGCTCTGCGCAGAGTTGCACTACAATTTGCAATAGAAATATATATGCAAGCGACCCACTATGAGTACTATTTTTGGCCTTGATTCTTGCAATTTGCCTGAAGATTTGGTTGTCTTTCTTGAGGCTGAATATTATGAATAACAAGAATCCAAATCCAAGATAGGTGTTTCCATTATGTCTCCTATCACTATTAACCCCCAAGCTAGGGACCTTGATAATCTAATTGGTATTCTCATGAGCATTTTCAGGAACTTTGGTTTTTGTTTCCCCCTACTGGCCTGTAAACTTTAATAATTCTCCTCCAAATATTCATTCTTAGATTTATTTCTATTCAGAAGTCTTGGGATTGGTTATAGCAACATTGAGCGAAAGAATGCCTAATCATTTTACAGGAATTTCCTGAAAATCCTCATATTCTACGAGGATTATAAATAATGGCACATCTCGTTTGATGAGCAACGCATCCTATAAATTACCCGATAAATCAACATCAACTAAAACCCTTGCACAATTCCCATAAATCCTGTCAGTTGTGTATTTATCCAACTTCAGAGGAATTCCAACTCTTTTAGCAATTTAAATAAATAGGATTTGAGAATCCCAATAATATTTCCCTGCTAAATCATGGAAACAAGCCCACATTTTGGACCTTGATTTGGAATTTGTTAGATTTAGTTTTTTTTTATATATATATCTTTGTATTCAAGTATTTATTATTTATGTATGATTTCTTTTTCTTTTTCTTTTTCTTTGTACACAATTATTATTATTGGGCTGGTTAATTGGTGAAAATTATGATAAGGAGAATTCATAATATGTTTGTTTGCAGTATTTTTGTGTTATTTTGATGAAATAAGAATTGGAAAGATTACTGCTTGAGCAAGGACTTACTTTTTGCAATAAACATTTTTCTAAAAAAAAAATTAGTCATTTGATGCCGATTTGAGTGGGGAAAAAAACATTTTTAAAAGTAGAAGATTCAATGACGGCTTTTTAGAAAGTGCTGTTTTTCTTACTAATGTATATTCTTCTATTGTTTAATAATTTTTCATGTATTTGTGAGTTCCCTTGAACACTTTAATGGCTCATACTGTACAACTGTGCACGATTGTCACAAGTTTATTGATTTTGTCCCAAAAGTTAAAACTGACGAGAAAGATGCAATCAAAGTACGTTAGCCCTTACATCGTTCTTCTTTTTTTTAGAAAATTCCCTGTTCAAGATGAAATAACTTGAAATCGGGCCCTCATGTCTCTAATATTAATTGATGTAGAAATGACACAACTATTTTTATTTTAAAATTGCAATTGATGAAAGAGGTGCGATCAAGTCCTTCAAATATAACTCAACACTAGACTAAAAATCAACCTCAAGCTTTACTCATTTAGACTCTTGTTTTGAGGAGTCACTTACCAATCCGTGGACAGACCCGATAGATGGAGCTCAGACACTTGTTCCAGGCTCAAGTCACCCACGCCTTAATACATCATTGCATCATTTTATGGGCGACTGTGGTTGGATCAAAAAGTACATCCGCACTTGTCTATGACAAGATTCTAAAGAACTCGATATAAGGCGACAAGATTCTAAAGAACTCGATATATGGCGAATGGCCCAAATCACTTCCTCAACAAGTTCCCTGGCTAATAAGTAATGTACTGTCAAAAGAATATATGTTTACACGCACACACGCACAGGTCTGCATAAGACATAAAACAAACGTCTCCATAAGACACGCACGCACGCACATAGAACAAACGTCTCCATAAGACACGCACCGTCTCCATAAGACTTTTGTTAATGATCACAACTTCACAACAAAGCACATTTTCTCTAGACATCTGTGATGGATCTTTCCATGGAACGACATGTCGTTTATGAGCAGATATCGGCGTCGTTCTAGGAGCAAAAAATGACATGCTTTTACCTCAAAAAAATAAATAATAGTAATAACATGCTTTGGATAACATGCTTTGCGTTCAGTATCGCAGAGGAAAAAGCAACATGCCGTTTGCAACTCCTCCCTTTTCTTTGTCATAACGACAAGTAGTTTTTTTGTTTAAAAAGCTCCTGTCATCGGAAAATTATAAATTAAAATAATTATTGGTAAAGTTTATTGTCAGTCATCTTAAAACGACATGCCGAGCCATCGTTGTGGAAAACATTTGGCATTTCAAAAGGTGGAGCAAACCTTTGTACAGTTTTTTTTTTTTTTTTTTTGAAGATGAAAACTCTGTACATTACTTTGACGTTTTGTTTACACTTTACACACGGGGAGTGAGAGAGAGAGAGAGAGAGACGTGACCTCCGACCATACTTGTATATTCACGTATGCCTTTTAAATCAAATATGACCTATACATGGCATACAAATCAAAATTGTTCTATTTTTGAAGAATTAGGCAAGGCAAAAATACAAGCAAGACGTCTTCTTTCTGAGACTTTCTATAAGTTCATTTTCATCTTTTCCAGCTGCCAAATCATCGTACGTAGAACAAAATTGAACGTTTGCTGATGTAATTTAGTATAGCCTTGGCCGCATCTGATCTGAACCATGAATATTTGCCACCAAAACGTCATCGTATAAACAATTTTAAAGTCCAAATTCACTGCAAATTTGGGACCATGGAAAGATAAGGTTATACAACAGCAAGTATTTTGTAGCTATATTTGTGTTAAGTTTGAGATAAATTGTCCTCAAAACTCCATTAAAAAAAAAAAAGAAAAGAAAAAAAGATTCATCCCTCAACCCTCATTACGTGGAGCTAAACATTCAATCCGAACCGACTTTCTGATTATTTAGGCAAAAATTTTCAAAATTGAAATCAGGACATACCTGAATAATAACATTATAAGAGCTTGCAACGGCATTCCTTCACTTTGATTGAGAGGCTTAAGAAACTCAAGCTTCTTTGAAACCTTTAAACATCAATCATGGGAGGTGGAAGTTTCCAGAAATTCCAAGAATTGAATTCCTCCTGTCAATTAAAAAAAAAATATACATCCCCAATAGATTAGAAGGGAATATTTGAAAAACAACACCAGAACATAACAGGGTTGCAGAAGCTGGACCTGCTCAAATGACATCACCGGCGGAAACATGCCATTAACTAGGGCGTGGAGGGATTTGTATGATTTCGTGTCAAGACGGCGGTTGACAGCAACCTCTCCCTATATGCTTAATATGTTAGAAAGATAGTTTTGACATGGAAATTATAGACAAATATTTATAATTGTGAGACTAGTACGAAGGATATTTTTTAACCTTTGGGTTGATGATGAAGATTTTTCCTTCTGGTATTCCAACCTTAAGGTAGCTGATTTCATCAGTATCCCTATTCCCAAAACCAGCATAGAAAGGATTGCAATCCGGTGGAAACAATGACCTGATCTCCTAGGGAAAACCAAAAGAAAATTGAAATATCATTTAGAGGCCATAAATAAGATAATGGTGCTGTGAAGAAAGCGATGAATATGTCATGATAAATACAAGTAGAAACTAACCTCTAAACATGAAATCTTGAACTCATGAGGAGCCCTCCTGATAACTGGGGGAAAAAAAAAAAAGAGGATCTCCAAGTTCATGGATTGTTCATCAAAAGATATTCAAATTAATCTAAATTTTTGTGCAAGGACCATATATGCACTCGATTCAGGTGGGCTGTAATGACCAGAAAAAATATGCTTCTGCAGATAATAACACTTGGGTACCAAGAAATGACACAACCCCAATCAGAAACTTTGAAAGAATTGCTTCTCTTCTTGTTTGAGAACAAGGATAATGATAGAACTTGAGACAAATTTTAACAAAAATAAAACAGAAATCTGTCAATAACTATCCTTACTGGTCATTGTGATATAAGAAAAAACAAAGCTTCATATGTTTGCTTTGAAGTGACTTTCAGTTATAAGAAGAATATTGGAATGGAATTTCTCATCCTTTACAGGGATTCTGCATAAAAGACGACTGTTGGAAAAGCTTACAAGATTCACAGCATAGGAAGGAGAATGTTTTAATCCGACTTGTTTTCAAAAATTTTAAACTGATTTGATAAAACCAAAAAGTTGTCACAATGCAAATGCATTTCTTACCCTCTCGGTAAAGGGAAGGAAAAAGCCCGTCGGGGGAAATAACTACAGGCCCATCCGGTAAGGCCTTTCCATCCTGAAAGTGTGGAACAAAACCATTGTTGAAAAAGAACTCATCTACTTTTCTCAATTTTCATTTCTTAAACTGCATGGTTAACTAATGGGTTCTTTTCACTCACCTGCTTAAGGTTGAACAGAAATTGCCTCGTGAGATAAGCCTGTGAAATTGCCCGAGCACTCAGAAAGAGAAATTGGTATCCATTTTCCTGAAACACATGACTGTAACTTACTGGTTCTGGCTAGTCATCAATTATACTTTGTGGAGAGAAGATAAAATGGTTGGACTAGAAACAAGCAAACAAGGAATGATAAAGAATGACTTTACACCATATGGCAAAATAAGCGGCCTACACTATGGATCCAATTTAGGGGTGGGCAACCAAACCAAACAGTTTATTTTAAGTAAACCACAAACCAAATCAATTATAGGCTGGTTTGGAGATTTTCAAACCAAACCAAAACATTTAAGCAGTCAAATCCAAACCAAACCAAATTGGTTTAGTTTGGTTCTTTTTCAATTGGTTTGAACTAATATTTATAAAATCTCTTTTTAACTATGATTAGAACCAACATTTTGATATCATAAACAATTCTCTATTTCTCAATTTTAAGTATCAATATGTAGACATGTAGTCTCAAATTCATAACATAAATAAAACATCTAAGGTTTAAAAACTAAGCATCACTAAGACATTCAAATTTCAAACCCATAAGTCATAAAGTGCTAAATTTATAATAAGAAATCATTAGGGTTAATAACTTTTTTTTGGGAAAGAAACGAACTTTGTTACTAATAATAAGAGATGAAAAAAGTGATTCATTAATAATAATAAGAGAGGAAGAGGTTCCCTCAAAAACGAACAAGAAGGAGGGCTATAAAAAAAGATTCTATGAATCTTTTAGAATAAATATTATTAAATTTTGGAGCACCTTTATTTTTAAAAAATATATATATAATAAAATGATTAATTATTTTTCTAGAAATATATAGAATACATAATTCTTTAAATACAATAAATAGAAATTGGTTTGGTTTGGTTTTGTTTGGTTTGGCTTGGTTTTTTTAGGGTCAAAACCACAAACCAAACCAACTTAACTGGTTTTTCAAAATTTTACACCAAATCAAACCAACTTTTAATTGGTTTGGATTGGTTTTATTTTGGTTTGGTTTGTTTCGGTCGGTTTGAGCGATTTGATTGGTTTGGTGCCCATCCCTAGTCCAATTCAATAAGCAACTGCAGTAAGCAGGCTAAAGACGAGATCAACCTGTCACATGGTGTAAAGCCAAACCCATCAAAGTTTCTACACGTACCGTAATAAAGGAACAATGCAATATGAAACCTAAAAGCAAACCTTAATGGATGAAAACAAATGTGCAACACCTAAATGTGACCAATCCACTCCAACCAGGGGCATGAATTGACCCAGAACATCTGACCTGTAACAACAGGGAAAAATCAGACTACTTCAGAAAAATCTTTGAATTCAGCTATAGTAAAAGCTTGAAAAGAAGTTAATCATATAGAAAAAGAAGGCAAAGGTGTTGGAAACAATTGAGACCTCCATTCTAGCAGCATGTATATGTAATATGTTCCATGAAACATCTAAAAGAGAAATGCAAGACAGAAAGCTTAAGCCATTCTAGTTTAGAATACAATGTATTACACGTTCCTGTCAAATTAGTAAGATAGAAACAGAGTTACCTAGTGATTGTTCCATCAACATCTGAGATTACTATTTTAGTGTTCCATTTCCACAGATAAATTCTGGCATCAACCTATTGAACAAATATAATCATGAGTAAGTGCTGGCACACAAAAAGTATACAAATATCACACAAACAAATGGGAGGATTTTAAGCAAGAAAAGAAAAAGAAAAACAAAACAAAACAAAACCTGCTGCTTCCCCAGCATGGGAGTCAAGAATGCAAAAGTTACAGTATTCCTTCCTTCCTTCAGATTCAGGGACGCTAGCTGCTCAGACGTTGGACAAAGGACCCTTACCAATTTCTTTACCACCTTGCCTTCAAGCATATTTTTAACTTCGATCACGCCGGTTTTGATCTCTGAAGCATCTTCAGTATCAGTGTTTCTGACATCAGATAATCTTCTGAAGGAGAAAGGCCAGAGTCTCCAGTTTCCACTTGGAGAACGTGCTTTTGATGGTTCTCCTGTAATAGTTTTCTCAACCTGGTCAACAGATATCATTCCTTTTGGTTCAAGCATTTGTGCACTTCCAAAAGAAACCATTCCTAGAACAATAGGAGCAGCCGCATCCCATGGAAAATAACAACCGTTAATTCTCACAACAAGTCTATCATCTTTTAAAACCTCGGGGCCAAGGGAAGTAAATTCCTTAAGCTCCAGTTTTTCAGCATCAAATGCGTGAGATGCAGCATCAGACCCCATCCCTTCAGAAAACAAGTGTTTGCAAAGAGAAATTTCTGCATAGAGCAAAATTTATGTAACTTTCTACAGCTTCCTAACATGCAAAACAATAACGAAACAATTCCATTTAGCTATCCATTTCAAACACAACAGACATTTGCAAGTAAGAACGAAACTAATCTGAAAAAAGTGACCTTAATGGCTTCAAATACGGGGTAGAAGTACAAAATTTCTTGGGTGAGTGCCATAATGTCAACTTTTCGGCAAAAGAAACAAAATTTGGAAGGGCGATATCTAATCACTCTTGAAATTCTTAGCAAATATTAAGTAAAAATAGTGACAATGGCTTACCAATTGCCGGATTGGAAGGGATGTCTTTGAGCTCTCCCGTTACCAGGCCATACTTAATATCCGGCAGCTCTGCTGCTAATTGGTGCTCCTTGTCTCCATCTGACATTGTAGAGCTCAAATTTTCTTTGCTTTGCATTGTCCAATTCAGGGGTTTGCAATTTGAATCCAATGAATGGCCTAAACAATGAACATTATGTGCACCAAAACAGTCAATCTGAGACCTCATATTAGGCAATGATTCTGCCAGCCGCCCAACTTCCTCGACAACAGCCTTATGACTTCTAATAATACCTATGGGACTCGATGCTACCCTCATATTGCCTGTTGAGTTCTCGGGACCAGTTGAGCCTTCTGGGCTACATGAGGGGAAATTTTCTATATCTACATTTGACGGAAATTTCAATTCCATTCCCTTAATTTCACTGCTTTTAAATTCATCAATGTCACCAAAAAGGAGTTGTTCTTCCCCTAAACTAACTGATGGTAGTATATTTGTTGCTTCTGTTCTTTCAGACTTGGACGAAGGTTGTGACTTGCACATGGAACCCTCAACCTTCACATTTACCTCATCTTCAAATTGGAGAAATGAGTTAGTTAAACTGGAAATAGTGCATAGATTCTGTGGCTCAACTTCTTCACTCAAACACTCTATTGGGTTTGTGTGAATGATTTGAGCATAGGATTCTGGCGCAATTAATGGCTCAGTGCAAGCACAAACATTATTTGTTTGCTCTGAGTAACCATTTGGTCCCTCCACCGTTGGCGCCTCCAGTTGAAAGTTTTCCAAGAGTCGCTCAATAACTGTATCCTGATGAAAATCTCTGCATACCTCAGTCTCAATAAAAATTTAACATTGTATACTATTTGAAAATTAATTTTTAGCTAAACTTTTATTGTAATCAAGTTATGCATAAAGTATCTCTACACCGTTAAGTCACTACAATCATTGCGCAAAAGACTTTTCCTAAACTAAAGGGTACTAATAGAGAGATTACCTTAGAGAGCGGTTCGGTTCTTGCATGCAGCGTTTCAGCATGAACGTTAAGATCCCCACATCCATTACTAGTAATGTACAGCGTTTTATGAGTTTGTTCACTGGAAGCATCATTCCTCACTATTGACCTCTCTGATGATTCACAATAAATGAAAGGTTGAACTGTATCTGTTCCACCATTCTGTGAAATGTTACAACCTGGTAATTCTAATTGAATGACTTTCCCATTGGAAACCTCTTCTTCATTGAATTGTTTGCTGGTACAAACTTCAACCTCCATCGGAACTTGCAAATCAGCACCAATCACCTCAGAAAAGACTCCATCCGCATTCTCCTCATGTTCAGCAACCGACGTAGAAGTCGATTCATCAGCATATCCAGTCACATTAGATAATACATGACATTCACTCTTTTGAATATTTTCACTCAAAGTGGAAATCTCATCATCTTTTTCCAATGATCTAACATGGCTTATCTGACCATCAATCTCCATATCTCTACGATCCTGACCATCCAAAACATCTTTCCGCGTCTTACTCGTCTCAAGATTGGTGGACCACTTCACTTCCAAAAGCTTGGCAGCAAACTCTGCACGCTCAAGTGAATCAACCCTTTGTATAACATCACTCTCTTTCTCTCCCCCATTATCACCCTCTTTCACAGTCCTCCTTCCGAACACAAGCCCGAGAATCTGCGACTGACGCGAATTAGTCCTCCTCGTAATCTTCCCATTGCTTGAATCAATCCGACCAAGCGTTTTCGCATCCCTAACATCAAAATTGCAACTTTGGGACTTCAATGGCCTTTCAGCCTCTTCATCACCAGAAGACGAATGGTTCAAAACAGAGTCCCCTTCTTCCACAACATCAACCTCCTTAAGAAAATAAGCTTCCCCTTTGTGATCAAGAAACATGTGGAAATCGGCTTCGACTCCATTAACACATATATTGACAACCTTCTCTCTGGTCTTCAAAACCCCTTGAAATTTGCCAAACCGGACATACCAAGGTGAGGATTTGAAGCTGCCATCTTGCTGTTGAACCACAATTATGTCCACACAACCACCAAAAGGATGAAAAGGGCCAGAGACGGTGTATACCCCACGTGAGATATACCTTCCTAGCCTCCCAACCGCATTCATCCTTTAACAATCTCTTGAATTCTGAGACAAAAACCCAGTTCACCAAAATCTCAAAACTTCATTCTAATCTTAGAAACAACAAAATACCCAGGATTTTTTTGTCAGAAAAAACCGCCACAACCGCCTCAATTTTGAGACCACCCCAGATCAACAATCCTAAAACCCGATCCACCAGAAGACAATAACTCGCCCACCCTTTTCTTTTCTTTTCTTGTCTTTTTTTTATTTTATTATATTTTTTAGCTAGAAACAAATATCAAATGAATAACACATAGATGATAAAATGGATTACAAGATAAACCAAAAGACGTTAATCGAAGACCAAAGCTCTTTCGAGAGGCTGTCTTCAAAGTTGGAAAGACAAACCCGTTAAGGAAAGTCTGTGTTGTGGGCAATCAAATAAAACCAACGACCAGTCTCAATGGAAAAAAAAGGATAGAGAAAAATAATATAAAAAAATGGAACCGCCAAGAGAAGAGAAGAGAAGACGAGAGGTTGGCGCAATAAAAGCATATTCGGTCTTAATTATTCGAATGTCCCATACATCATTAGAATCCCATTTCCATCCAGCGGACGGTTAAACGACACCTCAGGCTTATTATTCTTCGTATTATTTATATTGTCATTACTACCTTCAAATATGCTTTTATTTATTTATTTTACTCTTCATATTAACAAATAAGTAAAACCCAAAAAATAAATATTACAAAAGAGGAGAACGTAAGAAACAGACCTGGAAAGAAGGAGATCAAGATGGCCATGTACGAAAGAAAAGGCCAATAAGCCTTTAATTTTAACAGTCTCGCAAATCTTTACAGAGAGACCATGCTTGTTGTTTCCTTGGAAACATCGAGAGCGAGAAAGAAACAAACTAAAGAAAGATGTGGCGTGGCATGGGATGGCATTTTAGGGGGAGTAGAACTGTGGAAAGTGACACGTAAGCCATCATTTTGATTTGAGGGAGAAAAATGAGCTGAGAGAGTTGGGTCGTTGCTTGACAGGGTTTACGAGGTGGGTCCTAGTTGTCCCATGAAACTGAAAGCTCCTTCCGGTTGTCCTATAAAAATTGGAAAATAAGAGGATTAACTTGAAAGATGTAATATAAAAGGAAAGTAATAGATTTTAGGGGGGGGAAATTGAGAGAAAAAGTATACTGAGCTCTCAATTTTTTTAGATGATACAAAATAATAATAGAATGGGGTATTTATAAGAAAATTTTAGCTGTAATTGCTACAGTAACCACTGTAGTTATTGTTACTGTCACGCCCCGGAGTACGGGAGATGACGTGGCGGAATATTTAGATTAATTAAAAGAGGATTTAATTGAAATTAAGGGTTTAAGATTCAAATTACATAAGAAATATGGAGTTTTTTCACCACATTTGATAAACGAATTTATAAATATTAAGCAAATAATAATAAATAAATAAAAACTGCGAATATGGGTTCCACAACCCACAACTTGTGCACACACATGGTACTGACAATATCATAAATACAATTTACAGTCCAAGTACAAATAAAGTTAAGTCTTACATGCCTTGATTAATAATACAGAATATAAATAAATTCTCATATTGCTCCTGAGTTCGGTCCGAAGAATCTTCTCCAAACCTAAATGGGAAACCACCTAGAAGGGGGGGAATTTAAAACAGGTAAAACGTGAGCGAAAGGCTCAGTAGGACTATGTTCTATAAATAGTTTAATGCAAAGAAAAATAACATTATTAGAAGTTATTCAAAAGGAAACTTGAATAAATAAATAAATAAATAATTTGAGTAGAATCGTTCTGTCACAGAACAATCCACTCGTCAAATCAAAACATCATTTTACTTTTACCTAGGCAAACCATGATATCACCACCGTAGTGACCCAGCTGGGTTTCGGGACCTGCCCTCAAGGTCGATCGCTACACGACCCGATCTCTGATATGGCATCATGCCCATGTGTTTATTATCATTATCATTCAAAACCCAATTACCGAGTGTTGTCAATTACATTTATTATGAAATTCATTTCAGATCGTGGTATATTAAAATATAACCGATAAAACCATTTTCAAACAACCGTTGAAAACATTTTGATAGAAACCTTTTTCAAAGCCAAATCATTTCAAAACTAGGCTACCAAAGAAATATGATAAAAGTCCTACCTCAATATTCATGCCGGTACCCCACACCTTAATCCCGGTCCGCTATACGTTAGCTCCAGGAACCATGAACGATCCTAGATACAAACTAAGTCGATCAATATCTAGTTTGAGACATTCTATGTTACTAAATCATTTCATGATGTCCTAGTGTGCCATTTGTACCTTTAAAATCATTCTATAAGGTTGGGATTTAAATCTGGGTTCAAAACAGTGAAAACGGGTAAAAATCACAAAATTTTCCATGCCTCAGTCGGCCTGCCGGACGCCCTGCTTCGGCCTTCCGAAAGCAAGGTTCGGCCTGCCGAACATTTCCCCAGATTCGGCCTGCCGGTCGGAAGAACACCGGCCTGCCGATCATCACTCCGCCCTGCCGAACACACAGTTCGGCCTGCCGAACTGAGAAAATCCAGAAATCCCAGCCACGGGTTTCTCGATCCCCAAAATCCAAATCTTGTTTCCAACCTGTTTTTCTCAAATCCCAGGCATGAAAAACAATCATAGTTGATAGAAAAACATTCTAAAACATGTTTGGACTCATTTAAACAAGATTTGAACTCAAAATCCTCAAAAATCCGAAAATGAGAAAATGAGGGAAAAAATGAAAAATCTTGAATCTAATCCGTTTTTCTTCAATCTAAGCTTAGATTCTAGTTGTTCTAAGTTCATTTAACTCAAATACCAGGTTTTCTAAGCTTAAACAGACCTAGATTTCAAAAATGCACAAAATTGAAAATTTTGTAAAAAGTTTAGAAATTTCGAATCTAACCTCGAATCGAAGCTTCAATCCGCGTTCTCGATTGCCGAATCACGTCCCCGAGCTTCCTCCTTGCTATCCCGAAGCTTGGATTCGAATTGGAGTTCAAAAATTTGAGAGAGAATTGAGAGAGAAGGAGAGTTGCCGAGAGAGAACCACGGGAGGGAAGAGAGAGAGAGAGAGTGTGTGTGAGCTGAGTGAAGAGAGAGAGAATAAATAGAGAAAATCGGTGGGCGGTTTTACTGTACGAAAACCATGTGCCGTCCACAGTTTTGCAAAACAGAGTATTTTTTAACATTTTACAAATTGTTGTGTTTTAAAACTCAAAGCATCATTTTAAAACAATAAGAAATCTTTTGAACACATCAATTTAACAAAACAACCAAAAATTCAAAATCCAACCCAATAATCTAATTAATGTTAAAACGTTAAGTATGACACACTAATTCGTCATTTATAGTACATTAACATTAAATAAATTTCGGGACGTTACAGTTACAGTACCATATGCTGATATTAGCGTTTACTTCAGCATGAATATACAAATCTAATTTTGGACATTGATTCTTGACGGGCAGACATAATTGATTATTCAAAACACTCCCCCTTGGATGTCTACCATTTTGTGATGTCTCATTAAAAATCTTAGCTAGGAAAAACTCATTGGGATAAAAACCATAGCGAAAGAAAAAATAGTACATTATTTTTATAAAGATGCTCCACGTTGTCTCGTTAAAAACCTTACTAGTAAAACCCTATGGGACAAGACAAAACCATAGCAAGAAAAAAAGAGTACAGCTGATGCAGCTCCCCCTCAAGTTGACATTAGTTGTTCTTTATATATCTTTCAGATGATGCATCCCTATATTGTGTACATGTCTTCTAAAAGTTGATGTGGGAAGTGCCTTTATGAAAAGATCTGCAACATTGTCACTTGAGCAAGTATTGAACATCAATATCTTTATTCTTTTCAAGCTCTTGGGTGAATGAAAAGAATTTTGGAGGTATATGTTTTGTTCTATCACTCTTGATGTATCCTTCCTTTATCTGAGTGGCACATGCGTTGTTGTCTTCAAACAATACTGTTGGATCCTTATCGAGTGGTTATTCACAAATGGCTTGGATATGTTAAGTCGTAAACCTCAACCATACGCATTCTTGACTCGCTTCATGGAGTGCAATGACTTCAGCATGATTTGATGAAGTAGCAATTAGTGTTTGCTTTTGTAAACGTTAAGAAATCGCAGTACCTCCACTTATGAATACATATCCAGACTGAGATTTAGCTTTATGTAGATCTAGCAAATAACCTGCATCTGCATAACCAATTAGTCCTTGTTTTGATCCTTTGGGATAAAATAAACTCAGGTCAATTCTTCCTCGAAGATAGTGAAATACGTGCTTAATTTCATTACAATGTCTCCGTGTATGAGCTGAGCTAAATCTTGCCAATAAGTTAACAGTGAAAACAATATCTGGTCTTGTTCAATTAGTAAGATACATAAGAGCTCCAATTGCACTTAGGTATGGTACTTTAGGACCAATAACCTCTTCATTATCTTCATAAGGACGGAATGGATCTGTTTTCACATTGAGTATTCTGTTTACCATTGGGGTACTCAAGGGATTTGTTTTGTCCATATTAAAGCGTTTTAATACCTTTTCGGTATAATTTGATTGATGCAAAAGTATTCTACTTTGTAAATGCTCAATCTGTAAACTAAGACAATACTTGGTTTTTCCAAGGTCTTTCATTTCACATTCCTCCTTTAAGCATATCACCATCTCAAGAATTTCTTTATGAGTTCCAATGATGTTTAAATCATCAACATAGATAGCAATAATCATATATCTAAATGTTGTTTTCTTAATAAAAATACATGGGCAAATAGGATTATTTTCATATCCTTTCTTCAATAAATATTCACTTAAATGATTATACCACATGCGTCCAGATTGCTTCAACCCATACAATGATTTTTGTAACTTGATTGAGTACATTTTTTTGGGTTTTGAACTTGATGCTTCAGGATTTTCATATAAATATCACTATCAAGTAATTCGTACAAGTACGCTGTAACAACATCCATAAGACGCATTTCTAAATTTTTAGAAACTGCTTAGGCTGATTAAATATCTAAACGTAATTGCATCCATTACTGGAGAGTACATTTCTTCATAATCGATTCCAGATCTTTGCAAAAAACCTTATGCAACAAGTCGAGCTTTGTACCTCACAATCTTGTTTTTCTCGTTTCATTTCTGCACAAAGACCCATTTATATCCTACATGCCTCACAGCTTCAAGTGTGAGAACAATAGTCCAAAAACTTTATGCTTATTAAGCGAATTTAATTCAGCCTACATAGCGTCTTTCTATTTAGACCAATCGTGACTATTTTTACATTTAGCAACAGATCTTGGTTCAAGATTCTCACTTTCAATGACACATGTCACTGAGTAAGAAAATATTTCATTAATATCCTCTATTTTGTTTCGATTTCACAATCCTCCTATATTTACATAATCAATAGAGATCTTATGATTTTCTAAACTTTTCGAGTTTTGGTCAACATCAAGAGTCACTTGATTAATCTCATTTTGTGTTTCTTCTGGAACACATTCATCCATATTGGAGTCATCATGTTTTTTAGATCTTTTTCTTTTCCAATGATTTTTATCTTTGGAACCGATTGGCCTACTATGCTTTAGGCGTGTTGTAGACTCATGAGTGACTATATTTTCGATTTGTCCTTTTGGGACTTCAATTCGAGTAGGAGCATTAGCAGCTAGTGTATGTGATTTAGTCACTCGTTTTATATTTGTGAATGCATCTGGAATTTGGTTTGCTATATTTTGTAAGTGCATAATCTTTTGCACTTCTAACTTACACTGTTTGTGTAAGGATCAAGATGCGATAGAGATGGTTCACACCATGTAATTTCTTTTTCCAATTGTTTCTTATCTCCCCTAATGTTAGGAAAACTACCTTATTAAAATGACAATCGGCAAAACATGCTGTAAAAACATCTCCAATTTAAAGCTCAAGATATCTGATAATGGAAGGGGATTCATAGCCAACATATATTCACAGTCTTCTCTGGGGACACATCTTTGTGCGTTGTGGTAGAGCAATTGATACATATACTACACAACCAAAAATCCTTCTATGGGAAATATTTGGTTATTGACTAAACGCTAGTTGTAATGGGGAGTATTTATGATAAGCACTTGGTCTGATGTGAATTAATGTCGTAGCATGTAAAATTGCATGACCCCATATAGAAATAGAAAGACTTGTTCTCATTATTAATGGTCTAGCAATAAGCTGGAGGCGCTTAATCAATGATTCAGCCAAACCATTTTATGTATGGACATGAGTAACAGGATGCTCAACAATAATCTCAACTGACATATAACAATCATTGAAAGCTTGGAATGTAAATTCAACAGCATTATCATGTAACACCCGAGCATTTTAAGCACAATAAAAATACAATAATTTAAGGATTATGTTAAGACAAAAATACAGTTTAAGAAAAAATACTGTATAATAATATAGAAAAATTATACAATATTAAAATAATACAGTGTAAGAAAGTACATTAATAAAGTTATGCAGTATAAAAATTACATTGTAAAAGTAAAGTAGTATAAAAATTGGACTATTTAAAGTTAAGTAGTACAGAAATTAGACTGTTTAAATTAAAGTAGTATAGGAATAATACTGTCTAGAGAATACAGATGAATAAGAAATGTTGTAACAGTATAGAGACTGTACCGATAGGATAAGAAAAATACTATCAGTATATATTTAGATAGTACAAAATAAGATAATATTGGAATTACATTATGTGATTAATGTGGATAAGTATTGGAGGTTATGGGACCTCATGAACTGTATAAAAAAGAATACGAACAGCATAGAAAAAATACTGTCAGTATAAACTTGGATTGCATAAAAAATTAGTGGGACACTTTGAAAGTTTTGATTGGGCCACCAATAAGGATAGAAGTTAAAGTAAGATAAGAAAAGCTAAGGAATAAAGAAAAAAAGTTAAAGTAAGAAAAAAAAGTTCATAAGGCACTCATAATCGAAAGTTCATAATGAGATAATATTGAAATTACATTATGTAATGGATGTGGATAAGTATTGGAGGTTTTGGGACCTCATGAATTGTATGAAAAAGAATACCAGCAGTATATAAAAAAATACTATCAGTATAAACTTGGATTGCGTAAAAAGTTAGTGGGACACTGTGAAAGTTTTGATTGGCTACCACATCCACTAATGTGGCCCAATCAGATTTGACCACCCAAGGTAACCTAATTGATTACCAAGGTGATGACTCATCACCTTTTTATTAAAAAAAAAAAGAAAAGAAAAGAAAAAAAAGGGGAATGAATGTTAAATGTTTAAGTTATGTTATCAATCGAGTGGATTGGTAATAAAAGTTAACTAATTAGTCAAGTGTCGTATGATCAGGACACAGAAGCCGACTAATGGAAGGAAAAAGAATGGGACAGGAATGGAATAGAGAACGTTAGAGCTAAGTCCAGGTAAGTTTCAAACTTCACCTACAGCATGAAGTAAATGATTTTTAAGTATTTATGTATACGTTTATAAATGAATTTGCAATTATTATGCAAGTTTCTTTTAAAGCATGTTTGCATTTATTATGCAAAAAGTTTTAAAGCTTCAAAGCAAGATTTACAATGAATTTGCAACTGTTATGTTTAAAGTCTATTTGTATATTGATATACATAACGTTTTTAAAAGTTCAAGTTATGATTTTCAATGTATTTGAAGTATGGTTGCATGTGAAATGCACAATGTTTAAAAGAGTACAAGTTATGACTTGCAAAATATGTTTGTGTTATATGATGCATTTGTTATGCAATAGATTTTATAGTATAAGCTATAATTTGCAAGTGTGTTTGTATATGATGTGATTGCATTTGATATGCTTACACTAATTAATAAGAAGGTAACGTAAAGATAAAAAGAAATTGTCATACCAGCCTCCTTGTTGTGATGTAATGAAAGTAAAGTTAAAGTTTGACCTCTTAGATGTGAGGTACATGACCTTAATGTTCGATGGTCTCAAGTCTTCCATAAAGGAAGCACCATGTTTATGATATCATGATTAAAGATGTTGGTACGAACACTAAATGTTATAAGATAAAAAAAGTTAAGGAACAAGGATAAAGGTTAAGAAAGAAAAGAATGTTTAAGTTTATAGAATGTTCATAAAATGCTCATAATTGAGCATAATTAGAATCATGCATTATGAATTTGCTTGTATTCCTTATTATAAAGTATTTACGTTAAATGCTTATGAAAAACATTTTGAGAAATGTTTCATGTTAAGTGCTTATGCAAAACATTTTTATGTATACAAGAAAAGGTTTATAAATGACGCTTTATGAAAAGTATTCTAAAGATTGCTTCATGTTAAATGATTTATGAAAAGCGTTTATGAAAAACGTTTTAGAAATGTTTTATAAAAAATGTTCATGAAAAACATTTTCAGAAATGTTCATGAAAAACGTTTATAATAGACGTTTTTAGAAATGTTTATGAAAAATGTTTATAAAAAGCGTTTTAAGAGAAAGGTTTTTATAAGAAAAGTTTTTCAAGCATGTTTAAATGCTTTGTGAGATTTTGTTTGAACTTACTAAGCAAAAGCTCATTAAAAGTCTCTTCATGCTGTAGGTAGTTTTATGGGTGACCAGTATGACCTGTTAAAAGAGCTGGGTGCTACGGAGGACAGATGCAAAGATTTGGGTATGAATACCACCACAGTTTGCTTCCGCTACACAAAGGAAAGGTTTTTCATTATTTAATGTAGTGTTTTCAAAGTATTGAGAAAATCATTGTTTTAAGAAATGTATTTAAAGTTTTACGATATATTTACGAAATATTTTGTTTTCTTATAAAGTTAAGTTTTAATCAATGATTCAATAAATGTTTCTTAATAAGTTTTAAAAAATGATTTGAAAAAGGTTTAAAGTCAAGTGTTGAGCGAGGTCTCAACTTGAAGTACGAGATAGGTCGCATCAGTTTTAAAGATTGTTTAAAGAAAAAAATTAATTCAGTATTTTTCTTATAAGTAAGTAAGATTAATGTTTAAGAACGATTTTTAAGAAAGTTAAGTGACTGCCCAAAAAGGCGGGTCGTCGCATATCAAGTCTCACTTTCTTGATTGTATAATCAGGAAATTGTGCTCATAACCTAATTATTTGAGCTAGAAATCTCGCAAATGCCACATTGTAAGATGATAATAAACAAACATGTAACCATCTACTAGAGGCATCTATCAATAACATAAAATATCTGAATGGTCCACACGGTGGTCAACAGGCCCACATATATCACCTTGAATACGTTCAAGAAACATAGATGATTCCTTATTAATTTTAACTGGTGATGGTTTCAAAATCAATTTTCCAAGAGAACAAGCTACACATGGACTTTTACTTGTTTGAAGAAACTTCTGGCCCTTTAATGGATGCCCATGTGAATTTTTAATAATTCTTCGCATCATTGATGAACCAGGATGACCTAAGCGGTCGTGTTGTAAATTTAATATCTAAGGATTTATATTAACTGCCACATGTAATTGTTTGCCTTAACTACCACATGTGATACAATCACATTTAAATATGAATAATGCAATCCCAAGGAAAGCTTTGGTAGTTTTTCTAATATGTACTTTTTTCCATAAATCTCATTAGTAATATACATATATTTTTATTATCTTCAGTCGCAAACTGAGTATCATATCCGTGAAGGTATATGTCATTAAAACTCAACAAATTTCTTTTGAATTTTGGTAAAAACAAAGCATCATTTATGAAAAACTTTGTTCTATTTGGCAATATGAAGCTGGCTTTACCAATTCCTTCAATCAAGTCTACAGGACCTGATATTGTATTTACAATTGCTTTTGTTAGTTTTAGTTCTAAGAAGTACCTTTTACTTTTAAGAATAGTGTGCATTCTACCACTATCTAGTATACAAATATCCCCATAATTAATATTGAGATTTGCTCCTTCATTAGTGCAATCTATATCAAGCTTCACGTAAAATAGACAATTTAATAAGAATAAAGTTTCAAACACATTATTTAAGAAACATTTTATTCAATGAAACATAATATTGATACATCCAAAAACTACAAGTAAAATATAACATAGTTTTACATTTACTAACTAGTTGTCACCAAGATCATTGTCAATAAAATTATCAGTAAAATCCAAAGCATCAAGGTGTATTGAATCATCTATAGGATCTAAATGTTCAACAAAATATACTTCCTTTCTTTTTCCTATTAGTGATGCCTTATAAAGCTTACATAGATACTCTAGTGTTTGACAAACTCGGGATCAATACCCTTTAGTACCACATCTATAGCATGAATCTTTTAGATTCTTGGAAGAATTTTCACAAACTATATTCCCTTAATCATGTCTTCCTTCATGATGCTTCTTTTTGATTATGTGGTTTTGTGTAGGGTAAAAACTACCTTGACCGCATCCTCGACCACGGCCACGACCACGACTACGACTACGACCACGTCCATGTCCACGGCCACAACCACAACCGTGGTTTTGTTCTCGTTCAAAATTTTCAATACTTGCAGCATTTGCTTCTGGAAATGCTGCCAATCCCATAAGGCAAGACTAATGATTTTTTTATCAAAAGCTCATTGTTTTTTGTTTGCTACCAAAGGAGAAAAAATTAGTTCAGAATATTTCTTAAAACCACGTAACCAGTATTGTTGCTGTAAAGTTATATAGGATGCATGAAATGTGAAGTAAGTCTTTTCCAACATTTTTTTATCAATAATTTTCTCTCCACAAAACTTCAACTGCGAAACTATTCTGAACATAAAAGAGTTATAATCACTGACTTTTTTAAAGTCTTGGAATCGCAGAGTGTTCCATTCATCATGAGTTGTAGGAAGTATAACTTCTTTTTGATGATCGAATCTTTCTTTAAGATCCTTCCATAATGCACTTAGATCTTTAACAGTGAGATATTCGCATTTCAAACCTTCATCAAGGTGTTTGCGAAGGAAAATCATCGCTTTCGCCTTATCCTATAATAATGTGGTATTGCCTTCTTTGATTGTCTCTGAGAGACCCATTGACTCAAGATGCATTTCTACATCAAGAATCCAAGGCATGTAATTTTTTTATCGTAATATCCAATGCAATGAATTCAAGCATTACAAAGTTTGACATGGTGATAACTATAATAAATGTAAAAGTGATTAGAACCATGACTTTATTAATTCAAAGCATAAGTACTACAAGCATTACATGTTATTCAAGTAAATAGCAATAATTAAAAGACGAATAACTATGAGTACTATTACTACAATAAAAAGTTGAAATACAACTGGGAATAAATCTGAAATAAAAAGAATAATGATTTGAACAATAGCAGCAGTAATAAAAAATATTGTAACTTTGTCAAACATTTTGTGAAGAATCTAACTACAGATGATTTATGGAGAGGAGATAGGATATTGAGTAAGATAAGAAACGATATGTGAGAGTTAGCCAATTTAAAGAACAAAAACTAGCCATTGTTTAACATTTTATTACCGTTGGAATAGTGTTATAACCGTTAAAATAGTATAAAAACAGTATTGCCCTTGGTCGGTATTTTAAGAAAAATACAAAAACCATAATGGTAACAGTAGTATATAGACAAATACATAAACAATAGCCAACTATAAATTTAAGATAAACAATAGAGAATTAAAAATTATATATGTGTGTAGAAAACCTTTCGAAGGGTATATATGTAGAATATGTACAATGGATATGCCAATCTACTAGATAAACCTTTCGAAGGGTATATATGTAGAATATATACAATGGATACGCCAATCTACTAGGTAAACCTTTCAAAAGGTGTATATGCAGAATATGTATAATGGACACGTCAATCTACTTAGTAAACCTTTTGAAGGGTGTATATGCAGAATATGTTTAAGAAATTTATAATAATTTTGTAATCACACCACACTTATAATTAGACGGCAGAGCCTCCACCTTATAGAGATGGTATTATACAAATATAGAAATAAGTGAAAGAAATGATATACCTTTGTCTTTGCTTACGAGGGGTAGAGACTTAAGTTAAAATAAGAGCGGTCGTACTGATAACATGTTAAATAAAACTAAGAAATATAAAGGCAAAGTAATAGAAAATAGAGAAAGTCTATTGAACTCTTAATTTTTTTAGATGATACAAAATGGCAATAGAATAGGGTATCTATAGGAAAATTTTAGCCGTAATTACTACAGTTACCACAACCGCCATTGCTACGGTACCATATGTTGATGTTAGCGCTTACTTCAGCATGAATATACAGATCTAATTTTGGACACTGATTCTTGGTGAACATGCACAATTGATTATTCATAACAAAAGACATTTTTTTTTCTATTTTTGGTTTTTTTGCATTTTTACGTTGGTAATTTTTTACCAATGGTATCCATCTCCTCATAATTAGATTTGCATATAGAAATAATTTTGGTCAAAAGTATAAAGGTTTCAAAACATGTACCATCAATCAAAGTTTTCGCCGATAAAGTTTCATTTTTTATATTAGTGTGATTAAAAAAAAGAAAAAAAATGTCTTTTAAGTTAGTCGTCTTCGTTTTCAATTTCCGCATGTATTTTTGGTTTGTGTTATTTATACATTTATATTGTTTTGAGAATATTTTTACGTTTATATTTCAAATTTATGCAAATTTGACTCTAAAAACTATTAAAGCTTTCGTATTTAATATTTTTTTTCCTTTAAAGGCGTTTAAAGTTTTTTTAAATCAAAATTGACTATTGATTAAGAGTACATAAAAATTAAGCATAGAATCAAAATATTTATGTCGCTTTTGCGTTTCGAGGTTGTCATCTATGCGAATGCATGTGTTGTTGGCCTTTTTTATGTTGTTGTCGTTTTTCACTATTTGTGACGTTGTTCCCTTTTTTGGGGTATCGTTGTTGTATTTGTATGAATTGGATCATATATTGTGTGATGTTCTTGTTTTGTTTAGCCTGATGTTCTTGTCGTCTTTTATGTCGTTTTGTTCTTTCGCCATTTTATCTTGAAGGTTTTTTTGACATTTTTGTTTGTCGTTGATAATAATGTATGTTAATGTTGCTTTCTTGTAATGTCGTTTCTATATGCTACGCCATTTTATTTATTTATTTATTTTTTCGACCTACGGTCTCGTTTTATCGTCTGATGGCTTAAAAAAAATAAAAGAAAAAGAAATTTAAATCTTGTATGTCGATTTTTCAATGGTTTTCTCGTTATGTACGTTTACGTCGTCTCTCGAATTAATGGAATTAAATTCTTAATATCGTTTCTGTTTGGTTTTTAAGGTACCATGGTTCTTTGCTTGTATATATATATATATATTTTTTTTTTCTAAAGATTACTTGTTGTAGTTTAATTCGATTTTTAGTTCCCTAAAAAAAACGATTTTAAGTTGTACGTTGTTTTCTGTCGTTTTTAAACTTTCGTGTCATACTTGTTGATCTCGTTTCTCCCTGACGTTGTTTTCTCTTCAATTTTTTTTCCTGTCTTTTTTCTATACTTGTAGTCATACTTGAATAGTTCTCCTGTAATATTTATTTATTTTTACGTGTTGTTCCTCCAATTAATTTTTTTAACCAGGTTTTTTCTTGATATGTGTCTTTACTTCTGATGTCGTTTTTAGTTGCTGTGAGTCACTTTTTAAATTTGACGTCGTTTTTACTTTTGTATTTTTCAAATATTTATTATTTTAGTTTCTGTTCATGTGATTTTTCTACCTCTATCTGCGCTTTTCCTTGAGTCATTTTCAAAGAGGTGTCGTTTCACTAGTTATGTCGCCCTTTTATATTGAGTTGTTTATGCTGTCCTTTCTCAATTTGTGTGTTATTCTTTTTATTCATGTTGTTCTTCTTCTAATGTCTTTCTTATTCTCGAGATTGCAATGTAGTGTCGTTATAATGTAATTTTTGTTTGGTGTATTCCGTTTTGACATCCCATTGCTAGTTGTTTGTCGTTTTCAAACAGTTATGCCGTTTCTGAAGTTCTTGGTCGTTTCCCAACGTTGTACTTATTTTTAACGAATTCAAACATGGAGCATTCCAGAACGCATGAAATAACGGCCAATGTCTTTCATCCCGGTCGCTCTGATCTGGACCATCTTTCAAAATCTAGAAAAAGGAGAAAAGGAAAAAAATTAACAATCTTCCATTGTATTAAGTTTCCTGGGATTGGAAAAAAAAAAATAGCCCATTTCAAACCTTGGCTTGGTTTAATATATAACTTTGTTTGATAACGTCATTTCAAGTGCTACAGTGTAAAGCTTTTATAGGCTACAGTGTAAAGTAAAAATAAATTATAATATAAAGCTCTCGTATGTTACAGTAAATTCGTTTTAATTTTTAATTCTAACCATGTTATTAAAGGCACTCGTAGTTTAATTAAATAGTCTATTCCAATTTTCGGATTGATTTTTTGAAAAAGTTCTCTCATTCAATGCCGTGATCCCTTCAAATTTTGTGACTGTAAAACCATATTTACTCATATTGTTTTGGTCAAATCTATGGTCTTCCTATTTTTCCATTTTCTTTATCTTCCTGCCATCCTTGAACCTACTATGATTCGCCACATGTCGCCATATGGATATTTTCCTATGGCCCTATGTGATCGTCGTGACATGGTCTCTCTCATATTCACTGTGGTTTTCACACCCTCTGCAACACCCCCTTCTACCCGTAGAGTACCACCTTTTGTGATTTTATCTAAGAAGAAAGGGGAATTTTCATAAATACATCTTTTAAGATTTGTTTATTTTTTATTTTAATACAGCACATGTTTATTTATAGTATAATTTAACATATAATATAAATAGTAGTACAATATAATTTTTTTAAGTGTAGTATGAATAAATACAACTTTTAAAATGTGGCATAATATATAATTTTCTCCGGTAATGATACCAGTGATGACAGTAAGACAGTGGCAGCGCAACGGGTTTCCATTGATTGCATGGTCTACTACCACTAACACGGAGGTCACCAGTAGGCTACCGCCGATAACCTGATTTGTACTATCAGGCTTTATTTTGGAATTTGACATTACTAATCAATTCATTGCGAGATTGACATTTGTGTAAAGTTTCCCTTCGGATTCATTTTACAAGGCAGTTCTATGTTCAACGTTTGCAATTTTTTGTCGCATTTTAAATTGATGTCGTTTCCCCTTTTTTTGTCATTCTCAGAACTTTTAAGCGTTGTTGTTGTTTTCAGTATTTAATGTCGCTTTTAGTCTTATTGTCTTTTTTTAAAGCATTTACTCTCTTGTGTTGTCGTCGTTTTCCGATTTCTTGTTTTAAGTTATTGCTTTTTATATATGTATTAAAAAATATTTTATTAATTTTATTTTTCTTTCCTTTTTATATGCTGTTGTTTGTTGAAGTTACTTGTCTTTTTAGTAATGTTGCAGTCTTGGTTATCTCTCGCCTCTCCTCACTGACTACTAGGTAAGGAAAAATAGGAGTTATTGGTCAACTACCATTTTCCGCAACGTGTTTTCAATTTGATGTCGATTTCAGTGTTGTTGTCGCTTTCATATCGATGTATTTTCAGTGTTACTGTCGTAAAAATATCAATGTCTTTTGCGAGCGTTAAGGCTCTTGCCTCAAGCCTTCAATTCTGTTTAAACGTTGAGTTCAATCCTGACGAAACTACTTTATGTTGTTTTCATCTTTCTGTCGTTTGTATCTGTTGTTGTCGTTTTATCTTTTTGTTGTTTCGTATGTTCAAATCTATCTTCAGGTTTTTTTTTTTTTTTCCTTTCTTTTTTCTTTTAGAACTGCTGAACTGTAAACTATAAGTATTGTATCACTTTTATCTCTGAAATTATAATTTTGAAAGATTATATTTTGAACTTTTATTTTTGTGAAGGATTTCTTAAATTTAATAGAAATAATCATGTGCCCGTCCATGGTATAATAACTTAAAATTCTACTGAAGTACCAACACCTGGTTCAGTTGACAAAGAACTGTTCTGCTTAAGCAAGCGACTCGAGTTCGAGTCCTTGTGAACGTAGCTGCCCAACTCGAGTCCTTGTGAACGCAGATGCCAGTGTTGGGAGACACCAAATTAGTTGGATAAACTCCATGAGAATTGAGGTCACTATATTCTAACAAAAACCTATTGAAAATTATAATATTTAGCATTTAAGCTAACTATTTATGCAACATTTTTAGTCATTAGAGCCCTACTCCTCACTTTGTCTCTCGGATAATATATATATATATATATGAATAATCAAATAATAAAAGTCCGCATATTTTTCAATTCTCCCGAGAAATACGGGTCAAGTATGTCTCCCAGTTGTAGTTCGTGAACCGCCCTGTTTCATAAGATAGTCGCCTAATTTTACTTTAGATTTTTCTTTTTCTCGTAACAATAAATTAAATCCATGAAATGAAAAGCCAACTTAAAAAAAAATCCATGAAAAGCCTAGAATACAATGAGTTGAAGACTTGTGTTGGAATCCATTATTGGGGTAAACAAACAAATAACAAGAAAATCATCATGCGGCAGCCCAGAGAGTGACAAAAGTAACGAGAATGATGAATGTTAAAGAGGTCGTTTGGGCACATGGCATCTTGGATGATATTTTGAGAATGATGTTGAAGGATCAGAGTCATAGGAGGCTGGAATTAGGCAGAAACAAACTTCCTTCTTTTTGTAAGAAAGCAAGGCCCGAGCCCACCACTGCCCTCTTCAGCCGCACATATCCGCTTTGATGAAATCCCAAGTCACATGGGCGTATCATAAAAAGTCGTTAGTCAAAAATTCATATGCTAGCTCCTGCTCAAAAAGTTATGTATACTAAAAATCAAAAGCAGCGGAACGTATGCTAAAAATTTAATCAAATTGCACGTATAAATAAGCGAAAGAGATTTCACATGTTATGATGCAGAGTATATGTAAAATTTTAGACGGAGCAAGCTATAAATTTAATTAGATTTTGCATAAAAAAATTTTGTTAGGAAAAAAAATCCAAAGTAAGACGACCACCCATCTTCGGTTATATGTAGCTTCCCCCTTGTATTGAATGTTACAGTAATAAATAGAAACTGAAAAGTCTGTTTCGTGTGAGATCACTTGGCAAAAATCTATTGCACGTGCGACATGTTCTTTTGCCTAACAAACTAACCATTTTGATGCGTTTTTGTACAATATCCCTTTAAGAGAGGAAATGATGAAGAGAATTTCTAAAAGTGCTCAAAAAGATGGAAATTACGTGCAAAGAATAAAAGAAGTTAACAACTGTACATCAATGTGGATATGTTGACGTGATTTTCTGGGGTATGAAAGCACCTTTAATCATGGTCAGAACAGTCTTCTCCTCCTTGAGCCCCACGGTATCATGACCTTTTTTTGGTCTTCCTTAATGTTGGGGCAAAACAAAGGGAAAAAAAAGAAGAGAATTTCTCAATCTCAAAGCTCCTAAAAGACATCATGACTGATCTTAGCAGCCCACGTAACAAAAGTTGTTCAAATTCAAGTCTTAGACCGGAAAAATCACCTGCAAGTGCAAAGTGTAACTTCCCACGAATAGGTATGTGCCCTTTTTCTCCAGTTCATGTGGCTTCTTGGGAAATGTTATAATAAAAATTGGATGCACTTTCATGTTGGTGGGGTTTGGTTTTTTTGGTGGGTTTTACGTATGTGTAATACAATGACCTAAACCATGGTCCTCAAAAGAGGAAAAAGGGCAAGCCAGCCGCTCGGTCAATTGCACGCCCAGTTCTCAATCAAAGAACATCATCTTCCTCATCATTATAATGATCTCAGTAAAAAGCAAAAAAAAAAAGAATAAATGAAAATTCATGTTATAGCACCCGATGAGTGATGGTCGTGATCCAATTCCAAGTGTTTAATGTGTGAAAAAAGACCAAGAACTTAACCAATGATCTGCATTATTATCATCTGACCAATGATTGTTGTACTTGGTACTTTTTTTCTTTCCTGAATTCTGCGGCTATCAACTCAATAGACCCACGGCACTTGAGTGCCATTGATGCCCAATATATCTTTTCAGTGCCCCTAGTACTACTCTGTTCACAGCCCTTTTATCGGATTTAGCAGTACTACTTGTTGTGGCTCGCACTTCTTTGCATTGTCGTTTGCTTTTTATCTTTTGGTCTACCCTATTTAATTTTTCTATCTGCATAGATTGAATTCGTAATTTTATAGTTATACCATTTACATTCACGATGTGTATTATTTATTTTTATTTTGTAATATTTATTTTTCCCTTTTTTTGCTTTTAATATTAAATTAGTCTTTATGTTTTTACGAGATTAATGTTGGTAGAATATTGTTTTTATTCTATTTATAAGCCTTATATGACAAGACTATCTTTTATTAGTACGTGGCATTTAATGTCTCGAGTTTCTCAAATAACCTACCAATAAGGTGGTCAAGGTTCTCTAAAATGAGCCTAGAGCTACCTATCTCGTAACATAGTCCATGTGGCATTTTTTTTTTTTTTAACAAAAGTTGGGAGTTGAAGATATTCTACTCATGATCAATTTTGATCAATAGAAAGTTTAAGCTCTTCTAGTTATAGTAATCAGCTAGTGATCAACTTTAATCTCATACTCACTTTAAATGGCACTTTAAAGAGTCACAAGTACACTTCCATTATTTAGATGGATTCCTTTTCTAAAGTGTCAGGATTGGAGCATCAGAGGACCAAAACTAGTTGGACATAACATGCTAGGTATGATTTGGAATTAATTAATAAAACTTGGCCAAGGACCAAACATGTTAACAAACATTCACAAGACTTCGATTTGATCTCTCTCTCTCTCTATATATATATATATGTATACACACACACAAACATATATTTATGTGCGCATCTAAATCCATTTTTTTCTTCGGTTTGGCGGAGGGCCCAGGAGGAGAACAATAAAACATAAAGTGGCAAATTAATTGCTACTTGCAATTACTTCAATGAAAAAAAAAAAAAAGGACTCACGAGAATTCCTGAATAAAACTAAAGCACAATGGAATAGCTGAATTCTCTGGAAAAGCCTTTAAGCTTCACGTGACATAGATTAAACAATCATACAAAGATTCCTTTATAATTTACTTACGACTAGAAGACGAAAAACACAATAAAATTGGCAATTGTTGAATATTGCAGTATATATAATCTATTGTATATAATATACCATATTGGCAGTTCTTCTGAACTCATCTCATGACGCATTTACATAGATTTTCATGCATTAAGCAATTTTATACACAGAGGAAAAAAAAAAAAAAAAAACACACACACACAAACATCATGCAATTTATAGTAATTAAAACAAAAAGAAAGTAGCAAAGTACTAAGTGAAAATTTTGGCCAAACTCTTATAATTAGCATTTGAGTTTGTGATCTTCGGCGGCAATGGAGTTCTTGCAATGAGCAATGGCGGCTTGAATGGCGGCCTGCAACTCTTCCATGGTGCTATCGCTGGCAGAAGAATGAATCGTCGCCGTCGCCATCTTCGTCGCAACAAGAAGCCCGCTGTTCGACGGGGACGTCCTCATCGACGCCGGCGCCGAGTACTGGTGATTATCTCCTCTACTCCTAATTCCTCTAAAATCAAGCTTACTAGTACTAGTACTACTATTATTCCGTGGACTCAAGATACCGGAAAACGAATAAGGCTGTCTACGTAAATCAAAACTAGTACTACTATTATGATGATCTCTTCTTCTTCCAAAGAACAACAAAGGCCGTACCATCCTCATATACCTTTTCAGAACATGACTAACTTCAAATCTCATCTTTCTTTTTGGCTTCTCTCTAATATTATTATCTTCTCTCTCTCTCCTCCATTTGCGCAAACCGAACAAAGAGAACGACGACGACAAAGATTTCGGTTTGTTTGCTCTTGACGACCCTTTTGTCGTCGGCTCTGTTTTGTGGCTAGTATTAGTAGTAGTAGTAGTAGTAGAAGAAGAAGAAGAAGAAGAAGAAGAAGTAGAAGTAGAAGTAGAAGTAGAGTTTTTGTGGTTATTTATAATATTTTTGGTGGGTTCTTTTTGAGTGTCGTTTGGTGATGTTAAGTCTTTAATGGGAAGAGTGAAGCTTTCAAGGTAGTTGGTTGAGGAGCGAGGAGAGACGGGGAGGTGAGAGAGGAGGTGCAGAGGAAGCAAATGGCCGTGGAAGAAGATGTCGTCTGCAGGGGACAAATCTATGGCGAAGGAAGGAGGAGGTTGGGTTTTGGATTTACTAGTGGCCATGGTTTTGTCTTTTGTTGTCGTTTTTGTTGTGGATGTGGGATGGGAAGAGTGGAGAGAGATTGTGAAGGAGAATTCGTGGGAAGGAGATGAGGAGGCTGAAGGTGGCGAGGCAGGGGAAATTGTAACCTGTTGTTGCTTTGAGCAACAAGATGAAGAAGATTGTGGTGGTGATGATTTCTGATCTTGATGATGATGATGATCATAGCTAGGACCATGTTTGGTGTCCACAGATTTCTCTCTGCCTTGCTTTTGGTGGTGGTGGTGGTGGTGGTGGTGGCGGTGGTGGTGAGGATGATTAGCGTCCATAACTGAAAGGATTTGAATTTTCTTCTCACCTTTTTTCTGAAAGAAAAAAAGTTGGTTCTTTGGATACTAACAAAAAGCCTTTGGGGAAAGATAAGGCGATTTGTGAAGCAGTGGAGAGAGAGAAGAGAGAGAGAAAGAGGGGGGGTCTTTTGTCAGTCTGTAGTTGAGCTTTGGAAATGTCTTTCGTGCAAAGAATGCGCCTAAACACACAAAATAAAAAAATAAAAAAAAATTACATGTTGCAAAATGATCTATTTGCATGCATTATTATGTCTATTTACATGTAAAAGTGGGGTGGGAAAAAGAAAATGAATAAAAGGTTGTGGCGGGCAATGACTCAATTGGAATGAAGCCATAAATTTAGCTGTGTCTTTATCGGTTGGTGGGTCCCTGTCAAGTCCAACAGCCATTGGAGGGGAGAGAGTGATTTGGGAAAAGGGGATCGCAAAGATCCAAATTCACTTGCAAAAGGGCAAGATGGTATTGGCGAGGCAAAGACTTTTTATTTTGGGTATGTGTCTTTGCATGGGAGTTGTTCTTTTGGCCAAATGGGGGAGGGTCCCCAAGAAGAGAAAAAGGTCATGTTCACGTACAAATAGAAAAACGCAACCCCCCGTACCATATCTCAAGAGGGGGAATCTTTGAATTTATAACCAATGTGAATTATAAGCTCCTTTCGCTGTTACTATGCCTTCTATTTGCACCCAACTACTTTGGTAAACGTGTTTCATAAATAAGTCGTCGTGTGGAGCATATAAGTGTGTTGGTGCGGTAAACGAGGTTGAACATATATAATACCAACATCATATATAGTTTTAGGATTGTTTTTTTACGTTCCAACAGCTTGAAAGTTGAAACTATGGTCTCAAAGTGTGAATTTTTTTTTTCTTCAATTTTCTCTCTTAAGAGGAGACAATATTGGATTAATTAGGCCCCATCAACAGTGGTTTTAAAATTTATCATTTATCTTTAATCACACATGACATGATCAACTCGAGTTGACACGTAACTAAACTGGGAAAAATAATTGTCATATTTATCCAAGTCAATAAGAAGATAAAAAGTTTATCCGTCTTATTTACATATTCTTCGCACGTTAGTCCATTTTTGTGCATTAGCGGTGACATTTTGTGCATTATGCACCGCCATGCTCCACCCTTTTGACAAATTAGGTCAAATTGGATGTAAAAGGCTACTTAAACTTCGTAGCATAAATATGCAATTCTACACCAGTCAGTTCAGACAATAGCATCTATCTCTTTTGCTCATAAAGTCAAACAATTCAAGTCGTAAGGTCGGCCCACTTTAATTAGTTTAAACACCCTTATTTAACCTAATAAGTTTAAATTTTGTTACTCAAAAAACAATGATCAAAAGATACACTACATATCAGACTGAGACTTACTCTTTAGAGTTTTTACCCCTAAGGGAAATTATAAGTTTAGTTTTTGAGCAAAAATAATAGATATGTTTGACAACCGCATTCTAACTACATAGTTAAAATTACTCTAGTGTAAAACTCTAACATGCTATTACAAGCTCTAATCGCATCGCCAAACATACTCAATAATAATAATAATAATAACAAATACTGCTTCATTTTGAGGTTTCTTTCATGAAAAAAAAAAAATCATTCAATTAGTTTGCAAAACTTGAGACAACTCTTGTGTGCATGAACTCTGCTGGTTCCAACTAAAATGAGACATGATTCAGTGTTAGTCTAATACAGCAGGGACGAGAAGACTGCCTTGAATATGTATATATATTTATACACATAGGTACACACACATATACCATGTACAGTTGTACAAAGGATATACAGAAATACAATTTGCGCCGTGGAAAGTCTAACTAAAACGATGAACCGATTCGTTGTTAGGAGAAAGGGGCCCATCACCATTTATTGTCGCAAAAGGTAAATGAGGAACGTAGCCGTCAAGCGGGGCATGCAAGACGCGTTGAGATTCAGACGCAGCGTACACTTCATCAATCAACCATATCAATCAATTCAAGAGATATAAAACATAACCTAAAGGAATTGAAAAAAAAATAAATAAAAAAAAAAAGAGGAAGCAAGCAAAACAGGGGTCAAGTGAGGTATACGACAGACAATGTGACTTAACTTTCAGAATTCAAATTGGACTCTGAACGTTCCACTAAATTTTTAATCAAACGGTGGTGAAGGGGTCCAGAGACCCAAAAGATCATTTCATCAAATATACATTTTTTTTCACTGTTAGGGGGGAGGTGGTGGGCCCAAGCACACGTGTAGCAAGTGGTCCAGTCCAGCGTAGAGGAAATTTGTTCGTATTGTTGAGGTCAACATCTCAATCATGGAGGCATTATTGTGGTAGACTGACTCATATGCTCACTGCTTTAACCACTCAAAATTAATATTAAAATGCTTTATTTTTCTCCCCTTTTTTTCCTCCAAAAAGATAAGAAGAGAGAGAAAGATACAAACAATGGATAAAACAAAGATTTCCCACTTGGTCGTCTTAAGTCCTGATGGGAAATGATCAATCCCCCCCAAAACCCCCCCCTCCTTTTGAGGTCGGAAAGCTTTTTTCTTTTCCTGCTTTTGCCAGTAGCCACTCCTAATTCTTGTAATCTTATTCTTTCTGTCAAAGGACAACCCAGTCATGACTCATGGCATTACAAGCCAAAAAAGCCAACGTGTTCATTTTGCTCTCTGGGTATGTGCGTGTTTGTCAGCCTTGTTCTGTAACTATCTATCTAGTTGTTACCATGTTCCTTGGACCTCACTAAGGTCAGCAAAGATAAACTTAGATAATTTGATTTTGGTAGCTTGGCTTATTCTAAAATAATAAAAGAAAAAAGCCATACTTTCTAAGTACCTCGTGTTCGTCCTAAAACAAAATAATCGTGATTTACACGCGGGGTCCGCTGAACACATGAAAGGGTAGGGCCCAAGCAAGTGATTTACCCTTATTTCTATTGATGAGCCCCGGACTATCTTCTCTTGATAATGGAGATGAGGCAAAATGATACTAATGAAACTCTTTTAGCGAAAAAAAAAAAGGGAGAAATTTCCCCTCATATTTTTCGGCAAAAAACTGTGACAAACGTTCCTCAATAAAATTTTATCAGCAATCTTTTTACAACTTTGAAACATAATGGTCTAAAGTGGGGCTTGAATTTGAGTCACCATTGGTCATGACTAGTGCATCCCCTCTCACAAGGAGCTTATTCTATGTTCAAAATTGCAAGAAACAGAACTGTGGTGATTTTTTTCTGCTTTTCTTTAACGTGTAACATCAATCATTTTCTCGTAGATATCGGTGGATCCAAATAAAATTCCATATATTAGCGAAGTCGCACTGAGAAAACTTGCAAGTTCACATGTAACTCGGCTTATTTACAAAACTACGGACAAGTAGTGTCTACTTCTTGGCCCCTAAAAGCCTGCTCCCAGTAATGTGATTGATGAGCACAGCCGTGCTGCAGGGCATTACCACTATGCCATGCCAAATATAATCACATTAACTTGGTATCACCCCTGATTATTGCAATTTTGTTTTGTTTCATGGCCAGTAGATTACTGAAATCATCGAATAATAACAAAAGCTAAATTATAATCCAAAAGTCCCCTAAGATGGAAATAGTATGATACAAAATGGTATTTAACCAAAGATAAAGCAGTATTTACAGAGAAATAAATGTAGGTAGGGTTCCAACTTCCAAGCAATGAACAGACTATCGTATTAACAAAGCCAATTGTGAATCAAAAATCTTTACTAGGAAAAAAAAAAAAACGAAAAGATTTAATTGCCTATTAAAAAAGGTTTTCTTTAAACCTTCCTTTAAGGAAGGATAACAAGTTCATTCAGACTATTGAGTGGGACAAGCTTTTTCCTAATTTGAAATGGAAGTTTTATCAGGTCTCATCGAACTCCCTCTATATAGAGTAACATTACATCCTATATTATTTTCACTCGTTGTTAGCTTTATGAACTGGAACAGTGTGGATCCATAAAATAAAAAAAATAAATTAAAAAAAAAGTTATGATTATTACCTCCAACACGCTATGCACAGGTAAGTTTTACCCAATCCTTCCACAACCCTTTTTTCTCGGCAAGGTTTTTGCACTGTTTTTCATTACTCTGAGGTCTGAACCATAGATCCCCCAAAATGAAAGAAGCAGCCTTAGCTAGGATCCACTGACTTGGAACATGGAAAGTCGAGACAGAGATCCAAATGGGGCCCAAAGTAGAGAAGTGGAAAGTCATAATGGACCTAAATGCTGAAAATTCCCCACTTATGTAGTGAAAAAGCTTTGGCTTCTCTCAATTGTGATCGACATCGAAATAATTGTTAATGCTCTCAAAACACAAAAATAGCCGAGGTGGGTTGGCTAGTCACTTCCGCTACTATACCTATCTGAAACCAACAGAACAACAAGGATTAATTTGGAATTGTAAGATGAAACTAAAGAATTGAACAAAGAGATAGAGAATGTCAAATACCTCCGGATTGTCTTTTCCCTTCCATGGCTTCTTTCTTCTCTTGGCAACTTAAGCAAAGGAAGGGACCATCCCAAGGACGCAATTTTCCAGGGTGAGATGAGCCAGCATGTATTGAAATACCCTCTCCTGGTTTCATTTCTACTTGGCAAACGGCACACATAAACAGCCTAAACATATTGCAGAGTGGATATTTCGAGTCCAACCTGCATACAACACAAGCATATATTGCATCAATAGACTAACCTTCACAAGCACTCCAGTTCATAATTTCCACCAAAAAGTGAAACACAAAGAGAGAAGAATACGTAAAGGAAAGTAAAAGATAGGAGACAGAACAATGACTTTTTTCACCACAGAAAAATTGTAAATGACTTTTTTTCAGCACAAACCTTTCTGAAAGCATAGCAGATCCCTCCTCATATAGTTCCTCCACCATGTCTGGCTCCGTGTACCCTTTATCAATACTAGAAGTTGATTCATACGACTTTTTTCGAAACATGGACTTAAACACTCCTTTTCCCTGCTTTTTAGGTGCCGGCAAAGGAGCGGGCGGCTTTTCCTGCGGCAATATATCAATAACAATGCAGGTTGTGTCATCTCGAAGTCCCTTGGCCTGTAAAGCCTCCTGGAAAAGGAATATAAGAGTAAAAAACAGTGCACAACAAATACTACGTGCTAAATGCAAAAGAATTCACAGTACCACCGTGGCAGCACTACATCAAAAGGCTTAACGTTCAGGTATACATGTGTGCCCGTATAAGTGCATAGTTCACAGAAAATTTATTTCTAGCTGTACCTTCACGATTTGCGCAGCTGCAGCTTCTGCTGGCATCCCACGGCAACAATCAAGAGCAGCTTCTGCACTTAAAGCATCCCATACACCGTCACTCGAGATGATAAGCCTTCCACCAGCAGTAGACAACTGCATATATTAAAGCAAGAAATCTTTGTAAGAATAGCAGCAAATTTATAGTAATTAACATCGTCAGCAATTGAAGGAAACAAAAAAAATAAAAATAAAAAATGTGAAAAGGGGAAAAACAAACAATTGGAACCACACTGCTCTTTCTTTAGAGACAAAGTTAAGATCTATGTGGTGTTTGGGAGAAAAGTTGTAATTTTATGGTTTCAACCCTCACTATAATATATGAGTTGAGTGTTTGAAAACATAGTTGAAACCAAAACACTGTAGCATGTGAGAGTTGGCAATAATAAGTTCCAACTAGGTTGCCAAACGAAGCCGAGAGCTTTTTACTGTAATAAATTTTTCTTTACATTATAACATGTGAGAATTTTACACTATTTGCAGTTGAAAGTGTGTGGTTGGAACCATAACCCCAAGCACCCTATTAACACTAATACTGTGTTCAGTTTGACGGAAGCGTAATTGCATCTTAAGCAATCTTAGAGGTGGAGAAACACAATCACCAAGCTTATGCAATTCAAATTTGTGCCAAAGATGTTAAGGGAGTAAACCACTGGGATGACAGTTATCTTGGGCTTACTGCATAAGCAACAACAAAAGTTACGGCAGTATTATTATCACCATAAAATTTAACACAACGAATTCTAATATGTCCTATTGATTGTACTAATTACCGATATTACTTTATATAGCTTGCAGGAACACCAGGAAACGAAAAGGTGGAAAAAGGATGGTACAAGTAATTGGAGACAAATAAAAGGAAGCTAACCTTCACTTGCTTTACATAAGGAACAGGAACAACGTACTCGCCAACGTCCCTATCCCCAATAGACCGTGAAAGACACAGGCCGCCGGGCCAACACCTCAAAGGACCAATCTACAAAGGAAACCAAAAAAGAAAATTATAATTACAAAACCTAAAGCTGCAGAGAGACAATCTACTTGGATTACAAAAAAATCCATAAAAATTACAAACTCAGAAACCAATATAAAGTAAATTAGAAGCAGAAAAATATATATTATTTTCACCTAGGCAGAAAGTTTAAATAAAATTCGATTCCTTAATTGTATCTTATTCTCCAGCTTGATCCTACAACAGATTTCATTCTTAAACCAACAGATTTAATCCTTGAGCACACTTGCATGCCACCATCCAGCTTGTGAGATGATGGATGATGTCTTAAGTTCCAAATCTAGATTAGATGCACCACCTTCGTACATATATTAGGGAGGGATTTTATTTTTTTTATTTTTATTTTTTTTTTATTTTTATTTTTTGAGGGAGGGATTAGTTGGAATATATTCGAGAGAGAGAGAGAGAGAGAGAGAGAGAGAGAGAGAGAGAAGATACCTCTGCACCTCCACCGGTATTAAGACGACCAACCTCGCCCCCACTTGCTGTGATACGCAACCTCCTGCCAGAGTACAAAAGAGGGGGGCCTTAGAACAAACGATGGTTGGAAATTAAGCCCCAAAATAATTATATTTATAACCTACTCCTCTTCGTTGCTATCAAGTCTATGATCTGCAGATAAGTAATATATGCCACCTTCGGCTGCCTCAAGTATACATCGGGAATCACCCACAGATGCAACAGTAATGACCCATCCTTCAATAATCACAAAGGTGACGGTCGTTCCTGACATTTGTGCTGAAAGTTCGACCACAAGCATATATAAATTTCATGCATAAAAAACAGAATCAAGATTATGAGATTAACACTACCAGATAACAATGGTTTTAAAGTCTAGAATGAAAATGAAATTAATCGTACCTCTCTCTTGAAAATCTTTATCCGTCTTGACAAAGCCAGCAACCAAAGCCCTTGGCAAGGCTGCAATCCATTCATCTCTATTAAGATCTGAAGGGATAGCGTTTAATATGTTACTTAGGAGGTTCTCCTTCGAGTAAATGGCAGCTGCAGATCCGTTGTGTCCATCAAATAACTGCAATAAATGGCAGCTTTTAAGCTATGACGTACTAATAATCCACTTCTGGAGCGCAGAGAGCCATTCACACCAACGCTTCAGTAATAATTTTCATACCAGGAAAAAAAAAGGTCAACTAATACATGGACTAATAACAGTTTTGAGAAATCTTATAAGAAGCATTCCGTTAAGGATAGATAAAGAGAAGACCAGGAAAAAAAGCCAACTAATACATGGACTGATAACAGTTTTGAGAAATCTTATTAGGAGCATTCAGTTGGTTTTAGAATTATAGACATAAAGCTCAACCATTTCCACACTAACTAGTCTAGCGTATCAGCCAACAACTGAATGATTCAAACATCTAGTTTGTAAAAGCCAAACAGAATAGCGGAGCTAACTGCCTTCACACATTTACGACTAACGAGTATATACTATTTTCCACGACTAAATATCAATAGAAAGCAATTTTATGCCGCTTCCTATATTAGCCCTTCAAATATTCAACATATAACACAGAAGCACCAGAAATGTCAAAATTTAAATATCTTACGCCTTGAGTTTTACATTATTCAAACTGCCAAACATCAAATACTCGAAACATTCTATTAAAAGCTACGAACGAGGTGGACTACTTGAATTGTGTTAAAAGAAAAGAAGTCAACCATGCTACAAAAGCTTCAAATCTAATAAGAATCTATTCAACGCATCAATTGTCATGTTAAGAAACATAGTATTCAGAAACCATGGTATCTTATAAGGAATAAGAATTGCCGCAAATGTAAATCATAAGCCCAAAAAAAAAAAAAAAAGAAAACAAGAAGAAGAAGATACCCCGAAAACCGAATAGGTAGAAACGCCATCTCCAACCATCCTTTCACATTCCGTCTTTAACAGGGTAAAATCCTCGCCTTTCTTGCTCTGACTGGCCTGACCGTGTACAATTTCTGGTCTCTCAATCTTCTCATTGGCCAATTCTCTCTTCAGCAGCACCGAAAGTGGGACGGTGTGATGTTCACTCCTCGCGGACATTGTTTGGCTCCTTTCAAAATCCCGAATAAAATTCCAACACAGCTTCCCCACAAACAAAAGCTATGATGGCCTTCTAAGCCTCCATCAACTATTTGCACAAGAAACCTGCAACAAGAACCAAAACAACATTCGCTCGGTCACTGAACCGCCACACAAAAAATCAGTCACGAAGACAATAAATCTTCCCATTTCTGTATTTAACCAGAGACGAAATCAGCAAGATCTTCGAACAAAATGGCATTCAACAAATTACTAAAAATGAGAGAACTAGAAGGAGAAATTACGCATCCAGACACAAAAAATTAAAGAAAAAAAAACTCCGAATTAAAGTAAAATTAGCAATGCCGGATTGATTTGGTTGAGAAAGAATCTAGGAAAGAAATCATTGAGAGCGTTGGCGAAATCAACGTCAATGTGAATGTGATTGAAGTCTGAAACTTGTGATTACGAGGCCAAAATCAGAGGAATCTGAGGAATAATCGAAAAGGAAAAAGAAGAGAAAATTACAGGAAAGAGAGAGAGGATGTCAACAATGGAGATTACGCGCGAAGGATGAGTGAGAGACGAATTGGATTCTACGCTACGATCGAGAAACGCGGATCCCGGCGCTCTGCAGAAATTCCGTTGTTGATCGTAAAACTATAAAGAGAAACCGAAAAAGAGAGAAAAAGAAGCAGAGAAGATGGAAAAAATCAAACCGCAAAATAAGCTGTTTTTCTTCTGTTCTTTTTTTTATTATTATTTTTTCTCTCTCTTTTTTCCTTTTCCTTTTGAACGTTTTCTCTTAAGCGCTGACGTGGCCCCGTTCCGTTTCTGTGGTTCGGCGCTCCGAGCCGCTTCTTTGAGGCTTAGCCGCTCCGGCGCTTTGTATACCGTACGATTAGGACGCATAGTTGGCCTTTTTCTTGTATCCCATCTGGGTGGGGCCAGAGAAGGAGGACCCCACAAAACAAATTGCAAATGAAGGAATCTAATTGGCCGACCAGCGACTAGTTGGACAAAATTGCTTGAACGGGTTTTCGGATTTGTTTTTTCTTTTATAAAATGAATGTCTTCACATCTTTTACATCCTCTTAAAAAAATCTTATTTCCCCTCAAGAAAAAAATCTTAGTAAAAAAATTCTCGAAAAGACATCTTACTAGAATAAATAAACAAACAAATAAACAAAATATAATTTAATAAATGTCCTTGGATTATGTATGTATCCTAAATAAATTATATAAAAACATTCAAAATATGTCTTTCTATCCGCGTCAGTTTATAATACTAATGAAAAGAAATGTAATTACATTAATTATAATTTCATAAAAGTTGTTGAACCATAGAGTTATACTTTTTTTTTTTTTTTTTTTGAAAGGAGTTGATTTTATATCAACTTGTCTTACATTTTTTTAAAAAGGGAAATAAGTTGATATGATAGTTTTAGAACATTTTTGAAATATATAATATAGGGTGTTTTGGATGATTGTATATAATTTACGGGTGAAATCAATTCTTTTAAAAATTTGTAGCATGTTAACTTAACATACATAAAACATTTATGAAATTAATCCATGAAAAAATGTCTTAGTATGTGCTGGCTGCCGGTCTTGGGGAAGTGACTAGGTCGAGGAGCCGGAAAGTCAAATGGACCGAGTCATATTCAACCCCCAACAAGACGTGGAAGGGAGCAAGTATCAAACATTTTTATCATTAAATATTGTCCCTTTCACTTGTCCAAGAGAAATATAAAACAATAGATAACTTCCACCTAGATGTAATTCTTAGGATTACGTTGTTATGTATTACAATTCGTGTCAACAAACTTACTAATAATATGCTTAGAAGAGTAGTTTAAACTATAAATAGTGTAAAGATCTTATATGCTACAATAAAAATCTACAACGTAAAGCTCTCGTATGCTACAGTTTTTAAACCTAAACTAATGGTTTAAACTATTTTTCAAACACCTTATAAATTTATTTATTTATTTTTCATGTTGTCAATATTGCATTAATTTATATATGATTTCTTTCTATTAACGGCTGAGATACATTATGACTTGTAAGAACGTTAAATATTTTATTAATCTTGATAATGCATTGATGATGCTTTTATACGAAGACATTGAGAAATAGTTGATGTTACATATTAATTTACACTCAAACGTGTATAGCCTTAAATGAATTATTTAACAATTTACTTAAACGAGTAAAAACTTCAATTGCAATCCAAAAGCTGTAGTAATATACTCAATTATAAATCCGTTACTTCATACTTAAATAATTCTCTGATTTATAAAAAAGGGGCCAAAAGAGGTAAAACCTAACAAAATGAACAATATTAGCTAATTATTGTCTTGGATAGCCAGCTGGCTTTTGTATATGTTTAAGTGATAAATATTTTCACAGCCAAAATAGTTATATAGGATATGTATTTGTCTCTCTTTTATCAATGAGATGTGAGCTAAGCTAAGGGAAAGATAATAAAGAATAATTCTATGCGTTTTTTCTACTTGTTTGAAAGATGATGATAATACTTTCCTTTTTATTATTATTTTTTAACCTTTGAAAATGTCACCTGAGGTGTGGGCCTATGGGCCTTGGCCCACTTTTCTTTTGACAGTGGAAACCACTTTTTTCATACAACCTAATCCTTTGACCTCCACTTGGAAGTCCCGAAATTCTCGGCGCCAGTTACACGTCTAACTTGAGCTACCCGTCCAAACGCGGGTTAAGCGCGTCAAGAATAGCTCAAAAAAAAAAAAAACATTTTCAATCCAATGTCAATACCTTCTCTCCTTTTGTCAAGTTTTTTTTTTTTTTTCTTTTTACATTTCACGTTTAGGAATATGTCTGAGTTTTTTCATTTGCAAATGTAAATTATGTAAGTATTATTCAACTTGTTTCAATGTGACATCTAAATTTGCATGTATTTAACTATATTTATTAAATGTTATATTGAACAAGATAAATATTACACGAAACACATGAACAATCTTATATTTGTAAAAGAAGAAACTTATATATGTCAGACCGGTCTACTTGCCAGACTTGAGACTGTTCCTCAACATAATGAAATATAAATATAGTTTTTATTTTCAAAGGGTGTTTGGAAGCATTAGTTGAACTAATTTTGGTTAAAAAAAATAATAGCATGTAAGAGCTTTATATTTTAGTCTATCTTTTCTTAGCCTTATAGCGATACCATGACAACCAAAGTTTTATTTGAAACTGACAATACCAAATACTCCGTTATATTATAATAAATAATGTTACTATAAATTATTATGAATTTATGTTACTATAAATTATTATAAAATTTATTTTTGAGAATTCTTGAATTTTATGCATTTTAAAAAACATATTTAATATGTTATTTAATTTTGTGCTCAAGTACGTAATACTTATTCTCATATTTATCTATTTTTGTCATAATCATTAATTTTAAAAATTTTAAAAGTAAACATTTAATTTAAAATAATAATACTACAATAATTAAATAAAAAGTCAACAAACTAACAGGTCGTGATAACAATACTAAAAATAACATTGTATTAAAGAATAATTTTTAAATATCATAAATGTATTACTGAGAATTAATTTAAACATTACATTAAGAGTATGTTTAGGAAATAAGTTCTAACTGTTATGGTGTAAAGTTCTCATATATTACGATGTAAAGTTTTAATATACTAAAGTGTTTAAGTTCAAACTTTAAATTGTAAGTTTGCTAGAAAATTTAAGTTGTAACTTTTAGGTGTTTAATAAAATTAATTAGAGCTAACCTTTTAATTAATAACTAATATAAAACTTTTACATAATATAATAAAAAATAATATATTTTAAATTAAAAAATTAATTCTAATCAATCTTATCAGACATTTGTTCGTTCTAAACACTCCCCGGTTACATTGGGGATGTTCCTGTCACATAGGCGCGCGTGGGAATAGAGTCCACTTGAAGTAGTTGTTACGGGCAAAACCCCGCGTGATATTAAGTCAATCAATCCATGGCCGCATAAAATCCCCTGTAAGATCATCCGTCCCAATTCCAATTCAACGGCTCTGTTTGTCAGAAAGATCAATCGGCTTAGCTAAATGGCTCACACGCTGGTGTCTATTCGGCTTTGTGGGCCCCACATAACTCTTTGAACTGACCATAAAAAGCCTTAAAAGCAGCTTTTACAGAAAGGAAAAAAATAAAAGAAAAAGAAAATATATACATACACAAGAAATGTATTGTCTAATCTAAACGCTGCATAGACAGGCGGAGCTCATCCATGTTCCGTGGTAACGCCTGGGCCAGAAAGCATGTTCCCTTAATTTTGCCTTTGCAAGCTGGAAAAGCTCCAGCTAGTCAAGCAAATGTTCTGTCAAGTATCAACAACTTGTTGCCCATTTTCTTCCAACAAATAAATAAACCATAAAAAAATAAAATTAATACAACCCCCATTAATTATAACAAGTTAACTAACAACTGCTACAACAACATTTCACCCATTTAACTTTACCCAAAGACTTTTTGGTAAACCTGAAGATAACATTACCCCCAAAAAAAAGGAGAAAAATCTATCTTTATATCGATAATAACTGCCAGGGTGTTGAAGAGAAGAATTCAAATTTTAGTATACGAAAGTTTTACACTGTAGCATATTTTTACTTTATGTTGTTTATGATTAAAACTTTAAAATTTCAACAACTCTCACAAACACCTTTTGTATTTACATATAGTTACAAACATTGTTGATCTTTTTAAAATTTTAATGTGTTCATAATAAATATGATTTTAGACAATTTTATAATAAAATGAATTTATAGACAATTTTTGAAGTGAACGCTAATACACGATGATTTTAGTCTCTTGTAATGTATTATGGGTGAGAAGAGATCCTTTCCCAACGATAAATATTAATTAGGATTATTTGAGGCTCTGAAAACGCACATGGGTTCTGAGTTGTTCCACTATGTCACAAAGATTCATCCTATCGACACATATTCAATTCAATGCCTTCTTACATTCCAAACAGCATGAACTTAGTTTTCTTCCTTGCTCAAGACCAAAAGAGAATAATACAAACAAATGAATAATTAAATAAAAGGGGGGAGAAAAGAAAATATAAAGAAAACTCGAGTAGAAGGATAATTGGTGAATGAATCACCTTGAAATTCACATTTACTAAAGGATAAATGTCTTTAGAGAACTCCAGTGTATATCCATTAAGGATTTTCATGTGCAAGATAAGCTTTAAAACTACAACTTTACAGTAAAGCCTGACTGGGAAATTCTATCAAAACATAAAGATAAAAAGAAGTTTTCCCTTTGAACTGACAATCCTCATGCCGAGATGAAATAAGCTACCATTTTTTCACCTGCAACAGAAAAAATAAAACGTTGCATGTATAATTAGACTTTCCACAAACATATATATATATTTTTTTTAAAATAGCTTTGATGTTTAAAGTGAAGTGAGATAAATAGTTTGTTTGGTAATATGGTTTGAACTACAATTTCATGCATGAAAATACTATTGTAAATATATAGGATGTTTGAAAAAGTGAGTTAGAACATGATGAAAATCAATTTTGGTTAAAAATACTATAAAATATGAAAGTTTTTTATTGTTTGAATTGAAACTATCTAACTCATTTTACTAAATACCATATTAATTAATTGTAATTCAAACCATATTATCCAATGGCGTGAAAATCATTACATATCAGTACTGAACAGAGAAATGACACACATTGGACATTTGTACGAATCTCACAAAAGTCCACAGGAGTTTTGAGATAGTCAAGGAGGCTACAGAAATTTGATCCATTATTGCAGGAAAACTCATGTTGGGGGCGGCTGGCTAGAGAACACTTGCATGCCAGCATGGTTTCTGTATATAAACAGTGAAATGTAGGTGGCTGCACCATTGTATGTGATCAGTGTATTTATGAAAGTAATGTCAAAAACAATGATGCCTTAGCAACCACTTTCCACTTTTGCTGCGAGCAAGGAAATCACTTGTGTGATAATGGAATAGTACTTTGTTCCTTCTCGCTTTTACTTGAAAAGTAAACATCCTTTTTTGAGAGGTTTAATAATTTGTCCATAATCATCATTAGCTCATACCATAAACATGTTGTGGTCTATAGTGTATGTTCATTTACGTTCATTATTATTAGCATTAAACAACCATCGCCGAGCACTATGCAAAAGCAAGTGCTTGGCCACATGGGATAAATTTCAAGAGTGATTTGGTCCCTATTGCATCAAAAACATGGGAACACACATTTCAATATTTGTCTAACATTTGGTCCAGAAAATTTGTTATTTTTTCAACAATTTGTAATAACTCATCCAAAATCACACAGTAGAAAATTTCATAAGATTGTACTGAATTCAGAGCTACAAATTGATTCTAAAAGAAACAGAGAAACCTACCTAAACCGATTAAGATGGCTCAACGTCCAATGCAAAGCATTAAAGCACGTTACACTACTTGGGAGTATCCGCCCTAAAAATGAATACCTGACAAGAGAAAAAGAGTGAAAAAAAAAAAGAGAATAAATATACAAGGACACACAGAATATTGTATCATGGTTAATTAACCTGTAAGCGTATTTGGAGATGAGATTTATAGGACTTGAAAGAAAAAATAACTCCAAATCTCTAATCCAAATGAAGTTTTTACGTCACATTGTTCTAATCACCTTGAATGCAGAAGGCCGGATTAATTGAAAAATTAATGCATCGCCGTCCCCTAATTTATGAGCAACAGAAAAGCCCTTCCACCCACCACTTAGTCCGGTTTTCCGGGCCAAGTATATGGTTTGATATTCCTCACCCTCTTCATCTATCAATGTCATAACTTCATCATGTTTTGGAAGGTTCGTTTTGCAGAAATGAACCGGAAGGCCCTGGTTTCACAAAATAATAATCAATGTCTCTCCCAAAAGTAAAACCACATCAAAATAATAAAGCATAATTCTTTGATTCAAGTACAATTCTAAAGTGCCATGTGAAAGATAAAAAACAACAAATGGATTTTTACAACCAAACATCATTTTCACAAATTCTATATTTTAAGCCTCCTATTCACATTTTGTTGCAAAACACAAATCCAAATTCTAAAAATTACTCATCATTTATACATTCTTTTTACAGGTGAAAAGTGTGGAAAGAACAACCGGCCGTAACTATTCTTCCTGATACGTCTCAAGCCCTTCAAACTTGAACTTAAGACATGTCATCTACCAAGCTGTTTGGAAGTAAGTCCAATATCATTAGGCCACCACCTTGGTTGTATTTTTGATAATACCCATAGTCATGATACTCGCCTGATAACATAAACTAGCAATAATTTTCCCTATCTCAATGTCAGTGAAGGACAAGCAGAAATAAAATTATTGTCTCAAAACACAAACACATACGTCGTCTCACAAGACCGTCTAGCTACACAAGACATCATCAAACTCAATGTCATCATCAGTACTATCCAATCAAAATGACAAAAGACAGTGGGGGAAGCAAAAGTTCAACGTTGTCGGAACATAAAAACAAAGTTGCGCACCAGCCAGAAGCCACCGCTCACATGGGATTGGAGCATTGTTTTAATAAAGTAGGGATATTCAGGTTCCAAACCAGACGCTACTTCCTCTGCTCTCTCTATCGCCTCCGCCCTAGCTTCTTCCGAAGCATATACCCGGTTTGACAAATCCCTGTGCTTTGAACCTGATATCCTATAAATTTATAATACCCAAGATATCAAATGTGAGAAACAAAAATCCGAAAAGTTCTTTTTCTATTGAAATGTTAACCAAATTCACCTTCTAGGTATCACCACGCGATCAAATTCGACCTGCAAAAAGAAAACGATTTTTTTTCTCCCGTGATTTATCAGTCGTCGTTTTATGAGAATCGAAGGTGTGTGGGAGAGATTAGGACTCACCTCCTTGTAAACAGGGGCGGGCAAGTTGGCGACACGACCGGACCTCCTGACGACGACCACCTGTTTTTCTGGCGTTCGAGGTTTCTTCACGCTTTTGATCTGCGGAATGTTCAAGAAGAAGAGATAGAAAGTGAGCGTTTTGAAAGAGAAGGAGAGAGAGATTATTTCTTTTCAAAGAGGTTTGGGGCTTTACAGGGGAGGGCTTGAAAGGGGAGGAGTTGCGAAGAGCTTGAGCGAGACTTGGGAGATTTAGAGCTTCAAGTCGCTTCTTGTTTTCCTCCAATCTTTGCAGACGGATTTCCTCGTATGATGATGCCTTCCGCTTAGCCATTACCATTTTCTATTTCTTCTCTCTTGTAAACCAAACAGAAACTTGTTTCTTCTCTTGGTGGTAGTGATTGTAGTGTTGCTCGCTAGTGAGTCGTGAGAGATGGGACAGGGGATTGAGGGGAAAAAAAGGCTCAAATTTCAAAAGCCGGGTTAGTCGACCGTTAGGTTCCCACTATGATGGTGTGTACTGTGTAGTAACCTTTAGTGGTGTAATCTGATTGGCACCTAACGCCAAGGACAATTTTTCAAAATCTTTTTTCTTTTTCATGTAAATACTAATTTTTTGACCTGTGCAAGTGCACGTGCTAGTGTTTGTAATGGTATTGTTAGTTTTGCATTGAGTTCAATCCATTCGTAGTTTAATTTGTAACAAATCATTGGTTTTTTTTTTTTATAGGTAAGACCTCCAACCGAAGGTAAGAAATTTATTGATATGAGCCGAAAAAGGCTATGGTATAGCCAATGGTCCAAAGACCAAAACGGGGTATACACAGACTCAAAAAAACCTACTCGGGAATCTGTACTCTGATCGACAGAGCTAAACTTCTACTAACAGTGATCCCAACAACTACGAAAAAGAGCCACATTTTAACCCAATCCTAACTATAGATACCACCCAACAAACCAAGAGGTATGGGGAAACCCTCCTCTCAGCCACACCTTGCCCACAACTTCGAGTACCACCGAGGCCACAAAGGCAACACTTCTCTAAAAAACTTGCCAATTTCTACACAAAATAGAGCCACAAACAACATCACAAAAACAAAAAACACAATATAGAGGACTAGTGGGGAAACCACTAACTTTATTACAACAAACACATAACATAAAAGCAATACAGACCAAAACACAACCTTCGTCGCAATCCATGAATCTGAGCTCCTTCAAAGCCAGCCACCTAGATGCCTTAGCCCAGCCACCCATCTAGTGGAGAGCACCCCCCCCCCCCCCCCCCTCAAAAAAAAAAAAACCATCCCCACAGTAAGACCAGAACCACCACAGCTCACCCTCTTCCGGCGGTATGAACCCAACCCCAGCCACGACTAGCCCCCTCAATGTCGATGCTAGGCATGACGACATCCAAGCTTGGCCATCCTGCGATAGACCAAAGCAGCCGACCCTCTCCTACAACTGTTTGACCCAGCCCGATCTTGGAGAAGATCTAAGCCTCCCACGACTGCCTCGGACTACAATGCCTCCTCCTTCCTTGGTCCCAAAACCATATACGTGGCGAAACTTCTCCCTCTTTAGCTCCATGCTTGAACTCCAACCCAAGCCAAGCTTCTTTCCCTTGGCGGCACAAACCCTGACACATCGAAGGTCGGTCTGTGACAACCCTCCAAACAAAGATCAAAGGCCAGCGGATCGGCGACACATCGGCCCACCGACCCTAGCTCATACTCTCTCTTTACCTTACTCTCGCTTGTAAAAAATCATTGGTTGAAGAGTAAGAGATTATTATGCGTTGTAGCTTATATTTATATTGGAAAAAAAGGATATATTAAAGAAGGAAAAAAAATTGATTAAACAATTTTATTTTTAATGGACAGTCATCAAATAAAATGATTTGTTAATAAAATAACTTGACGTTTTTAATCAAGAATAAAATAACTTGTTAACAACAACAAATATATGAATTTTATAAACAAACAATTAATATGTTATTATATGTGTTACGTATTAATGGATTGCTTTTCTTATTTTAAATATTGAACATATTTATAATAATGCACAAATTATAAACATACACATATGTTTATAATAAAAGACAAACATTTATAATTTAGGAGAGTTTTCTTTATCCTGTAAGATCATGGATAGCCTTTGAATTGGTACTTCAAGTATGTTGTTGACAACATATTTATATTGTGTGCCACTGTAATATTCAGATTTTGAAACTTTCAAATACATGAGAAATTCTTTCTCTGCTGAGTGACAACCTCAATACATTCTTTAATATTTTTTTTAATGTAATGCAATAAATAAATTATAAGAAGTTACTTCGTATATTATTTAAGTTGAAAATAATTTTTAATAAATTATATAATAATATTAATAAAAGACACTGGTGGAGCCAGCTTATGACGAGTTGGGTGCCCCCAGTCATTTTTTAAAATTTATATTTTTACCCTTATTTTGTAGTTTAAAATTTTAATTATGCTCTTATTTTGAAAGAAAAATACAACCGTACCTCACAAAATAATAGAAAAATATTGTTATGTCCCATGAAATAATTGAAATATATTGTTTGTTCTTATAAAAAAGATTAAATATGTTGTTGTGTCTTATTTTGCAAGAGAAGATATAATTATGCCTTACTTATATATTGAACTATGTAGTTATATCTTTATTCAATAAAATACTATTTCTAATTTTTTCTATAGTGTCCCCACTGAAAAAACTTCTGGTTCTGCCACTGACGATTGATACCTTTAATTTTAGCTATATTATTTGGATTGTTCAACAATTGAGGAGTTGTTCAGCATTTTCTGTAAAAAAGTGTGGCTGCTATTTCACCAGATGAATCTTGATAATGTACATCACGCTGACATCTATAGTCATGGATAAATAAATGTTAGTCATGTATAAAAACTTACAGATTCATTTTGAAGAATAGTAAAAAAAATATAGATATTATTTAAAAAGATGTTAAAATACGTTGGATCACATAAAATATTCGATCACTAGCTGTTGAAGTAGTTTTATAACATTGAAAGCAAGCCACATACCAAACTCGTTGTTTGAAATTAAAGATAGAAACTGATGCTTTTATCTAAAATGTTGTTTGTTGTTAAAAAAGAAGTTATTAAAAATTTATTTTAATTGTTTTAAGAAATGAAAACAAATTGAGCTATTTGTTAAATTTGGAAATGCAGTTAAAAATTACATCATCTGGTAAATTTTGAATTGCATCTATTTTAACAACCATGTCTGGTGTAGGTAATGCCGGTCTTGATGAGAAGGATGCTTTCGCAATATGTGTTTCTATATTCTCGAGATAATTTTCATTATCAAGTATCCTGCAAGTATAAATATAATATTGAATGTAATATTTAATAAACATTATGAACACTAAAATAGTATGAGTTGATTAATGCTAACCAAATTTGCAGTTCTGTTGTTTCAAGAATGGTTGATGATGAATGCACTACTTGATTGTTTGGTTGTTAAAGATAAACATTTTTTTCTTCCTTTGTAACTTGGATTAATTTATAAATGCAGTTTAAAGAGATATATTGAAATATCTTATCGTTCTATGCAGAGGCTATGGCTCTTATACATACAATGACAGGATTTGTTGCGATAACATCTAAAATGGTTGCAGCTTTGTTATTTGCAAATTGGTTCCACATTGATAGTAAAATTGGCTTGCATTTGAAAGTAATAAAATGGTTTTATGTGTTAGAACTAATAATATAATTACTTTTCAATATACTACTTAATCTTGATTAACTAAATATATTTCTTGAATCTTTACGGCACCAAAGTTTGTGTGAATTTCTTTCAACGGCTTGATGTGGAATGCAACTCCAATGACATCTATAATTTAAAAAAAAAATTAGGGTAAAGATACATATTAGTATCGAATAAAAGTTTATCTAATTAAGAGTATAATTTAGACACTTGCCCATCTAAATGTATTATCAACAACCTGATATTCTTTTTGTATTGGACGAACAAATGCATTTATAATGTATTAGTATTTTGATAATTTTGGAGTATTTTCAAAAGGATCAATATCATCCTGTAAGATAATTGCTTGTATCTTTGAACCCTGTTGTGTATATACGAAAGAAATATTTATACAAAAAAGTTTTAATAGTAGTTAAAGTGATGCATTTATTTTTTCAAATAACAAAAGAAGAGTAGTTTACATACCTCTAAATCAACCAAGATTAATTTTTGAAAATTTGAACGAGATTTTCATGTTTTAGGGAATTTTTGGTCCAACTTCGCGGATTTATTTCTCTTATCAATTTCAAGTTTCTTGCCATTCTACTAGTTAATAAGGATATCAACTTAAAAAAACTCAAATAATATATTTAAAAGAAATAAAATTCTATTTTATTTGTTATTTTTTCTTTTTTTAAGAGTTAGGAATTAATTGGGTGATCATAAAGAGTTGCAAAGAAATTCGTTAATCTTTTTTTTTTTTTTAGTTAAGGTGTGTTGCAGGGAAGAACTGTTGGGTTTGGTGCCCTAAAAACTGTGACATTGTATATATTGTTAATAAATAAATAAAGTGACATTTATTATTATTTTGGTTGCTTATATGTATTATGAATACATTTATAAACATCAAGAAAATTCCATGATTATTTATGTGACTATAAATTTAGCATATAAGTGTTATTTGCTTAGGGATAAAATTTATAGATAATAATTTAAATAGTCTGTAATAATTATTAATTAAAGTTTAGGATCTTTAATTAAATATTACAAGTACGGTCCAATCTCATTTAAAATGAAATAGTCATTATCTAGGCTATTAATGTAGAGACATTGGATTGGAGATACTTTATATAATGAAATTATATAGGACTGGACCAGATAAATTATGAATCTCTAATAATCATCCGTTACAAATAGAGTATTCAAATTTATCATTATGATGATCATATATTTGACAGTCTTAATCCTGAGTATTTATTAGACTCCTATTTATGACATTATGTTTTTTGATTTGCATGATAAGATTTATCTAAGTATAGATCATAATTTAACATCTTGAAAACATAATGTAATAAATAGTTGTGAATAATATTATACAGATATGGAATCCATTCCTTCCCTATGAAAGTTAGAAAAATAGTTATCTTGAGTGATAATTCAAGATTTGAACAGTAGAGCGCTCGTTCATAATAAGATTATGAATTAATTGTTCATTAGAGAATTATTGGAACTCAAGGATAAAGATGTAATAAGAGAGGTAAACGAAAATTGAACCTAGCTCTTATTATGAACTATTTATAGACGACTGACTTATATAAAATGATTATATTAATGGACTACTCGCTAATTTTTCTTTGAGTAATTTTTCTGTAACTTCAAGAGTTTAGTTTCAAGTTTTTAGTGGAGTAACACTGAAACTAATAAATTTGACACATTAATCAAAGAGTTTAATTAATTATCAAATTCATTGGAGCTTGAGTTATAGGTCCATAGGTCCCCAATACCACCTCTGTAACACTATATTGGATTTATGCATAGAATGAATTATACATATTTAATTTAAAATTATTGAATTCTGAATTAATTATTTCACACTTGAATTATTAATGTTACACAGAAAAGTGTTCTCTGTGACACATAATGTAATGTGATAAATGTTGTCACATTTAACTGAGCATTAGTTAATTAATTGATTGATTATTTATAAAATCTATTCTTAAATAAATGTGATTTATTTTTGTATTTAGATTTAGATATATATATATATATATGGTTTTGAATTAAATTTTATTTATATATAAGATTTTTATAATATATTAATATATATATTATAATATAAAGAAACATTTACGTTTTTTTTTTACTTTTATATATATATATATATATATATATATATATATAAAAGAAACGAAAGAAACGAATCAGTTGCTCATTCGTTAAAAAAAAAAGAAGAAGGGGAAAGTAAAAGGGTTATAATCATGTAAAATATATACTTTTTTTTATATATGTGATATGGTGGTTATTTTAAATTAAAAATTAATTAAAAAATTATTAATGGCTCATATATAAAAAAGGAGAGAAACAGTTATCTCAAGGGTTTTTTTTCATTCATGTAATTTTTGCAGAATACTCAGAGAGAAAAACTGAGAGTTCTTATCTGAAAAAAAAGGTCTGCTATCTCATGTGTTGAGTACATAGCAGATTCAAAAAAGTGTGAGGAAAATTCATTATTGTAGTTTAACACTCACTCGTCTTTTCATTGGTGTGGAGGCCTGGTTTGGAAGATCATGGTATCAAAGAGAAAAGCTAGGATATCCTGATTAGTAAAATTCCTAAAACTTTTTATTATTAATTAAAATTATATATCTATTCTCGATGAACAAAATTTTCATAAAATTTTTGTTTATCAATGATTCGTTTCTTCCGCTGCGTTTTATATTTTAATTCCAACAAGAACAATAGGTACATGTTGTTCTATAGCTATATTTTGGGGTTATGGTTGAAGAAGAATAATCACACTTTTAAAGAGCATAAAGAAGAATTTGCTGTTGTCTGGGAGGGAATTAGTTTTTGGAAGAAATATGGACTTCACTAAAATACCAAGGTAAAAGATCAACAAATTGCGATAGCAGTTTTTAAAGTAGACAGGTAGTAAAGAAAGGAAAAAAAAAAAGTAATAATAGATAGAAGCAGAACGAGACTAGTTAGTTGAATATCATGTTCACGATTTATATACCTTAAAAACGTAAAAATATTTTCGATTAAGTCATAAGTATCAACATTTAATTAAAAGGATAGTTTAATTTAGTTACAGCTAGTATTGTTTTCGTTAGAAGTAAAAATACTTCTATAAAAATGGAGAGAAGTCTAAAGATGATTTGTCTTATAGTACGTAAAAAAGAAAGTTATTTGAACTGAGAATTTTGATAATTGATTTGATTGCGCAAAAGTTTAGCAGAAGAAATGAGAAAATGAGATGGAGGAGGTGTTTAATGATGTTTAAAGGGTGTTTGTCTGATCATGATTTAGACCATTTTTTCAATTATAAATTATGTAAAGCTCTCACATATTACAGTAGCAATAAAAAAATCGCTACAATGTAAAGCTCTCACATACTATATTAAAAACAGTTCTAACCAATAGTTCTAACCACCCTACCAAACACCCTTTTAGTTTGTTTGTTCTTCTTAATCATGTGTCAATTAATAATGGAGCCACCTCTTGCGTTTGAAATGAATCATCAACTTTTTTTGGCGTGTGTAAGTTAATAATCCTTTTTCTTAGGCGTATTCATGCAAAGGAGATGGTACAACTCTTTTTTTTTTCCATTATGTGTGGTTAAATATCGATTAAACATATGTTGTGTATGGTTGATTTATATTAACTTATCTATTACTTGTATTTCCTAATATGTACATATTTTTGAATATTGTTATAATATTGCTTTTAAGACTATATCAGTAATTGGTTGATTTATATTTACTTATCTATTACTTGTATTTCCTAATATGTACATATATTTGAATATTGTTATAATATTGCTTTTAAGACTATATTAGTAATTGGTAAAGTATATATAATAGTAAATTAGTATACGCAGTTTAGAAAAGTAAACTGGTAAAGTATGATACTTACTTATCACGGAAAATGATCAAGTTTTAATAGTTGCTTTCTTGAATGAACAATCAGCACAAAAGAAGGAAAAGATATTTAAGTAACAATATATTTGGAGAAAGTAATTAGTTGAATATTGTTACAATATTGCTTTTAAGACTATGTTTAAACAATATATATATATATATATATATATATATATTAGTAAATTAGTATACGCAGTTTAGAAAAGTAAATTGGTAAAAGTTTGATACTTACTTATCAAGGAAAATGATCATCAAGTTTTAATAGTTGCTTTTTTAAATGAACAATCAGCAGAAAAGAAGGAAAAGATATTTAAGTAATAATAGATATGGAGAAAGTAATTAGTTGAATATCATGCACACAATTCTTATAGCTTTAAGAAGTAAAGCTCATATTTTCAATCATGCTATAGGCAGCAACATCTCAATTAAGAAGATGGTCTAATATAGTAAGAATTTAATACTTTTTCTACCACCATGGGTTGTTAACCTTTTCCCCCTTTAAATTTGTTACCGCCAAGTGTTATCTTGGCTAGATTCACTTTAAGAAATTAGTCCAATATTTCCATAATATTGACAAAACTAATCTAATGAGCATAATCTCAAGGAATCAAATCATTTGTCTAATTTTTATGTCCTAAATGGTATTCAACTAATCACATAATGGCACATTATTTAATGAAAAACATGTTAAAGTAAATTAATCACTATTTAAAATTTTTTAAATGACATGTCATAATATAAGTCCTTAAACACCTTTTGAGATACCAAAATGAAACAGGAGATTTGAATCCTAACTGAAACAAAAACTCCTGCTGCCAGATCTTCACATTATCAAATGATCCTATAATACTCACATTGCACACAAGAATTTAGCAATCTGCACCATGATAGAAAGTTACACCAAGACTTTTTTAACTTTTTTTGTCCACAGAATCCCAAATCTACAAAGATCAGAAAGTGTTCAACATGAGTAAATTAATGTAATAGATATTTAATTTAATCTTTGTAAAAAAAAAACTATTAGTTCCTAAAAGATTCTTCACACTAAAAATACTCAAGACATGCATCTAATGTTATTTAAAACTTCTCCTTTCTCTTTGCCAAAAGTATTCAAACAGCAACATATATTATTATATTCACTTCGCTTTTGAGCGATAAAAGTTGGACAAATTACATTTACATTCTTTATGTTTTATTCAAATTACAGTGACATTTTTAGACCAAAGCTAATCACATTAACATCTTTTAAGTTTAATTTTGTCAAATTTTTATGTAAAATGACAAAAATACCCTAATTAATCTAGGCCATTAATCTACAAAATTTAATCTTAACCATTACTTTAAACCAAATAAAAAACTATTAGGATGTTTGGCAGGGTGGTTAAAACCTTTAGTTAGAACTGTTTTATGCATATAAGAGCTTTATACTGTAATAATTTTTTTATTATTACTATAATATGTAAGAGTTTTAGACTATTTATAACTGAGATTATAGTTAAGACCGAGTTTACCAAAAAAAAAAAAAAGCTACAAGTAAACTAAGCACAAATCAGCCCACCCACCCCCTTCCCCTCCCCTCCCCTCCCCTCTCCCAACTTCTTGGCAGCCCACCCCCTCCCAACCTCCACAGCCCCACGCTGGCCGGCCCTCATTCCCCCTCCCGACCTTTAGCTACCGGGCTACCCTCCCTCTCGGGTCCCGACGCCCCCTCCCCTCCCCTCAACAGCGCCCCCACCCACCCCTATTCCCGCCCTCCTCTTGACCTTCAGCTGGCCCACGTCGGCCCGCTGCCCCACGCTGGCGCCCGACTCCCACCCTCCCCTGGATAGCACCCCATCCCCCCTCCCTCTTCCCGACCTTAGCTGGCCCACACTAGTGCCCGACGCCCCCTCCCCATTGCACCCCCCACCTCCATCGCCCATTATCCCTGTCTCCGTCTACTGCGCCCACCCGGTCCTCGTCCCCATCACCCATAGAGAACGAGAGAGATCGAGAGAGAGGCTGACATGGAAGAATTTACAAAAGGGCAAAAAAAAATTCCTAAATGAGGAAATGACCTCTCTCTTTTTTTGCATAAAAAAACATGTTTTTTTAGGCAGGTAAACTGTCCCAGTTTTTTTCAAAAAAAAGACGAAAATAACTGTAACGAGAAGAGGAACCTCAACAAAGTAAAAAGAAAAAAAACTGAAGCAGTTTTCATGCCTAAAAAGCATGTTTTTTTATGTCAAAAAACTACCCAAAAAAAAAAAGATCATTTGTCCAAAATCATTTTTTCTTAAAGTTACTTTTCAAAATCCCCCAGCTGACATGGAGAGGTTTTTGTTGTTTTTTAATTTATTTTTTAAATATAAACTGACTTTAATTTTTTTTTTATAACGACTTATAATTTACTTTGGAAGCAGCCTTTTAGTATATTTTTTGGGTGTATGAAATTGTGTAGTTGTAGATAATTTTTTTTCAGGTTTTCTTAAAAAAAATATATTGTTTTGATTTTAACATTTTTAAGATTATTATATCTAATTAAAAATGTTTTTTAATTGATAGTGCTATTTAAAAACTATCCATCGGGCTACTTTTTGGGCATATCCATTTTCATGGCAATTATTAGGCCATTTGAAACAACTGTTGAAATTATTAACCATAACTGTGAATAATGTAAAGTTCACATATATTACAATAAGAAACAAAAAATTGCTACAGTATAAGCTTTCACATACTACAATTCTCAAATCAAAACTATTGGTTCCAATCATTCTTACAAACAACCTATACATCCCATTATTTTTTAATCCCAGTTATTTTTTTTTTTTGCTCCAGAAAAAAGGGACCAAGTAGTGCATCTCACGTCCCATCCCTTTCGGCACATTAGCAGTCTCTAGGACCACCAAAGAGTGGAAGGAGTTTACCAAGTTTCCATATAATACGAATTAAACCTGTGTTAGGAGCATTTTAATCCTGATGATTGGTTATACAAGTATAGGATTAATGCTAATTTTAGCCCCCGGTATACCAATCATAATCAAGGCACAAATGAGTAGGACAAATAATCGAACCTGTGTTGCGAGCATTTTAATCCTGGTGATTGGTAGTACAAGTATAGGATTGATGTTAATTTTCCATGTCATAACTATATATCTCGATAAACAACAAGAGTATGATTGCATACATAGCTATCGATATTTTCACACTCAATTCTATAGCAAAATATAATGGAATTTGAATCCAAATCTTAAGTCAAAAAGAAAAAGGCAGCCAACAAGGGTGTCTTTATAAATACCAAATATAAGATAGCCGCCCAATTTGTCTCCAAGAATATGAGGAGAAACGAGATGTAGTGATCTTTGTGCGCTGCAAGCATATATTACACTTGCAATCCATCATAGTGTCGCCTTCGTGGAAAAAGTCATGTCCAATTTGCCGTTGGATTTAAGACATGTACAATCTCCAGCATATAAAATTGTTTGAGAAACTGACGCTATTGCCCAAATAAAAAATGTTTTGAAATTTTGGAGAAGCAAGACTCTAAGTTTGATTAGAAAATTAGTTGGAATGTGCAGCCTTGATTAGTTCTCACGATCTTTTTCTTCTTTCCTAGAAGTCTAATGGTAAAATCTGCTTTTGTTATGAGCAGCACTCGAGTTTTATAAGTACAAACCTGTATATGATCTCTTTTAATCGTCTTAACCCTGTTCTTTATCAAAAAACAAAAAGAAAAATTATAATAGCTAGATCATATTGTTAAAATGTCACAATATGTCAATAAATTATCATCGGCTGTTCTAGGAAGAAAGTACGGTAAAACATGGTGAGAACGGAAAGGATACACTCAGCATGGCTTTTCTCCTCGGTAACTTATCAATCCCAAGTCCTTCAGCCAGGGTAGGACCTCTTCCAATCCTTCTTTCAAACTTCTTGGTTTATAACCGAGCTCTACTTTGGCCTTCTCACACGAATATGCCCACTGATGTCTTAAAACATGAACCGTCTGCTCCAACATTAACCCAAAAGAAAATTGTAAGCCAATAGTACATCAACAGAAGAAAGAAAACAAGGAAAATAAAACCAGTCTCTTTCCAAGGAAGAACAAAGAGTACATGAACTTCTAAAGGTTTGGCATAAGTAACTCTAGATCAATATCTGATTTAGTACCAATATTGAATAACAACTCCGCTAGACAATTCTCAAAATGTCGTGCCATGTAAAGACCAGAACACGTTGCAAAAAGAACAAAGCATACCGGGGGGCTGATCAGAGGTAGCTTTCCAAAAATGTGGGAGAAAATAACCGATACCCAACCATATGCCTCAATCAACCAGAGGGGAATGTTAAATCTAGGCCTCTTTGTTTCAGTGATAATAGCAGCTATATCAAAAACATGCTTGAACGATGCATTTTCTCCGGTTAGTAGATATCTCTCACCCACTCGACCTTGGGTCATTGCTGCAATGTGCCCTTCTACTACATCATCTATATGGCAAAAGGAATATTTATCAAATCCACGGCCTATATAGCCAGGTAGCCGTCCGTTAAATCGTTCGATAATCTGAAAGGAAAACAAAATCCTTTTAATCCATCGGTACTACAATTTGTAGGCATGGATTATTTTGGTAAAAATCTATATAATCATAGCAAGAACTTCTCACTCAGAGGAAACCATAGTTTGTTCAACATGGACACTCCAACCAGCTAAAATCGTCCCTTCATCATAGCTGTTATGCTAACTGGGACAAACATCAACTATTGGGAGGTTTCTCAGACCATTTTGACCCTCCCATCCGAATGAGTTATAAGCAGGAAATATGGTTGGCTCTCAACATCGCAAATGATCTTGTTTAATTGAAGAATGGAGATTTTAACGTATGAAGACCCAAAAGAGCAATCATCAAAACATTTGACCTTGCGCTATTCAATTTACAGGCAACAAAAAATTCTGAAGAAAAGAAGAAATAATAAATACCAGCCGAGCAACTATATTCCCCGCCGTGACCTTGCCGGGGCCATAGATAACTCCGGGATAGACCACCACTAATGGCAACCCCTCCGCGGCAGCTCGTAAGGCAATCTTGTCCGCAACAGCCTTCGATCTCTCGTACTGTGTGCAAAAAAGCTCTTCTTGATGGACCTGCCATCACAAATAATTAAAAAAAAAAAGAAGAAATAAATTCATCAATTTATCTTTTCTAATTCAGAAAGCAGAGTTGAAACAAAATGAAAATCTGTACTTGAGTCTCGTCGGCGACGAAGCCATCGGTTGGTCCCAGAGCGAAAAACGACGACGTGTAAACGACCTTCTCCACCGTCTTCGTCTCTCTAACCGCTCGCAGCACATTCTCTAATCCTCCTACGTTGACCTAGTTAAACAGAATCAAGAGATTCAACAAACACGATTCCCAAATCGAAGTGAAAATGAGAATTTTCGAGTTGTTAGAGGGGAGGCGGTGGATTACGGAGAAGAACTTGGAAGGTTCTGGAAGCCAGGGCTCGACAAGGGCGGCGGCGTGGAAGATGACGTGGCAGCCGGAGAAGGCGGGTGGGAGAGAAGAGTAATCGGTGATATCACCATAAACGATCTCTAAGGCGGCGCCGTCGAATCCGCCGGCGGAGCGCGGAGGAAGGAAGGAGAGGTCGCTCGTCGGACGAACCAAGGCGCGAACGGAGTATCCGTTTCGCAGGAGGCCGTGGCAAAGTCTGCCTCCCAAATAACCTGACGCGCCGGTTACGAGAATCTTCTTCATACTCTCTCTCTGTCTCTCTCTTTACGTAATTGGTATTCTCCGGTTGGCGCTATGAAGTGTAAATGATTGGAACAAAATTTTGTTCGTCTATTTTTCCTATTTAGCAGTTTGAGCAGCTAAGAGCCATATGCAATGATTTGGTCATCACAGTTCAGTCTCAAGTAATATTCAGTTTGCAATGGACATAGATACCGCTTTTTCCGGCGTGTCAAAATTCCAGGTCATTTGTCAAATAAATAATGTTCAGAAATTAATTCTAACATCAGCTTTTTTGTAATAATTCCTGCCGTTTAATAAAGAGCAATGCTATACGTTCCGAGGACTAACTTGATGGTCTGTTAGGCATATATGTCCTAAAGAGTAAAAATATAATACGTTTTTGAAGACATTTTTATCAATAAAGAATTTATTCATTTATATATACCAAATATTGTCCTCTTTATGTTCATATTTGTTGAATGTATGATAAGCAAACAGTAGTCTGAGACTGTCAGTCTAAACCTTAAGAGTTGGGCATATGATGAGATGATTATGCGGTAGACACGACTCTTAAGGTGATGGTCTAAAATATATGATCCGCAATCGAGGGAATAAAGTTGGGCGCTTTGTTCATGTAAAGATTGTTATGTTGTCTATATCCCTTTTGGGAGATGGTTTGTCTTGGCCATCGGAGTTGGACTTCGTGAATAGAAACATTGGCGCGTTGTCATAGGTGACGATATGTTGGATCGGGACATAAAGTGAATTGATTTGGATTAATAATTCTGTCTTGGCAAATCGATTCACTTTAGACAATCATTTGTATTGTATCTTAATCCTGAGATGAATAATGGGCCCGTTGTCTCGATTTGTGTCTTTTGATGTACCAATGGGTGACTCCCACATCTCTATAGTGGCATGCATGTCGGTACGTTGGAGGCATGACTCTTGGTAGCGTAGACTTGTTATTCATAGATATGGAATCCATAGCTCCTCTTTAGGAGTAATGATATCCTCTTATATGCGTTGTCCTGTAATTGGAAAACTGGAGCGCTCAACCATTTGGATACATAGGTGTAACCGAATGGTATACTATCTTTGGATGGTAAGTTTTCTAATGGTGAGACAATGGAACGTAAGATAAAAATAATCGGGAAGGTAAGACAGAACTTGTCCTTAAGCCGATTATGGATGATCATATGGGGATGCGATACACTATGATATGTCATGGAGACTTAGCTACACGAGCTTCGTAATTCTATAAAGTTCGAGAGTGCAGCTCCAAGCTTTTAGTGGAGTAGCGTTGGAGTTGATAATTGTGAAATGTATATCTGGGATATTGGGTTTCATAATTATCATGAGCTTGAACTTTATAGGTCCATTTTGGTCCCCTTTGCTAGCTCACAAAATCCTGTAACGACACGGCGTGCTTTTCCAATAATTGGTGACTTATGTCGGATTTATCAGATTGGTTTAAAATTTATAAGAATCAAATAATTCATGTCTGTTTATCGGTTGAATTAATTATGTAAGAAATTAGTTCAAGATGAACTTGTTGAATTATGGCGTTCGGATAATTCTTGTCTGTTTATCGGTTGTTTTAATTTTGGACAATTAGAACAAGATAAACTTGTAGAATTATTGTGAATTGATTTATTTTCTTAGAGATTATCTTGATAAAGTTTGTTTTGATCAGATATCTTTTCTATTGGGCTATTTGAATCAAAACTGAGACTTTATCCTTTAGAATCTCGGGTGGAAAATAAAAGATTCGCAGAGATTTTTTCTCGGCAGTTCGGCATGCCGGATGACGTGTTCGGCCTGTCGAACTGGTCAGTTCGGCCTGCCTATCACACAGTTCGGCATGCCGACCGCGACAGTTAAGATTACGCGTTTTTCACGCGTATCTTATCAGATATTGATCCGAACTTGATTCTGTTTCGATTTTTGAGACCTAATCTGATATGGACTGACCCCAAGGACCAATAGGTATAAAAAGGGAGTGAGTCTAATGATTTACTCAGATCAATTTGAGAGATTAAGAGTGATACTCTTCTAGTGAGCATCTGAAAACTCCCTGAGAGCTTTTATTCACAAATCACGAACACTAGCTTTGGGTTCTCTCTATTGGTTGGAAGGAGAGTCACCGGTGGAAGAGCTGCACGTGTGAGCCTACATTCACTCCGGTTGTGGATAGAGAATAGCAAAGAAGACCAGTTGGTTGAGGCTCTTCTGGAACGTTACTTCTCTACACAGGTCGCGGAGGTTCTTCGGCACACTGAGGTTAGTAAGATCTGTTTAATTTATACATATAACATGTCAAACTTGTGTTTTGGAAATTACTCTGATGAAAAATTTTTAAAATTCCGCTGCGCACTTTGTTTCCAACAGGGCCCACCTCGTTGAGAGGGTTGAGCTACAGCCCAATCGAAAAAAAAATATTTGATAAATACTATTTATTCATCCTATAATCTTTTAAAGACTTTGCAATAAAATACTTTTTTATTTGTGTTTAAAAAATAGGGTTGAAACTAATTTTGATTAAGATTATTATAATATATGTAAATTTTATATTTTAATAATTTTTTTATTTTTACTATTGTAGTTGGTTAGAATAGTTCTAACCAACGGCCAAACACTGTCAGTCAAAAACATCAGCTTGACCTAGTATTATTTTTGTTATTTTGTAACCTAAAACCCCTCAAGTCCTTTGGCAATAAGGCAGCGCCGCGGCGCTTGAAAGCAAGGCCGCGGCACTACAATCCAGAGCTGCAGCGTTCTAATTCGAGAAAACTAGCGCCGTGGCGCTCCAATGCGGCCTGATCATGTATTTTACGTTTTTATTCGTTTTTGGGTTATTTTGGGCTAGGATTTGAGTCCCCATACATATAAATACATCATATTCTCCATAGTTTAGTGAGTTACATTAGAAAGTTACAAAAGTCACAAAATTTCATAGAGATTAAAGTGTTGAGAGTGATACAGAGAACTCAGTCTTGTGAGTTTGTGAGTGATTGAGTGAGTGAATTTCTGTATTTTAGCGCTCTAAACACCGTTGTAGTTTCCTTTTTGTGATTAGTGGGTTGCTTTTCCTCTGCCCGTAGTTTTTTTACCCTTCATTAGGGTTTTTCACGTAAATCTTGTGTGCAATTTCTCTCTATTTCTTGTTGTTTATTGTTTTGATTTCTAACAAGTAGTATCAGAGCTTTGGCTTTGATTTGCAATGGCAACCATGAAATTCGATATTCCGCTGCTCGATCGCACAACGAGGTTTTCTCTATGGCAAGTGAAGATGCGGGCTGTTCTGGCACAGATGGACCTTGATGATGCGCTATTGGGTTTCGGTAAGATGCCCTCATCATGGTCGAAGGAGGAAAAAGAGCGTAAGGACCGAAATGCTTTGTCCCAAATACACCTTCATCTGTCAAATCAGATTTTGCAGGATGTACTGAAGGAGAAGACTGCTGCTGCTTTGTGGCTCAAGCTGGAGCAATTATGCATGACCAAGAGTCTTACTGGCAAACTTCATTTAAAGCAGCGTCTATACTCTCACCGAATGTCTAAAGATACTTCTCTTGAGGATCACTTAACTGTGTTTAAGGAGATTGTATCTGATTTGGAGGCTATGGAAGTTAAGTGTGATGAAGAAGACCTTGGGTTAATTTTATTATGTTAATTGCCTTCATCATATGTCACATTTAGGGATACTATCTTGTATAGTCGAGACACTCTTACCCTTGATGAGGTTTATGAGGCTTTATTTTCTAAAGAAAAGATGAAGTAGTTAGTTACTGGATCTGAAACACAAGGAGAGGGTCTAGTTATTAGAGGTAGAACCCAAAAGAGAAGTTCTAGGACTGAGATTAGAGGTAGGTCTAAATCCAAAAATAAGGAGAAGTTCTATAGCTATTGCAAGAAGAGAGGGCACATTAAAATTGAGTGTTATAAGCTGCAGAACAAAAACAAGAGGGCTGAAAATCAGAAAGGGAAGAAACTAGACGCTGATGAGGCTAGTGTCGTTGAAGAAGGCTCTGGTGGTGAGCTTTTAGTAATTTCTGATAGTGATTCTAAACCCTATGAGGATTGGGTTCTTGACACTACATGTACGTTTCATATGTGTCCCAATCAGGATTAGTTTTCAACATATGAAACGGTTCCTAAGGGCTCTATTTTGATGAAAAACAATGCCCCATGCAAAGTTGCTGGTATTAGTACTGTCAGAATTAAAATGCATGATGGCATAGTGAGGACACTAGGTGATGTGAGGCATGTCCCCGATCTTAAGAGGAATTTAATTTTCTTAGGTACTCTTGATGCTAAAAGTTACAAGTACACCGGTGAAGGTGGAGTTTTGAAAGTTAGCAAAGGCGCTCTTGTGATGATGAAAGCACAAAAGAAGACTGCTAGTTTGTATGTTCTGCAAGGTACTACAGTTGTTGGTGATGCAAAAGTTACTACTTCCACTATGTCTAATGATGATCTCACTAAGTTATGGCATATGCGACTGGGGCATAGAGTGAGCTTGGGATGGTAGGGTTCAGTAAGCGAGGGCTCCTTAATGGACAGTGCACAGGTAAGATGGAGTTCTGTGAGCACTGTGTTTTTGAAAAGCAGAAGAAAGTTCAATTTGGCAAAGGCATTCATAACACAAAAGATATTTTGGAGTATGTTTATTCTGACCTTTGGGGACCGTCTATTGTTTCTTCTTATGGTGGTGCTAGTTATATGCTTACCATTATTGACGACTATTCCAAAAAGTTATGGACATTCTTTTTGAAACAGAAGAATGATGTCTTTGCTACATTCAAACATTGGAAGACCATGATAGAAAAGCAGACCGATAAGTCAGTTAAACGTCTCCGCACTAATAATGGCTTGGAGTTTTGTTCGAATGAATTTAATTCCTTCTGTAAATCAGAGGGAATTCTGAGGGACTTAACAGTCCGACGTACTCCGCAGCAAAATGGTGTGGTCGAGAGAATGAACAAGACGTTGATGGAGAAAGTGCGCTGCATACTCTCTAATGCTGGGCTACCTAAGTCATTTTGGGCTGAAGCCGCTTCTACAGCTTGCTATTTGGTCAATCGCTCTCCTTCCATTGCTATTAACAAGAAGACACCGCAAAAGATGTGGTCAAAAGAACCTACAGATTACTCAAATTTAAGAATTTTTTCTGTCCTGTCTATGCTCATGTTGATAATGGAAAATTGGAGCCTAGATCCATGAAGTGTATATTTCTTGGTTATATGCCTAGTGTTAAAGGCTATAAGTTATGGTGCCCGAAAACCAAGAAAGTTATTATCAATAGAGATGTTGTGTTTGATGAGACTTCTATGTTATGTGGGACATCTACTACAGGGTCTAGTGATGTTGATCGGGACAGATCTACAAACAGGTGGAGTTTCAAATAGAGACAAGTACATCATCCGATTCTACTTCCCAGTCAAGTTCAGAGAGTCAAGGCGATAGTGCTTCCTCATCGTCATCACCACCGTCACCACAGTACTTTATTGCTAAGAATAGGCCGAGGAGAGATGTTAGGCCTCCACAGAGATATGCTGAGGCCGACTTGGTGGCTTATGCTTTATCAATAGCAGAAGGTATTGAGTCTAGTGAAGAACCTTCTACCTATTCAGAGGCGGTTAATTCAGTTGACTCTGGCAAGTGGATGATTGCTATGCAGGAGGAGATGGAATCCCTACATAAGAATGGCACATGGGATTTGGTGAAGTTACCCAAAAGGAAGAAAGCTATTCGCTGCAAATGGGTATTTAAAAGAAAAGAAGGCACACCGGGAGTTGAAGATGCTAGGTACAAGGCTAGACTGGTTGCAAAAAGATACAGTCAGGTTCCAGGTGTTGACTTTACAGATGTATTTTCTCCTATGGTTAAGCATAACTCAATTCGAGCCTTGCTTGGCATTGTGGCCACTCATGATCTTGACCTTGAGCAGTTAGATGTGAACACTGCATTTTTGCATGGAGAGCTCAAGGAAGACATTTACATGCAGCAACCTGAAGGTTTCATTGTTACAGGTAAAGAAGACTACGTTTGCTCGTTGAAAAAGTCTCTTTACGGTTTGAAACAGTCTCCTAGGCAATGGTATAAGATATTTGACTCATTTATGATCGCTCATGAGTTTAAGATGAGTAGCTATGACAGTTGTGTCTACTTCAAGAAGGATGATGATGGATCATTTGTTTATTTGCTCTTATATGTTGATGATATGTTGATTGCTGCTAAGGATAAAGGAGAGATTAAGAAGTTAAATGCTCAACTCAGTAGAGAATTTGAGATGAAGGACTTGGGAGCTGCCAAGAAGATTCTCGGCATGGAGATTTTGAGAAATAGAAAGGCAGGTAAGCTTTATCTGAGTCAGAAAGGCTATATCGAAAAAGTTTTACATAGGTTCAATATGCAAAAAGCAAAACCAATGAGCACTCCATTAGAAGCACATTTCAGACTTTCAGCTGCGTTAGCTCCACAGTCAGATGATGAGATTGAGTACATGTCACGTGTTCCATACTCTAGTGCAGTTGGTTCCCTCATATATGCTATGGTATGTTCTCGCCCAGATATAGCATATGCAGTTAGTACAGTTAGTAGGTACATGGCTAATCCAGGTAAAGAGCATTGGAAAGCGGTGCAATGGATTCTCAGATACTTACGTAATACTACTAACGTTTGTTTGCACTTTGGGAGGACTAGAGATGGTGTTGTGGGATATGTTGATTCTGATTATGCCGGAGACTTGGATAAGAGGAGGTCACTTACTAGGTATGTGTTTACAGTTGGTAGTTGTGCTATCAGTTGGAAGGCCACCTTGCAGGCTACTGTTGCTTTGTCTACTACTGAGACAGAATATATGGCTATTACAGAGGCTTTCAAAGAAGCTATTTGGTTAAAGGCCTATTTGGAGAACTCAGTGAAGACTTGCAGACTTTTAAGGTGATGTGTGACAGTCAGAGTGCTATTTTTCTCTCTAAAGATCAAATGTTTCATGAGAAGACGAAGCACATTGACGTTCGTTATAACTTTGTTCGTGATATTGTTGCTCGTGGTGATATTGTTGTGAGCAAAATCAGTACACATGATAATCCTGCCGATATGATGACTAAGTCGTTACCTACAGCTAAGTTTGAGCATTGCTTGAACTTGGTTGGAGTTCATGCTCGTGTCGGTTAGTTGCCCGTTGGGGCTTTGTGGAAGAGGTGGAGAACTCGGTTAATCACATGTTGGAGTTCTTTATGGTGGATTTTGTGTCAAGGTAGAGATTGTTATTTTGTGACCCAAAACCCCTCAAGTCCTTTGGCAGTAAGGCAACGCCGCGGCGCTTGAAAGCAGGGCCGTGGCGCTACAATCTAGCGCCGCGGCGCTCTAATTCGGGAAAACCAACTCCGCGACGCTCCAATGAGGCCTGTATTTTGTGTTTTTACGCGTTTTTGGATTATTTTGGGTTAAGGTTTGAGTCTCCATACATATAAATACATCATATTCTCCATAGTTTAGTGAGTTACATTAGAAAGTTACAAAAGTCACAAAATTTCATAGAGATCATAGTGTTGAAAGTGATACAGAGAACTCAGTCTTGTGAGTTTGTGAGTGATTGAATGAGTAAATTTCTGTATTTGAGCGCTCTAAACACCGTTGTAATTTCTTTTTTGTGATTAGTGGATTGCTTCTCCTCTGTCCATGGTTTTTTCACTCTTCATTAAGGTTTTTTCACGTAAATCTTGTATGTAATTTATCTTTATTTCTTGTTACTTTTTGCTTTGATTTCTAACAATTTTCTATAGTAATAAGCCCGGTAGTTGAGGAGATTTTTTTTGGAATTAACAACATCCTCTTGTTCTTAATACAAACAACGATCGGCAACACAAAAGGGAAAGAATCCAAGCTCCTTTCAGTGAAGTCATCAGCACAATCCAACACATTCTAATGTCACCCTTTTATTGCAAAGAAAACAAGGTTTCAGTGTCTCTCTTTCGGGGTTATTATTAGTTGTTAAGCCTATAATCTCGAGCGACGTATGCACTTGATGGGATTAAAATGGGTGTGCCTTCTTGTAGAAGTATATGGACGCCTACTTAAGGAATCAGATGGCTTCATATCCCAATCTTCTACGTTCTTGGGAACGCAGACATCAAACAGGATCTGGCCAAGAATGCTGTGAGCGCTAATGCTCGGTGGGTTCGGGAGGTGAATTAGACCTTCTCTTTGTTGGTCTTGTACGGACCCGACATCTCTGCCTTCATAATACTGCACTGAGCTTGGTAAGAAGTCGTCGCTAGGTGCTAGAGTAATTCCCTGGAATCCGTTTGAGCTCGCTGCAGCTTTTCTGGTTGTATGAATTGGCTCCATTATCTCGTCATGTGTCGTTTCCAGAACATGCAGTCTTTCTCTTTCAAGTTTCCGTGATCTTTGAGAATAAATTCTTGCTGCTTTACCAAGGAGCTCCGTCACTGCAGCCTCGTAGTCGATTCGGTAATGCCTATAGTGGCCTGTGGCAAAATAAAAGCAAGTCAAAAGGAGAGAGAAATAAAACTTGATTATGACAACCTGGCAGTCCTATTTATGTCCAGACTCCATAGAGTACTTAGCAAACTAGTAAAATTGTATCCCAACAAGTTCTAGACAATTCCCAACAGGCTTTTTTTGAGAACTCCGTTTCAACACAAAAATTTCAATTGCTAGAGTGCAAAGCCCTTACATGCTATAGTAAAAAGCAAAAGTTTGCTGCAGTGTAAAGCTCTCACATACTATAATTTTTAAGTTCCAACAAGGTTTCCAAACACACTTAAACAAAAGGAATTTTCACTTATATAAATTCTCCAAGACACAATTGAGGAACTTTGAAGTTAAGGGGCAGACCTACGTGAGGAGAGCCATTCCATTTTACCAATTTAACGTCAGCCCCAAGTTCTTGAAGTCGTTGGGCAAAATTACAGATAATTTGGTAGGGAGCAAGTTCATCATTTTCTGAGCATAAAACCAGATATGGAGCCTTCATGCCCTGCACAAAATTATAGCAGATAGAGGAAATGATTAAAAAAGTGCAATTTTTCTTTTGAAAAAAAAAAGTGTAATTATTAATAAGCCACAAACAATAATAGTACGATGAAAAAGGGAAAACATTAAAAAAAGTACACTCATTGAAGCGCAATAATATGCTTGGTTACTTACAACAGAGGAGTAAAGAGTCTGCCAATACTCAGCACGTTGTTGTTCAAACCTGTTTAGGAAAAGGGCATCAAGGCTAGATGCTATGCCATGAGCTAACCAAGATACCATTCTTGGTGGCTGAGACATTTTCATGACAGATGGGTGAAGAAGAAATTTGGTACCCAGATCACTGGTAAAATCCACTGGACTTGAATCGTATATGTGGCCACAAATACAGTCTTTAACCAATCGGTAATCATCCTTCACACACAAAAAAAAAAAAAAAAAAAGGAGTAGAGAAGAGCAGACAGAGATTAGTACAAATATGCAGTAGTTTTAACAAATATTGGCCAACTGAGACATCCATAGCAGACCCAAATTATATCTAACTTCATACACATTGGAAAGTAAAAATTGAGCATATCACATGGTTTTTAACTGAATTTGAAAAGAAAACGCATACCAGATTGAGTTGTGTTTCACAGTTCCCCTCAATTATCTGCCAAGGCAAAAATGCATTTATTAGAACCTTTTGAATCATTGTATTCCACATAACCCTGAACAATAAGAACACTTAAATACGCTCAGAACATGGAACAGCCATTGCTTGGAGAAGTGTACCTGAAGAACCTTGAACATACATGCTTTAGGACCGCCAGAAAACGATGCAAAGACCACTGGGCATGGCTTAATATTCAGCTCCTACAACCAAAATCAAAAAGCACATTTTCTTGTAAGCTTATATGACACATTAATCTCGAAATAATAGACCTTTCAGTTTTACGTTAATCTAATCTTGCTTGGCAAACAGCTTTGCCATTAATTCAGATTTAGTATTATAGTTGATCGAATCGGAATAAGAGTTCAGCCACTGCTAAATAAAGAACCAGAATTTTTTTTGACTGACCTGAACAAGCTCATGTAAAAGATCAATTGCCAGTGTTGTTGCCTTCTCAGGGAAGAACCTGCCAATATTATGGATATCAAAGTCAGTCTAATATCAATTTCATAATTCAGATATAACTTGAACAATAACACCAAAAAGATGAAGGATTATACTAGGATTATGCGTTATTCTTGGCAATCACATTTTCAAAAACACTCACATAAACAATCTAAGCAACAAAGCTCTGCGATTGACCTACAATTCTAGTAAATCAAACCCAAGAAACCCCGAGAAGCTAAAACAGCGTCTAAACCAAAAGAAAAGCGAAAAGCAATGGAAATCTTGCAGAGAAAATACAGAAAGAATCAGAGAAATTGGAACTGACATGTTGAGAAATTGAGAGTGGCAAACAAGCGAATTCCATCCGTGAGAGGAGTACAGCTGAACGTAGCTCTTCAAGTGCCTTTCATGGCTCGACATCCATGCGAAAACCACCACAATCCCTTCCACTTTCCCAGTTCGCTCCTTTCTTCCCCAATAATACCTTCCTCCGAACCCCCACATCTCCTGCTTCAATCTTCCCCCAAGTTATTCCCCAAATTCCAACAATATTTTTCCCCGATTATACGCCTTCAAAATCGAAACCAAGAAAATGAAAAATAAGATGAGAAATTACTTTGACGAACATGATTTGGACAAAGAAAGTCTTTGGAATTTGCAGAGAGTAGAACGAAAGAGAGAGGTGCAATGAGGGAGAGATATTCGGCCCCGTACGTTATGATTGTTGCAGCTTTTTTAATATTTTTTTTAGTTTGGGTGTCTTCCCAGTTTTGGATTCCTGCAATCAAGTCGAAATTGTTATCATGCATCTACCTTCTGACGCCTTAAAATGGTGCGACGTCCTTTCACTGGGTTTTGAAAGTACTAAAATACCCTCGGTCCATGTGCTAAATATATTCAAATTAGTTATTTTATTTAAGTCACGTGGTTTAAATTAAGATTTGAACTAGTGATTTGAATTGTTATCCAAATTAACGTTTAGATGTATATTTAAGTTTTAATCTGAATATGAAATAAAATTGAAATTTATGTTTGAATAAGTAGTGAAAAAAGTTTTTTAATTTTTTAACTTTTTTAACAAATCTAATAAAATCTTAATGTTAATGACCTTAAAAAATATACAATATAAATATTAATTTATTCATATCTTCACTAAGAGCACAATGAAAAAAAAATCATCTTATTTAGATATCAAATAAAAAAGTTACAATTTTTTTCCCCTCAAATATAGGAAATATAATTTTAATTTTTACTATAGCAAAGATATCCAAGTATCAACAGTTTAAGGGTAAGAACTCTAAAAACTTGAATTCTTAATATTCATTTGATCCAAATTTCGGAGAAAACAAATATATATCCAACAGATTCTTAATACTCAAATCCAACTTTGATTTTATTGAATCTAAATAATACTCCAACCAAACGTACTTTGGATTCTTGAGAGTTAAAGGATTCGGATTTTAGGAGAAACAAACATGTATCTGAAGGATTCTTGATACTTAAAAATGAATTTGAATTCATTGAGTACAATGAGTACTTGAACTAAACACCACTTAGTTTTTACTGTAGCAGAGATATCCGAGTATTAAAAGTTTAGGGAGTCAGAACTCTAAAAACTTTGAATCTTTGATACTCAAAAGATTTAAATTTTAAGAGAAATAAATACGTATTTAAAAAATTTTAATATTTAAATTAAATTTGAGTCTAAAAAATCTAAAATTCTCAAAACAAACAGGTAAATCGCCTAAGCACCCTTTTTGTAGCCGTGTCGCTCCTATTTGGATGGACTTCATATCCAACAAAACCCGATAAAATTATTTTTGATGCTTCAAACATGACGCTGTCTTTTGTGGAATATCCTTATCTAATCATATAAATTTTCTGTAAATTTTATCACATTTAAAAATCCTGATTCTTTCTTCCTAAATGGAACTATTTATTAGATATTTCCATTGATTAAAAAAATTAGTTATAGAGTTACACGTATGCTCGGTATGTGGCGTATTTTTTAAATATTTTTCATGGAGTTTTTTCTTGAGTGTTTCATTTGAATTTTCTGGTGAATAATGTTTGTTTTTCTTTTCATATGCTGAGATATATTTTTCCTTTTCCAAAAAAAAAAAAAAAGTATCCACCCTATAAAACACAAGTTTTATGTTAAAGCCATGCCAACACAAGTATTAAAGAAACCCTATTAAATGTGCTCATTCCTCCCGTTTTCTGTTTTGGGTTATACTATTAAGGTCATTACCATCCAGCTTAACCGGCTCAGATCCATCCAATTGGTCTAACACAGTACAATTTACAATTTTTTTTTTTTTTTGTATTTCCTAACAATTGCGTGGAAGTACATCTCAATCTTCGTGATGAATTTGGGAAAAGGGACGTAAGAAAGCGTAGTAGACACGTAAATGCCTAAGCAAACGACTCAGATTTTAGTCTTTATGAACGCAGCTCCCGATGTTGAAAGACTCATGCCACCTTTAGTCTCTTCACGGGTCGACTTTGAATTAGTCAGACTAAACCACCCAAACCTTTAGGGGCTTTAAGAGTTTGTGTTGTTTATGATGAGCCTGGATACAGGGGGTTTCACCGAAAAAATAATAATATAACACAAAAACTCATCTAATAATAAGTTAATAACATGAACGTGTTGGCCAGAAAAGCTAATAGGAAACAAATATAATACTTGACCGTCGACCAACCTTGCATCTTATCCACAAATTACGAATATTGAACAGTAAACGGGATACCCCACTCCCTAAATCACTCCAACAGCCAGCTGAAGTTTTTCCTTTTTTTTTTTTTTTGGGAAAAATTGTGGTAGGTAAAAAATGGGGAAAAAAGTCGTTATCGATGAAACACGATACCAAACCGTCACATTAGAAAAATTTTAATATGATAATTTAATAAAACTTGACAAGGATTTGTTGTACGCTTGTGTTGGTTTTTTATTCTTATCGTACCATAGAATTTTTCTATCAATTTTTTTTTCTTCTAGTTGGGATCAGTCCGGTAACGTTAGTGTGTCCACTTGAAGTCATCAAATTACTCAGCATACAGAAACTCGATCAAACAGGTGCAATTATGGACTCACAATTTTGCTTCCCAGGGGCGAGTGGCATCCGTATCAAGAGGTACACGGCCTAAAACACTACCGACCTATCTCCAGTAAAAGTTTTCCGAGTGCTTCAGCAGTGAGAGGGATGTACAAACAATCCTGCCCATCAGAATGCCTCCTGGTCTTGACCAGCTCATGATCTTTGAATTCCGTCAAATGGGAGTTAAGCTTAACCTGGTTGCTTGCCAGGAACCGCTCTCGGCAGATGGTGTATAAATTATCGAATGGCATTCCTGTGAGCAAATGTGTGACATTGTTGACTTCCAATGTATCAAAATAAGACCCCGTAATGTGAGCTTAAAGAAGAATAAATGCTCCAAAAGAGGCGTAGATAATGTACCTTCTTCATCGGGATGAGACAGTTGATATTCCGCAAGAACTCTGAATACACTCTGGGCATTTGTTGTCAAACTCTGTAAAACCAATGCTGCAGTTTTGGCACTTTGGGTGGTATTGCCATTTGTGAAAAATAAAGGAAAGAATGTTCCTTCAACCCTCTATGCTGCAAACGTAGGAACATGATACCAACACCAATTGAACTGTGTGAGAACCATCTTCTTGTCCCACACTAACAACATACAGAAGATAGTCTACTCAGATAAAGGAATTATTATGAATTAGTGCTATTCGATAATGCTGATACATGGCCATATTCCTGTCAAGCAGACAATTAGAATTTGCTGCCGAGGATGCTAATGCTGCGTGTTTGAGATAAGTTTGTTGTCTCTCCAAAAGTATACCAACAGACACAAAGATACTTTATTCAGTTTCAGCCACCAACATTAAAGTTTCACTTGCAAGAAGAAATAGTATGCTGAAAATTACCAAAACTTTTCCTACTACACATGCACACTAACCAACAATTGATGATGGTTTTAATTTTAAACTGAACAGATGCAAAGTCACAGGAAGCAAAGTGATGATGTCCCAGCAACTAGATTAATTACTTTGCACAGTATTATTTAGATGGTGGAGTGGACTTACAAGGAGGTGTATTCACATGGTCAATAGAGGCAATGATTCGAATATTGGAACAAGAAGCTAAGCGTGCAAGAATCTGTTGAGTTTCGGAGTCCCTTAACCCAGGCCCATCGATGTTGTGAATAATGATGCATATAAAATAATCATTCTCCTCCACCTGTGGTCCATCCAAAAATGCAAGAGGATCATCCACGGATTTAGAATTAAAAGGCTGCTGTCCTTTTGGCGTGTTCCCCTAAGTATTCCTACGTTTGTTCTTCAACTGCTCGCAAAGAATTTCAGCGAAGGCTGCCAAGACCTACATTTAAAGCATGAAGATGTATATTAAGAAAAATAGAAAAGGGTAAAATCGCAATGAATTGATTTGGAATTTATGCAAGTTTATGCACCAGTTTTATATGCATTGACTGAAGATAACCGTTGATTACAACCACAGAGTATTCAGTCATCGCCGTCGAAGCAAAATCTTCAATCAAGGCTTTCTTAGATCCAAATCCATACATTAGAAGGCCAAATCCACACCCAGCATATTTAAAAGAAAAAAAAAATCCAGGGTATGATAAAGATTATGTCATATGTGCTAGTATGATCAAACTCACTAAGCAAATTACTTGTATAACCGCTTGATCCAAGATCTAACGTAATAGAACACTTTGCACATTTAAATTAGAAAATCACTTGTACTTTTGGGCAATCGTGAGGAAATATGCCGTGAAAAAAACCTTCAAGTAAGATTATATCAGAGTTCAAAACAGCCAAACAAACTTTGATAAGCTTAAAATGACCAATAACCTGATATGCTAAGGAATTCATTTGCTCGGCAATAAACAAAAAAACAAAACCAATACAACAAACAAAAAAAAAATTGAAACTTTGACGGTTGAACAAACAAACACGCCCAATGTAGAACCGATTTACGCCTAATCAGAGAAAAACAACAAACCTGAGCTCGAAAGCCCATTTCGAATACAGACTTCTGTAACTGTTCATCAGCTCCTGTACCTCTTTCTCATGTTTGGGCTCGAGATTAGCGGCCGCCTCTCTCAGTTCCTGCACGTGTAATTTTCTAAATTTTCTTTGTTTTTTTTGCCTTTTCGCCAAAGAAACGCCATTGTTGAAAGCAAACAAAACTGAGACATCTAAACTAAGTGAAGGTGAGCACATTACCTGTTCGCCAACGAGATCGATGTCAGAGAGCTTGCGAGTGGATTTCTTCCCAGAGCCGCCCAACTCCTTCGCCAGAAAGTAGTTTCTCGAGAACCCGAATTCCTCGTCGTCGCCTTCGGCCATCTCCATTGCTGCAATTCTCGAGTGGTCGGAGAAACTCAAACCCTAGATCGGAAAGAGATGGAGAATAAAGCGGGAAAAGAGGAGCGAGATGGGCAAGGATTTTTTCCACTTTCTTTTTTTTTTTGGAGGTAACGAAAGGAAATGGAAATGGTGGCTATTCTCAAGAGACGGATCGGGTTTTGAACAACGACATTCAGTGGGGTCGAATCAAATTTCGGAAACTCCGGTTGTGTGAAATTTGCGGTTGCTTTTCTATTAAGATTTTTTTGAAGGGGTCTATTATGTAAATTGGAATATTAACATACGATGGTTTTGTTTTTCTATTGCAATAAAAAAAAATATCAATTTTACTTCGGCTTATGGGCAACAAGTCTTCCTTTCTCCACCTTAGCGGCGGTTGGCTTGCTGACAGAGATCCAATCGGCACCTCTTGAGCTTTGCTCTTGTGTTTTATTTTATGTATTTGTCAAATAATGGCATTGATGTTTCCACCGTCTAGCATGTTTCATTTGGTTTGTTGGTTTTTCATTTTAAAAACAGATATGGTCTCTCCATTTTTTAATATTGTTTTACGTCTAGTCTGCAAGTTTTTGTTTTTTACGATGTTATAGTAGGTGTTGTTGTTTTTGGTTTTTCAATTTTAATAGATTGGAGTTGTCCGCCTATTATTGTGGTGTGTTTAAAAGAACCATGCATGTGCTGGATTAATCGTGTGCTTATTTAGTTTCCTTTTGTTAGAACTTAATCCACCTTTTACTCCTTAAGCATTTCAATTAAATTTACTAGTGGTTTTAGACTATGCTCAAGGTGCGTTAAGGTCTTTTGCGTTTGAATTGATGATTGTATTACTTTAATTTGGAATCCAATTTCTTTTTCCTTTCAAAAATGTATATAATTTTTTAATTTTTCTTAAAAATTTATTTTTACAACTTTTTAAATATTTTTTTATAATTTTACGAAATTGTTTAAAGAAAATGACAAAGCACGGTATGGGATGGTTATGAGATTAGCTATGGTTGTCCTCTTTACGATTTGTCAACGGACGAATTTTTGTTGTCGTTTTTTCTCCAAAAAAATGTGTTGTCGTTTATTCGAAGCACAAGATGTCGCTATGTCGTCGTTTATTCACTCTGGGGTGTAAAACGCATTTTTTTTTTCTTTACAAATATTTCTCTCTGACAAAAGACGTGTCGTGGCAGACTAACTCTAACAAAACAATGTATCCTTTGCATCGATTCTTTGTCGTCTGAGTTAAAAGACATGCAGTCACCCTTTTATTTTACACTTAAACGACATATTCCATCCAAAGGAAGTGCTGATAGAAAGTAACGTGTCGTTGTTCACATAATTGCCATCGTTAGAAAGCAATGTCGTTACCCCCAAACGGCACGTGTTATGTGCTTTTTTGTTATCCAGAGCTTTCTATTTTTGGACATAGTTTTACACATTTTTTAATATAAAAATTTTAAAAACATACCCAATATAATTCTTTAAATATTCTCATTTTTAAAATAAAATAATTTTTACATATTTTAAAAACAATACCAAGCCATTATTTTTTTTTTCATAAATATATTCGTACACTCTTTTTGTTCTGAAAAGTGCCGGGTGAAATGACCACTAGCTTTTTCCATCGAGTAATGAATGCCACCTTGCGTGTAGAGAAATTCCTCTATCTTTAAAAAAAATATCTGTACCTAAAAACCAAAAAAAAAAAAAAGAAACATATGTTCAAATATAAAAGTCATGAACTTCTTTTAAAAAAATAAATCAAGAATAATTTACCCCATGTTGATGACACGGTTCTCACCACAAACTCAATTATAAATAGTGTAAAGCTCTCATATGCTACAGTAACAATTTAAAAAATTGCTACAGTGTAAAGCTTTCACATGCTACAGTAAAAGTGGTTCCCACCACCGGTTCCCACCACCTTCCAAACACCCCCTTAGTCCTTGTTTGCCATTTTGGTGGCATTTTAGTTAAAATCAACCATTCCAAGCAATAAATAGTATAAATCTTTCAACAGCTACAATAAAAAGTAAAAAGACATAAAAGCATAAGTTTTTATATTAATATTTTCAGTTTTAATTGTTCTCTCAAACATTTTATAAATTTAGACAATCCTGTTCTATGGCACTCATGCCTACCTTTTTGTCAACTATAGTCCAAACTTTTTATCATCGCCTTAGGCCATCTCATCTCCAACGCTAGATTTTCAAGCCTTAAAGACCTTCATTTCAACCTTAAATGAAAAGGAACGTCACGAGCGTACCCCGAACAAGAATGACAGACAATAGTATAAATGGATAATTATAGTTTTATACCGCTATGATAAATAATTTATTTGCATTTATGTCTAAGAATTAAAGGGGCATTATCATTATTATTTTTAATCCCTTCTTCAAAGTATTTGGAAAAGAATAATAATAATAATGCGTGTCTATGACGATGCATATTTCTATTTCGGTTTTTGTAGGTCAAACCTTTTTCTAAGTCACGAAAAGAAAACTTCCCAGAAGTACGAGATATGATTTGTGAAAGTTAACCAAGCGTCTGGTTTATATTAATTTAAAACTTATTTTTTTATAAATGAACAGTGTTAACTATCTTCTAATTAAATGTTAATTAATAATTGCTTATTATAAGTCTTCTCTTACACTGTTTCTGTCGACAATTTATTGTTCCATGGCAATTTATCAAAGAAAAAAAATGAAGAAAATAAGAGAAAGTCCAATTTCGCCGTCCTCTCACTATCTTTGTCATCAATGATTCATTATTACAGGCATATTGTCGTTGTCAAAGTAGTTACAAAGCTATTTTTAGCCTCTACATGCATCGACGATATATGTCCCTATTGACCATTTATGTGCTCTACCATTTCCTTTTTTTTTTTTCATTGGTACATGAACTCCGTGTATGCTGCATTACATAAATACGTTTATTTCTATGCACCTCACGCATTTGGAGATAGAACCGTAGAGAATATGAAAAAAAAATCAGAAAATATGAATCAACAGCGGTCAATATTCTTGGGAAAGTACGATAAGAAAAATGGTGAAAAGTAGACACTCAAGGAACTTTCAATAGTATGAGAAACTAGTCCATTTGATTACGCGTTAATTAATAACTCAACGGGCAAGAAAAACAATCCATGAGCAGGACACAATTATGAACAAACAGTATTTTTATTAATTTTTTAAATTAATATAATTTTATTTGTTTGATATGATTTTGATACGATATTAAAATTTAAAACTATGTGTATTTTCTGGTACTTTTTCAAAGTTCCTAACCCCACATTATTATAGTTTACATAACGGTTTATTTATCCAAAGGAAAAGAAACAATTCAATATTATGAAACTAGCTTATTGACGGTATATTGTTTAAGCAACTCCACTTGTTCCAAGAGAGTTTTAACCTAAGATATAGGTGTCAAAAATTTATAGGTTAAAACATTTTTTTAGGATCTTTGGGAAATTTTTATGACAAAATCTCCAAAGAGCTTTCTATAATTAGGTATCTATAGTCTTCCGTTGGTGGGTAAAAAATCACTTCAAAATAAATGAATATATTAAACTAAAAAAAAAATAGATTTAAAACAAAATTCTATAGTTAGAGTTACCATATGTAAACTTCTCCTTCTTTTTTTTTTCCCAACATTTTTTGTGGAAAAATGAGTCTCACGAACATAATCAATGCACAAAAGTAGCTTTTGAGTGCAATTCATGCTATACTTTCCATATTGTTTTACCAACAAAGCGACGACAAAGTTTTAGGCCTTTTTTTTATCCTCTTTTGAAAGCGCCAATATCTTGCAGCTACATCTTTATCAAAAAGAAAAGTAATCTAGTAGTTGAATTAAGAGAAATTTCCAAAATTCCACACATATATGCGTCTTATTGTGCTACTAAGAAATAGTCTCATGGATGAAAAGGAGGAATAAAGAGCTGAGAGAATGATATAAATAATTACATTTTTAAACAACTCACATTAATTATTATAAAAAAAATAATATGAGTGGTAATGTAACACAATTTTTATTTTTTAAAAATGATACAAATAATCACATTTTTAAAGTGTGGCATAACATGTTATTTTCTCTTGAATTAATGTGGGGTACAATTATTGAACTAATTTATGTTTCATGGAAATATAATTTGAATCCAAAACTAAAAGCATGGTTATTTTATATTGGGTTTCCTCATGCTTGGTACAATAGTACATGATTAACAACTAATGAGTGAATTAATATACTTTTCTTTTTGAAAAGTAAGAACAATTATAGCTTATTCCATCCTTAATAATAATGATCGAACTAAATTCAGCGATGCCACCATTGATAGTACTTTATTAAAATCATTCTTGAAAAAAAAGAAGAAAAAATCATTGAAGTTAAGGGTGTTTGTCAAATTCGGTTATAACTAGCTTCTCGGTTCAAAGCACTATAGCATATGAAAACTTTACACGGTAGCAATTTTTTATTTAATATACGAGAGCTTTATACTATTTTTGGCCCAAAAAATTAGTTCTAATCCACCATGTGACATGTCTAATGCCTAGTTCATAACGCATCCACATTAAACAACCATGTAATGAGTAACTAAACACTTTACCCCTTGTTTGGCTAACGGTGGTTTTCACCACAAACTCAGTTATAAAAAGTGTAAAGTTCTCATATATTACAGTAAAGAGAAAAAAAAAAGTTATTACAGTGTAAAAGCTTTTATATGTTACATTAAAAAACCGTTCCTACGACTAGTCAAACTTAAGGTTAATGACTCCACACCATTTTTTTATCATTACAAAAAAAAAACTCCACACCATTTAAACAAAAAAAAACTGCACTCCATTCATCTTTACAATAAAAAAATTTTGAAAACTTTTATTACAGAAACTGTAATTTTACATTATTATATAAACTGTTGTTTTTAACTAGTAGATTATATTCTCAACATTTGTTTTGTGAATGTTCTGTGTTAAAAAGTTCATGGGTGTAATACAGATTGCTTTCAATCGTGTATTATATTGTTGAAAAAAATGATCCAATAACGAAAATAACAGTTTCTAACGATTGTTGCGATAGTACCAAAGTATTGTTCCTATCTTAAAATTCTAAAAAAAATGGTTAAAAGCTCTTATTAGCAAAAAGATTTTTTTTTATTGGTGCAAAATTTAAGGTCCTACAGCACCAGAAAATAAAAAAAAAAAAGTTAAAAAGAGCAAAATAAAAAAAAAAACCATAAAAGAAGAACCGCTGAGCACCGCAACCCCAAAGCGCACGTTAGCAGAGACCGTGCAACTCAATAAAGAGAGGTCGGCACCACCCTCCCCCACCACAGTCCAAGAATCACGGCGAACACAAAACAATAATAAACAAATAATAATAATAATAAAAAAGCAATTAAAAAAATGAGAAATGAAAAAGTAGTTTTTTAAAAAAAAGGGCCAACCCAAGCCGATCTTGCTTACATTACAATATACTTGCCTCCAACCAAACCGTGATAGCTCTTCGACATCATCATCAAATCATTCTTCATTTTTATACTCATGAAAAAGAAGAAGGAAAAAAAAAACCTCTAATTCCGGTTTCGCATTATAGTTACTCGAGCTCGGTGTAAATCATCGTTTTGGGTCGTCTCGGAAAACAAAACAAAACAAGACAGAGAGAAAAGCCCGGAGCAGATATTCATCAAAATAGAAAAAAAAAAAAAAAGCTGAAAAGGAATTTTCCTGTGATGTTTTTTTTCTGGGAAAGTTAGAAAAGGCGTGTTTTGTAGCTGAAGTTGGCTTAGCTCGTTGCTTCCTTAGTTGATCTATCTATCTAACTGATCTGGGTTGATCTGATTAAGAGTCAAAGAGAAAAGGAGTCAGGATAAGAGATAGAGAGAGGAATTATCAATGGTGGGATGAAGGTGAGGGAGAGAGAAGGGGAAGGAGAGGGACATGGCGAGGGGAGAGTGGGGAAATCAAGTGAGAGAAAGGAAATCATGGGGATGTTGTAATTGTTCGTACAAGAAAACCACTCTCATCCTTTGCCTCATCAACATTCTCGTCGCGCTTTACGTTCTTCGTTCTCTCTACGCCTCTCTTTACATCTACTCCGATACCTATTCACATCCCGGTATCTCTCTTTCTCTCTCTCTCTCTATATATATATATATATATATCTCTTCCATTTGTAGTTTTTTATTTCATTATTTATCGACTTTCTTGATTTCTTCTAGGAGTTGCTTTATTTGTACTGTACCTAAATGAGCTCAACTTATGTTCATTTCGTATATTTTCTTAATTTGGACTTTTGAGGCGGATTTTATGGAAGGTTTTGGTTCTTTTTTTGGTAACCCACTTGCTGTTTGTGGCGAATCAAGAAAAACCCACTTGCAATTTCTGGTGTTATAAATTGTTAAATCACAAATGCTTGTTCGATTAAGGGCTTCTTTTTATCTATATTTTATTATTCCTTTTCTTGCTTTCCCCAGTTGCTAAGTACACCCCAGATCAGATTAGGAAAATGGATGAATCAATTCAGATTAGGAGAGAAGCTGAACCAGTTGAGCTTGTTAAATTGGTAAGTTTTATTCTTCTGATGAGTTAGATAGATCTATCGTTGATTAAACTTATTGTATATTTATGCTATGCCCTTGTCATTTTGTTTAAATTTCTTTTGTAAACTGGTTGTTAAATTGGTAAAATTGTTGTTGTGGCCCGAAAGGTAAAGAAACTTGAGAAGGAGCTTTCTGGTGAAGTAATGGCTGTTAAACTTCCACAGCATTTGAAGCAGAGTATTACAAATGACATTATTCATAGGTTGCAAACTTTGGGTGCCAATCCTAATATTACCGAGCAGAGAGGTGAGAGTGCCTCTACTATCGTTTAATCTTTGTGTTTGTCCCATTGCGTTGCACTTCAAAGCATTAAAACTTGCCATCTTTTCCTTGGCAATTTATGAATGTAGCATCGTAGACTTATAGAATGCCAGTGTTTCCACAAGGTGTCAAACATGAGTAATCATATTCTGAACGGATGATAACTGTGATGTAGTTAGGGTTATTAGATTCTGTTCTTTGAACAGAGTTGATATCAATTTGAGTTTATGGTTTGGATGGTTATTGAGCTTTGGCTTGTGACTGCCTGTTTGGAGAAGGAAGAGAAAACCCAATGTGATCTAAATCTTTTGTCCTAGTGTGACAAATTCTTGGCGTTCATTTTTCCAATTTGATGGAAACCTCTATCGCCTCAAGGGAAAACCATTTCATAGGCTGTTTTCGAAGGTTTATGTGGTGGGACGTATCACAATGTTCTGCTGGCTGCTACCGACCTGAATTTCAGTTCCCACTGGACAGAATTACAAACTTAAGAAGACACTATTTTATGTTTTGACTGTAATGCAGATGAGATTACTCTTTTTTTGTTTTTCTTTCTCCGTGGAAATGAAGCCTTGTCACGTCTACTCCAACACTATTGCAGCTTAGATATATTGAAATTACCCACTCAAGGGCTTTGTTATTTAGTTTATCTCTTATTTATGGTTATTATTTTATTTAGGATTTAATTAAGTTTTTCTCATAGTTATGTGGAGTTTATCTTATAATTAGGTTTTATTCAACTATAAATAAGCCTAACGATTGTATTTTCACTTCACACCTTGATGATTGACACTAATTGTTGAGGGCTTCCTCTCTATTGTTTTTCTTCTCTGTCCAGATTTCCCTTCCCCTCTCTATTTTTCCTTTTCTTTCCTTCTCCCCCCCCCCCACACATCTGGCATCATATACCTCTGTCATTTGAGCTATTTTTTTCTGATAACTGATGTCATTGCTGTCTTATGACTAGTATGTCAGTGCCACCATATATTTTATCCAGACCAATGCCACTTGCACTCTTAACAGTTGTAATTACCTTGAGATATACTTTTTCTATTGCTAATTGCTGTTGTGATGCTACTCCTTCCCACTGGAACTGGTAACTTACTGGCACTAACACAAGATTGCCACTTTATGATTGTGGGGTCCACTATCAATCCATTGCCGTCATTGTTATGAGTCAATTCTAAAGCCAATAGCATAAAGTGCTTAGATAAAACAATTAGGCAATAATGAAGTTCCTTCCACGCAAGGCTCTGATCCAATTTCAACCAGAATTTGTTTGTCTTCTATGTTCTCCCTGCCTCTGCCCCTGCCTCTGCCTCTGCCCCTGCTCCCAAGTTAACCCTCTTTCCCTCTTAAAATTTTGCTCCCAAGCATGAGAATAAATTCCCATCTTATGATGGTCTCTGAAGCTATGCATTCGTTGCTGGTACAATTTTAGGGAAGCACTATCGGTGGCTAAATAGTAAATATTTTGTTAACCAATGTGGTGATCTTAAACCGTGACTTTCATAGTTTAGTAAGCTTGCTAATATATTTGTTTTTTTCTTGTTAATTTTTACTCGCAGAAGTAGTTGAAAGCTGGCGCTTGGAAAAGCTAAACGAAACTAAGCAGTTGACCCGTGAGAGAGGTGCTATGGATTCAACTATTTCACTTGAGGAAGCAGGTATAGAGTTTGTTTCTAAATCCAATCTTACTTTTGATGCAATTTTTCATTAGTACTTTTTACATGAGTACCAGAGCCATTTATTGATTTCATGGAAAATTTTTTGTTTTGTATTTTGTTACCCTTTTTTAGAGATGCTAGTAAGAGCTTTGGAGTCTAATTGGGCAGTGCTGTCAGAAGAGATTGGTCTTTGGATACCTTCTGAAATAATAAACAAAGAACATGATGATAAACCTGAAGGTGAAGATGAATCAGGTAATATATTAATTTCTCCCAGTAGTCAATTTCTCTTTCCAACCACTCCTTTATGTTCAATTATTCACTTGTAAACCTTTATGCAGAAAGTTAAAGATTTTTCATTCTTGTGACCGATTGTAGTTTATTTCTATTTATTAATAATCACTTTTTTCTTGACAGAGGACGAGGACATTTTACCTGGCAGACCAGTTCCACCTGAATGTCATGCTGAACTTCATACAGATTATGGTGGTGCGGCTGTGAGATGGGGGCTTACCTTCCACAAAGAAAGTGCAGCTGACTGCTGTCAGGCTTGCTTTGATCAAGCTAAGCATGCGAAGCCGGGTGAGAAGAAATGCAACATATGGGTTTACTGCCCGTCCGAGATGGGGTGCCATTCTCCAGACATCTATCAACATAAACACCAAGAGTGTTGGCTGAAATACGTAAGCATCATATTGGTTCTCTCATTGTTTCTTTCCCTTTGAAGATTCTTGCAAATTGTAGCTGAAATTTCTCTGTAATCTATCTAATATCACTCCCGTCTGACATGTCTTGTTCTGAAAACATAAAAATGCAGGCTGAAAAGCCCAGAATAAATTTCAAGGACAAGTACCCTGATTCATACCGAAACTCCCGTCCGACTGCACCAGTGATTGTGCCATGGGCTTCTGGTGTCATCAGTGCATAATTGGGGTTATCCCGACGAATACCTTTTTTGGTCTACCATGTGCTCGCGATTCTGTCATGTTCTAGAACTATCACGAAAGAACAGCAAGGTTCAGCCTGTATCGTGCTCTTTTTGAGATTAATGCTCTCTAGGGGTGTGGATGAGGGGGAGGCACTTGGGGTAGCGTCCATCTCCTTTTATTTTTGTTTACAAAGCTTGATCATTTTTTGTAATGCAGACTAGCGTGGCTTGGTGCCCGTGATGCGAAGTTTGAGTCTCGGTCATCAAGGCAAAACTTGTTAGATGTTGAGTAGAGTTATATGGATTGATGATTTGTTAAACTATTGATCATAGGGGTATATCTGGATTCCTGATCATTGTGCAATGAACTCTTGACTGCTGCTCCAGCTCAACTACAATATTTAAGGGACAATATGATTATATTGCAACTCCAAGAAAAATGCAATCTACTTTCCTACTTTCTTCCAAGTTCTTCCGCCACAAGCCTGCGCGCACGCACATATGTATATATATTTTTTCCTACTTTTTACAACAAATGCAATTTACTTTCCTACTTCCTTTTAAGTTCTTCCACCACACACACACATGTATATTTTTTTTCTCCCCAGTGGAAGTACGTTAGGACTTTGGTAGTTTCGTTTCTCTTATCAAAAAAGAAAGAAACGAACCTGAACTTGACTAGGAGTAAGAAGGCTTGCAGCACGTTCTATATTTTTATTATTTATTTTTAGATGTATATGCTTTCCCTATTCGTGGGTTGAAATTTATGCAATGCTATAGCTTTTATCAAATGGTAGCCGGCAAGCTTTTTAAATGGCTCTCTCTCTCTCTCTCTTCCTCTCTTTTTCCTCTAATTAGTGGCCGAAAAGTGGGAAATATGGACTGTCTCAACATTAGGACATTGTTGATGTATATATGGTTTCGTTTGACAACCTCTTTAGACTGCATTTTGGTTTCAACTAGTAATTTTAATTATATTTCCATTCACGTTTTTGTTTCAACTAGTAGTTCTAACTATATTCTCAAACACTCTCGTGATTGGAAGTTTTAGTTTTACGCTACTGGTATTGATTTCTCCTGTCGTCATGTTTTGATCCAAAACGGAGATGTTCTCCAAATGCAATGCATGGCTCTTATGGAATCACCTACATAAACTCAACGCTGCTGAGAAGGATGATCGTAGGAACTTTTGAAATATAATAGCGTTTTGCCATTGCGGAAAGTTTAAAGTTTACCGATCCCAAGCCATGGGGCTCTTGGACATGGTAGTAGTGTCTTGGAGCTAGCGTCGATGTTGAGCTTCAGTTTTCATGTAGTTTTTCTATCTTATATGCCATTTTCTCCAGGGATTCCGGTTGAAGTCGTTTTTTAGTTTACTGTGTTTCAAACTGATTTTTTGTTTTAAACCTAAAAAGAGATGTTTTTTGATTTCTTTGATTGTGTCCCCTTTAATGTCGTTATGTCGTTTATATTGTTCACATGATATTCTTCTTTTCTTACGTTGTTTATCACGTTGATGTCATTTTTTCCGGTTTCCCTGCTTTATGAGGTTATTTCTGCTTTTCGAGTTAGTTATTCCTTTTTCTTTTCCAAAGTAGTTGTCGATTTTGGATTCCGATGTCGTTTTCTTGTTTCTGTTGTTTTGAGTATACGGTAGTATTTAGTTTCTGCTGTCGTTTTTGAGATTATTATCGTTCTAGGGTTATTGCTTTATTTTTTCGTCCTTTCCATTTTTTTTTTTTTCATGCTGATGTCGCTTTACATGTTATTTATAGTTTTCAGCTACCGTCGATTTTTCTTTGTTTTGTTTGACATGTCGTTTTCCAGTACTGTCTCATTGTTTCTAAAGTTGATGCCGTGTCTTAAGGTTTTCTGCTCATTTCCGTTTGTGGTCTTGCCATTGTAATTTGTTCAGGTCTTGTCGTTTTTTACCTGTTATTGTCATTCATAATTGGGTTGTCGTTTTTATCTGCCAAAGATTTGTCTGAGCCCAGGCCCAGTTCGTATACCCACTTACAAAAGCCCCTGAAATCTTGTTTCACATATTTGCGACTCTGAGGCTTTCCTCGTCGGCATTGTCAGTCTCTCTGTTCCTCTTCTGGGTTTTTTGGCCGAAGCTTTCAGGAAGGAAAGGGACGAGGGAGGTGTTTGTTTGTGGTTGCCTTTGGTATCGATTTGCAGGTAAAAAGTTGGATTTTTGTCTTCTCCTGATTCTTCTTTGTTGAAATTTTGTCGGTGTCAATGTTGAATTGTTGGATTTGCTGCTCTCTGATTTTTAATTGAAGCTTTGGCTTTGCTTGTCTAGTTGGGATTTTCCACGTAAATTTGATTTCATTTTTGTGTGTGTATTTCTGCCTCCTTTTTTGGTTAATTTTACTTCCCCCGTAAACAGTCGTGAATTTTACCCTTTTTTTGTGGTCGAACATGTTACATTTATTGTTGGATAAAGATTTTTGTTTTGCATTCATTTTCATTTTTTTTTATAGAGAAATAGAATCTATTGTTAATTATCAATTCCATCAGACAAGGTTTCTACGCCAACCCTCGCTGTGCCGTCAATTTTCGGCCGTCGAAGGAGGTTCTCTGTTCTTATCAAAGCAATTTCTTTATGTTGAGGAACTTGAGTTTTTTTTATTTTGTGTAATGTTGCTGTTGTGATTTTGGTAGATCAGCTTTATTGTCTGTGTTAACACGGGCAATCTTAGCCTATTTCTATTAGATAGCTCGTAAATTGCAAATAAGAACGTTAAATGAATATGATGATATGTTAATGTTTGTTGTACGGTTTTTTTTCATTGACTTAAGAAGAAGAAAGCCTCCCCTTAGAGCTAGTTTACTACCCTTTTGGTGAGGAATCGTCTATTTTTCAAAACACAAGTGAACCTTTTGATAAAACTGATTTCGCCATGTTTTTAATTTCAGCAAAGCTAAGCGAAAGCCAAATAAAAATTAAAAACCATGCTTCATGGGAAGAGCAGCATTCAAGAAACTTACTACGACATCTTATCTGCGAAAGAGGATGCAACTTGCGAAGAAATCCGCAGTTGCTATCGAACTTCCATTCTCAACACTCACCCTGATAAGTTGCAAAATGCGTCCGACAGTTCTTCAGAGAGTGGATTGAGGGATAGATTTTTCAAGGTTCAGAAGGCTTGGGAAATACTCAGCAATCCGAGGTCGAGGGCGCTCTATGATAGTGAGCTACGGGCTTCAAGACAGGATGTTGTTGTAGCTGCAGACGATGTCAGCTTAGAACATATGATGGTTGAAGATGGGGAGGAGATGATTGAGCTTTTTTATCAGTGTAGATGTGGTGATTATTTCTCTGTTGATTCTTTGGAATTGGGGAAAATGGGGTATTCTTTGTTGAGGGATGGGAGCAATATATCTTTGCAAACGGTGGATGGTCTGCCAGCATCAGTTATTCTTCCTTGTGGATCTTGCTCTTTAACGGTCCGACTAATGATCAATTCGGATATTTGTGTTTCTAAATGACAATATTTGAAGATCCCATTAGTGACCCTTTTTTTCCCCAAGTACAGTTTGATTTCACTAGGTGCGGTATGCTGGTTCAAATGCAAAACCTTTAAAGGGACAAAATCTATATGAGATTTTGAATTTTGTTCCTTTTTTTAAAATCTTTTTGTCCTTCAATGTTGACAGCAACAGAATTTGTTCTTTGTGTTGTGTTGAGAAAGTAGGGGCATACTTTTAGCTGATAAGTTTGTTTTAAGGCTAGATTGTGTAGGAACTAAAATTGATCATGAAAATTGATGATTAGAAAACATATGCTCATTAAATGATGTTTGTTCGAAACTTGGTAATTACAAAAAGGATAAAATAGTTTCAAGATTTGCCCAAGACTCACCTCAAATTGAGGTCTTGAATCCAAATCCTCCGACTCGAATTGCAAAATGTCAGGCATTCCCATTTTGTACCTTTTTGCTGAATCATTGTTATTTTCTACTCAATAATTGTTCATGGTAACCCCTTATTAGGATGGGAACCTAAAGGAATGTAACAAATTTTCTTTCAAAAAGAAAGGAAATTAGAGGACCAGTACTTTAAATATTTATTTTTTAAAAAAAATTACAAGCTTTTGGATATTATTTTCTATAATCATATATCAACTTAAAAAGGATAAATTTTTCAAACAATACATACCTAAAAATAAATAGATAAAGGTGTGAGGAAAAAATTGGAAGAATTTTACAGTAAAAAATAGATAATTATATTGTCTGATAGAAAGAAAATTAAGAGAAAAAATTCATGAAGCTGACTATTTCTTAATCTTTCTTATTTTAAAAAGAAGTGTGCCACGTAAAATAAAACCCAAAAAAATAATTTCAATTAAACACATCGAAAATAATAAAATTATGGTAGAGGTTCTAACGAAAAGGACCCAAAAAAAACAAAAAAGAATTAAGATAAGATAAGATTTGACCATAAAATTTACCAAAATTAGATTTGACCATTTCACGGGTCCATATTCGATCGCGGTGGTCTCCGTCGCAGGTGATCACCGATCCTTTCCTTTCCATTTTCTTCCACTTCATTTTGAACTCCAATAAACGAAATTGTTCCAAGCAAAGAATGGAATTGGAACTGAACATCATAACCATATAATTCGTCGAAAAAACAGTGAGAATCGGCTTTCAGGAAGAGCTGCTCTACTTCTGCCGTGAGTTCAAAACCCATGAATTCCGGTACGTTCATTTATATACATATACATATTAGGGCTGTTCTGATTCTGATTTTTTTGTTTTGTTTCAAATTTCATTGTTTATTTTAATTGATTTTAGTCCGGTAATGTCGAGCTAAGAACCAATTATCTGTTAGAAAGTCATAATTTGGATTGATCACTGGTATTGGTAACGATGTCTACTGGTAAACTGATAGTTAATATGTGATATGCTCAAAAATTGCTCTTACAATTGAAATTGAAAAGGATGATTTTTTCTTTTTCTTTGATAAGTTTGTATCAATTACTGTTTGTAATATAGCAGACTGCAAGTCTGTATTCATATTCAAGGATGTTCATGAATGAAATCATGATTGACGTTGTTTTCTTTCTTTTCGCAGTTCATTTGGCAAATGGGCTTTAGTTGAAGTTGAAAAAATTCTTTCTCGAGCTAATGATTATGTGGGGAAGAAGGCGTAATAGTGTGGGGCCACAACAAGACTCACAAGCACAGCAGCCTAAGGGGGAGATGGTTTCTGTTCCTACTTCTGCTTCTGCTCAAGGAATGATAATAACTCCTCGTTGGAACGTTTTTGATGGTGTCAAAACCATCCCAACAACCCCAGAAGCCCTAATGGCTGAGATAGATTCTGCCATTGCCAATCTAGAGCTTGCCCGAGCGAATGCCTTCCTTCGGTCCCCATCTCCATCTTCTTCTCCTTTGGGCAAGGAGAAGAGCTCTGATGGGACTGCAACGGCGCAATATGATGTTCGAATGGCTGATGAAGCCTTTAAGGCCGGATGTTCGGCGTTGGCTGCAGGCAAGCTTGACGAGGCTCTTCACTCGTTGAACGTTTCCCTTTCCAAGTGCCCGCCTGATAAAACCTCTGCTGTTGCTAAACTTCAGTCTCTCATCTCTCTAACCTCGCAGCAACTCCAGAGATCTTGCAACTGATTTGAATTTGAATTCTCTATTTCCTAATTATTCAGTTTTCTTTGTCTTGGAGAAGTTAATTTGCTTACTTAAAAACTGTTTTTGTGTTGTATTGCGTGTTTCTCTCAACTGGTTTTGGACAACATAATTGCAGTTGCAAAATCCTAGATTGAAGAAGGGAAAGAAGAATGCTAAATTTGTATAGAATCTATTTATTTATTGGAGGGGCTGCTTGTTGATTCATGTATATATGTCTTTTTCCTGAAGCAAGAAAGTGGGGTTTTGCGAGAAACACTCTTTCCTGTAATGAACAGTTATTGTTATTATGTAAGCCCTTGATCATTTGGCTGTTGCCACAATGGGACGAAATAGCCTTTATTGGCTGCAATTCTGCTTCTGGTCTGCTGAGCTATATGCACTCCTTAAGACTTTTTGGTTGATCATGTTTTCCAGCACTTTTATTTTTGAGGGATGAAGTGTACTTTACATACAAGCCATTAAGACTTACTTTTTAGTTTTTGTTCAATAAGGATACAGTTTCGTCGGTGGGGTTTCTCGTTTTATAAGGATATAAGCTATTCTATTTGTTCTTTTTTAGCTAAATTTCTCAAACTCTTAAATTGATCTCCATCGAAAAGCATATGGGACCCAGATGCTTGGTGGTTGTAGTGTACTGGTTTGTTTCTACATATTATCTTCTGCCGAAATAACTTCAACGAAAGGATTAATATTTTTAACAGATTTGTTCATTTTAGTCATGGGTTGGTAATATGTCTTAGTTCACCATGACTTTATCTTGAAGTGAACCACTGAAAACAACAGAATTAAGCCCTAAAGCAAAGAAAATCAAAGAAACAAACAAATCTAAAGTAAACCTCATAATAATAATTATAGAAATATGAAACAAACATTCGATTCTCTTAAATGGAATTTATAAGGTTTATTTCTTGAAAACGTGATTTGTGCTTTTAACTTTACCTTTACCCCAAAGGATATAAAGCAACGTTATCAAATAAGCTGAAAGGCCACTATCACTAAGGGAAGTCAAATTGAACATCAAAACAAGTGGGAATTATCTCTCAACACTTGCATATATATCTCTGTGCTTCTGAAACCAATAGCACATTTTCTCTCTCAACTTTCTCCTCAAACATGACTGTCTCTTATCATGGAGAAGAGCCAACAAATCCTTCAAAGAGATGCAAATTTCTCGCTGCATGTCTGAAGGACGCATTTTCCAATTGCCATGCCTTTGGAGGACGCTTTTCAACTTCAAGCCCTGATGAGGAATATCCAACAAGTGACTTTGATGATGAACAAGAAGTACTAACTATTACCCCCAACTGAATCATTCAGCTTCATATTCTCTCTTAAAAATTGGGTTATTCTTTGACTTTCTTTTCTCTCTTTCAGGTGGTTGTTTCTGCGATTCGAAGCGGCGCGTTAGAGAAGTTGAGGAGGAAGCCCATCCTTTTGATGTCAGATAACTTTTCTTGGGTCTACTCTCCAATAACCAGAGAATTATACATAACACCAAAAGGACTTGAACAGAGAGAGGACTTGAACGATGAAGACCATGAAGGAGAGGAGTTCTTGTCTGTGAAAAGCTGTTTTTCGTGCTGCTCGAGTGCTGCGAGTAGGGACGTGTTTGTTTCCGTGAAGACAAGCTTCTCACGTAACTCAAGCTCAAACGGGGCAGGGGTGGATTTGAATGAGTTTCAGAGGCGTTCCATAATTCAAGAATTTTGTCACTGTGAAGGTTGGCCTTTTGGCCTCTGTCGTAAGGCCGTGTTGCTTCCGCCTCTGCCCAAGTCCCCTTCTGAATCTTGGTCATGGCGTAAAGGCACCAAAACTGCCAAGCTCTTTTACTGCTGAGCCCTTTTTTCCCCCTCTAATTATCAATAGTTTTTTTTTTTTTTTGATTGGCGTATCAAGTAATAAATGCATACTGGGGGTTCAAAACTCTCAGTGTGAATTGTCTTCTTCATCATATCCTAGACTACTTTTTTTTTGTTTTGTTTTGTTTTTATATCCTTGTTCTTGAAGAAGCACATTTAAGCTCTTTCTCATGTTTCAGAGAAAAAAAAAAAAAAAAAAGCTCTTTCTCATGCACTCCTACAGAGAACAAGAATCTCAAGCTGGGTTCTGTTCTTTTACTACTGGTTGTAGTCAGCCATTGTTCAGAGTGGAAACTGATATGCCACCAAAATGGTATTATAACTTGATAATGATGGTATTTGCTTTATCACCATTCACCATGGTGGATGGTCGAGCAGATCCCACCCCACTTAACCGAGCGCACGCTAAGCCATAAAAAGAGAGCTAAAGGCATGCCTAGTTTGACTCCAATTTTGACAGAGTAAAAGTTCAAGACCTCACACAATGTTAACACTGTAGTTCATGGACCTTGCGTGTCGTTGCTCGATCCTTGAACTTTTGTTTTTATTGCAGTGGAGCATCACGTGATAACTTGAACTTTTACAAAGGCCTTTTTTTTTTAATTAAATGAAGAAAGAGTTATGTTATATACAAAATTTTATCTTTCTTCCTATGAAAACCCATTGAAAACATAAAATTTTGTGCTTACTGGAGCTATTTGTGCAAAAATTTCAATTATTATGCAATAAGAATGCAGTTGCCTATGTTAAATTTTAGAAATTGTTGGTCAATTTTTCTGTCTCAAACCAAAACTAGTTAATAAAAAAAGTTTGAAGGAGTAATTTGTTAAAAACTCAAAATTAAATGTTCAGAGACTAAGGCTATAACACTTAATAGTTCAAGGATCAGCGGTGCTAGTGTGTGTGTGTGTGTGTGTGTAATATTTTTATTAAAAAACAAACCAGCTAGTTGTGCCTCAATAATACAGCCAACTATCTTGCCGGTTTGGGAACATAGATTTGAATAGTCATAATTTAAACTAATTTTGTTATAGTATTTTCTCATAAAATTTGAACAGCTATAGTTTTGGTTCAATCCGTGTTCCCAAATGGGTTTTCAAGCTTTAGTTGGCCATCGATCTATGCTGCGAAGGCTAGAAGGTCATGCTTCTTGTCCAAAAATTAATTTTAGAAAAAAAACCTGGTTCATCAGCTACGGACTTGAAAACATTAAAACCAACCACCATTCAATTTCTTGAGGAAAGAAGCATGTAGACACGTGATGGGTAGCCAGCAGTAAACCTCTACATCTTTTTCTTTGACTGGAAATTTAACGTCTGCATCCAATTCAATCCTGGAATTGGAGATGAAATGAACATCTTCAAGCACAAATGAAAAAAGAAAACCTTTACATCCTCGTTACCTACAAAACTATAGGCTTTAATATAGTATGTAGTATACTTTTTTGATCGGGTTACTATTTTATTATTAGTGGGGTTATATCCTTATGAAATTCAATAGGACTGCTCTTGGACAAACAAAAAAGGATCATGCCTATCAAATATCAAGCAATAGTCCAATTCGAGGCCACAACTTTGTTAAAATAGATAATTCATGCCACTGCAAAACGATGATGAAGAGGATAGTCATCTTGAAAATTTCCCCTAACATGTCATCACGAGGATAGCTAACTTGTAAATTGTTACAAAACATATGCCTTTACACCCCTAGTTAAATCGTCATTTTGCATACTGCAACTAAACTTATTTCTGCAAAAGGAAATATAAGTGCACCAGTGACTTTGGCGCAATGTGAGATAGAGCCAACTCAAGATGTTATGATGAAAAACAAGATGTTATATTTTCCAGCATTATCGTTGACAAAGATATGCTCTTATTGAACAGCCATCAGCCTGAAAATTATGGTTTTCTAGGACATGCGGGTCTTTCTCAACATTCAGAAACATGATTCTAAACACAAGAAAGGTCACAAATATTGAAAGATCTTGAAGCTATTGAGTTAAGCTCTTTGCTCAACATATGACCCAGCAAGCCCAGAAGTTCCAAGAACTGTTATCTGCATTCAGCAAACCAAATTATAGTCAGCACCAGGCAACTAGCTTTGCAGAAATGAAAAGCTAAGGCAAAGCATTCATTTGACAAGTTCTTGGTGAGTCCCATTTCGAATTGCCATTCCGAAAAGAGGGAAAAATAAGAAAAAGGGGTTTTGCAATGCCAACATACTCTTAAACTCGTTAGATTTTGCCCCTGATTCTCATGTGTCTTATGTTTAGAAATTTTTTTTTTGCTTGGAATGCTATATTGTTGGGATGATATTGCAAAAGAGTTACTTTCTGAGACAACAAATACCAAAGTTTTCCTACATTTGTAATTACCTTTCCCCATTCGGCACCAAGCCCACGGCATCTCATCTTCAAGAATATCATCTTCGCTCCCAGCTCCGTCTCCACTTTCTTCCGCAAAAAGGCTTCATCAGGCCCAAATGCATCCAAGTAGGTAGAGTAGCGAGTAAAGATTGTACGAAGCACATTCGCATGCTCGTCTGACAAGGGCTTGACATTCTGCAAACAAGTTCAGAACATCAAAGTTATCAGAATTGAAGGGAGAGAGAGAGAGAGAGAGACTTATCAATCCATGCTCACACCAATACCTCGCCAGACATTCCAATGGTGTCATCCAATTCCATCTTAAGATTCATGAGCATATCACCAAATTCTTCAACTGCTTCAGCTGCGCGAAAAACGTTGGTCACTACCTCCTTGCCAGCGTCGTCACCGCTCTTCTTCAATGCCGACTTTACCTCCTGAAGAAGAGAATCAGGGAGTTTGTCCCAACTGGCAGCCAACAAATCCTTGAAAGCCCTTTCTACCTCGGGGTCCTTTATAACAGGCAAATGAGTTACATCTTCACTATAAAATCGTCTATTTCCCAAGCCCATTGAAAGAGGAGACCTGAAATCTGTATATCATAAAATTAGAGATTTATAACGACAACATATAACAGCCATCTGTCTAAAAGAGAACAAGATAAGAGCATAGAGAACCTTAGAACGAAGAAACTCGATAATCTGACTGGATAAAATCAACATTAGCACATAACCAAAAAAAAAAAAAGAAAAGAAAAGAAAAGAAAAGTCCTATACTCCATGAAGAGCCAAAGTTCATACTATCGTAAGTGATTGATACATCATTAAAAAGAATTCAGGCAGGCCAAAAAAGCTTGTAGAGCTGCAAACTCGTAGTAAATCATCAAGCAGTGGATTGAAATTTAGATCCTGAATATATGCCAGATTAAATCAGTTGCGTATATAATCAAACAGAAAAAGGGCGAAGAAGCGATTACAAATTGAAACAGTAACGTGAAAAAATTTCAAAGAGAGAGAATAGCATAACAAAGCAAGAATAAACAAAGCTTTATCTGAGTCAATATAGCAAAGAATGAATTTAGAGGCTTTTAATGAGGAGAAGAAAGAGTACCGGAAGAAGCGATGGCGTTGGGAGAAGAAGAAGATGAGGAGGTCGGCGGCGATGAGAAATTGAAGAGGTTTCGAGCGGCGGAGTAGTGGCGGGGCAACTGCTGGTTGACGGCCAACACGCGATAAGATCTGGACCAGGCTGACCGGTATATCGATCTCAGAGCCACCATCTTCTCCATTTCCAACCTCTCTCTCTCTGCAGAAAACGCGACAGGTAAAAGTGGCGATCTTGATGAATTCTGGGCCTTTTTCTGTCGTTTCTTTGACGGGCAATCGAAAAATAATTGAAAAGAGTAAATACGACAACTCTGATGTAGGGTGGAAACTGGAGGGGCCGAGTGTTAGATAGGGAGAAGTGTCATTTGGGCTTTGGTTTTGAGTTCTTAACCAAACTGGGCTGAATTAGATTTTCTGTCGAGAGAAGTGGAAGTGGCATAGTTGAAAGAGAAGAGAAAAAAATAAAATAAAATATCATGGTGGTAAAAAAAAAAATGGTATACTACCTAATTTGTTAGGAAAGAGGCCTATAGCATATGTTTTTAAAATTTTGTTGCAGTAAATCAATACGTTTTAAGATATTTGAGTTAAATAAATTATTTACATTGTTAATATAAGGATAAATACCTCATTTAAATTAATCAAAAAGTGTTATTTATCTTGAAGATTTAAAAAATGCGTCATTCACTTTTTTGTTTAAAAAATATCATTTACTGTAATTTTTTTTTAACTAGTGAGAAGCGCGCAAAGGGAATGTGCATTCTTCACATTTTCTAGATACAAAGATAAAAATAGATATCTTATAAAATTTAGTTTTATTTTATTATTCTCTTGATGGCTTGGTTTAGTTAAAAAAAAACAAAAAACAAAAGTTAAGCAGAAAATATTAGAAGGAAAAAAAGTTGTTAATCAAGAAATTTAGAAGAAAAGCAAAAAAAAAAAACATAAAATTGAGAAAAAAAATATATTCAAGCAAAAATAAATAAATAAATAAATAAGCAAAACGCAAAAAGAAAAAAGAAAAAAAAAATCTCATATCATGTGTCAATCTCATGTGCAAAAGCCCATTTACACTTTTATATAGTGTATAGCGTAGATATAGTATTAACAGTGATAAACGAGGTTGATTCCAAACTAAAAAGAATCTAAAACACACCCACACGTCTTTGAAGACTTCTTCACTAAGTGAATCCTCACAAAGACTGTTCCTAGATGGATTGTTCTTCGCCCAATTTATGCTTCATTCCACCTAACTAGGTGCCTAATTAGCCATGCCTCAGTCTTGCATGACCCTTTGCCCAACCTTGTCCCTTGCCTCGTCATCCACTGTTGTCCAGACCTAGCATTGTATCCGCCGTCAAAGCTTACACCAAATCCACACTTTGCCACACCACCGTCATCCCTTATTAACAACCCCTATCGCCCTTACTCTTCCCTTTTTTCACTTTAATTATATACTTTTGTCCTTTTTGTTAATATTTTGAATTATTTAAATATTTCTTCACGTTAATTTCTTTATGTATTTATATATATATATCATAATTTGATGTCAATTAGTTATAAAGATAATTGCATAGTAAAAATATTCTAGGAGTAGAGATTTCTCTCACGAAATAAAGAGATAAAAAAGTGATTTTTATATTGTCAAAAATAAATTACACTTTTTGTGTGAACTCAAATGCAATAATAATATATTATTCATAATGAGAACGAAAACTCCTGCATAATGAGGCAGATTTTTCGAGTCATATAACTCCTTATCACTTTTCTCGTAATATAATTTTTACTTTTTTACCGAGTACCAAACACCTCCCTATGTTATCAAATTCTATATTACTTACCTTACAATTTACATTAGAGCTTCTTTGATAGGAAGAAAAGCTAGAAGGATTTTTTTTTTTTTTGCTCTGAATTTTATTACAAAGATTTTGGGATATTATTGTTTGGAAGAGGGAAAACTTCTAAGAAAACTTCAATTTTAGTTTCTTGAACTTCGTTCCTTAATATTTCTTTTTTCCTTCAAGTACCAAGCATAACTTAAAAATAACTTACCATTTATTATTTTTTATCTAATTTTATTTATATATTTTTTTTTGACAAATTCGCCATAAGTATTGACATGCAACAGCAAACATCACTCGTCCACAAAACAAAAGAACGAACTGGAGCGAGGAGCACCATCCAGAAAAACTTCTATCTGTATTCATATCCAAATGGACGACTCAACCAATTCAGAAATAGCCTATGAACTACCACCACTCCTCCGAGTCTATAAAGACGGCCGCGTCGAAAGACTCGTCGGCACAGACACCGTCCCTCCATCCACCGATCCCCAAAACGGCGTCGTATCCAAAGACATCACCATCACCACCCCCGAATCCGACATAACCGCCCGCCTTTACCTCCCACCAAAAAACGACACCAAACTCGACAAGCTCCCTCTCGTCGTTTACTTCCACGGCGGCAGCTTCTGCGTCTCCTCCCCATTCGACCCCAAGTGCCACAATTACCTAAACGCCCTTGTCGCCCAGGCCCGAGTAGTCGCCGTCTCCATAAATTACCGTCAAGCCCCCGAACATCCCCTCCCGACCACGTACAACGACTCCTGGTCCGCGCTGCACTGGATCATTTCCCACCAGGCGGTAAAGGCCCCGAGCCCTTGCTCAACGACCACGCGGATTTTGCGCGAGTGTTCTTGGCTGGAGAGTGCGCCGTCGCCAACATAGCCCATAACTTGGCCTTGGCAGCTGTGGACCCCGAGTTTGGGCTTGGAGTTGGGCTTTTGGGCCTGGGCCTCGGCCTGGTACACCCCATTTTCTGGGGCTCCATTGCGATTGGTTCGGAGGAATTGAGCCCGGATAAGAAGGCGTTTGTGGACCGGATTCGGCCGTTAGTTTGTCCTTCGTCGGAATCTGGCCACGATGACCCGCGGATTAACCCGGTGACGGAGGGCGCGCCGAGCTTGGCGGGAATTGGGTGTGGGAGGGTGTTGGTTTGTGTGGCGGAGAAGGATGTGTTGCGGGATAGGGGTCGGCTGTATTATGATGTGCTGAGTAGATGTGGCTGGATGGGTGTTGTCGAGATTGACGAGACCATAGACGAAGATCATCTGTTTTATTTGATTAATTTGGATGGTCAAAATGCAAAGGACTTGATCCGACGGCTGGCGGTTTTCTTCAATAGAGACATTCCTCCTCTGATTTGAATTATTGTTATTGTAATCTTTGTGTTTATTCTTTGATGTTTGATGTATTGGCACCACGTAGAGCAACATCATCTCCAATTCGGCGGTTGCATCAACTTGGCGCCCGTTGGAGTTGGCCTAGCGTGGTCAAAAGCATAAAATATTGTATTGCTTAATTTCTTTTTATAGGGTATTTAATAAATGATTTAGAACTAATTTTGGTTTAAACTATTATAGTATACGAGAGTTTTTCACTATTTGAGTTAAAACTTATGAGTTCTAACTTATTTTACCAAACACAGTATTAGAGAATTTTTATTTTAAATCTGATGGGGTTAAACACATCCCTCACATATAGGTAGGCCTCACCAAATGTGAGTAATAGAGTAGTCTTATCAAATTAAATAACAATGTTTTTTTTCTCAGAAATCTTATTTTTGGTGTATCACGCTTTAATAGTCGTTTTAACCTTTTACACGAATAATTAATTATGTCCAAGGCAATTCACAAAAGGTGTTTAAAGTTGAAAGAAAATGTCCAATAGAATTGAACAAGAGGATGTTACTTGTTAATAAAATGCAGTTTGAAGGGATATAGTGACACCTTTAGAAAGCCAATGGAGGGAGGAATGCAATAATAGAAGTAATATAGTTAGGGGAAAATATAATTAAAAAATGGCCAAAATCTAACATAAGTTAAATATGGGATTTGCTTGCTAAAGAAACAAAAATTTGAAAGGATGGTATAACATATTTTAAATGTTAGAAGGCAACACTTCCATAAAAAAAAAGGTTAGAAGGTAATGTAACATAAATTATCTAATTTGGGGTGAATATAAAAGTAATTTTCTAATTTAAGATGGTAAAAAAAAAAAAAAAAAAAAAACTTATGGTGATTAATTGCAGGTCCCCATAATGTAATTTTCGGTACATGAAATAAGTGTACATATTGTAATATTCTTTTTTTTTTTCTTCATAAGATCTGTATTTTAATTTCAGTCTAAATTATAATTTCTATGCATGCATACTAGGCTTATATCGGACAAATCCTAGCACGCAAGGGAGAGGACATATTATTCACCTACGATTCGGAAAGGATGGATTGTTGAATTACGACACATGTTCCTTTTTGAGGTCCATAATAATAGGAAAAAGATAGTACTGACTGTAAAAATTTTGGTAGTTAAAGTTTTCGTTTTGTTAAACAAACAAACAAGCACATATATTAAATCAAAACACTTTATATCGGACCCAAAAAAAAAAAAAAACCTCAAAAATCTTTATATCATTTATATTATGTGTTATAATAATAAACAGAGAGTCATCTGTTCAAAAGCAAACTTTTAATAGCCTTATTTCACATGTAAATATTTAATTTGTCAATTTGTCATGACTATTAAGCATTTGAAACTTATAAAATCAAACTTTTAATTTTACAGTAATTTGAACAATAGTGTTGTAATAATTAAATGAAAAGGTCAATATATCAGCTAATTATAAGAATTAAATAACAAAATTTAATATATGTAATACTTGGTGGCATATTATGTATGAAAAATAGCAAAGAGTGTCTTTCTTGTTCAAATTCTAAAATTTGACATGACACACTAATTTAGCACTACATAGATACTTTTAAACAAGCCATATGAATTAGTGTTAGTGCTTGTATTTTCTTCATTTAACATATATGATTTCCTTACAAAACAATTCTTTTTGTTTACTATCTTCCTAATATTGCGGGAAATCACTAATTGATTTAATTATCATTCACTTTAGAAGATAACAATGCAATTCTATCTCATTGCATGACTGTTAATTAGTTTATAGATATTATGAAGTGCCGTATTTGAGATAGTTTTCTTGATCTGTTGCATATACGTACGTAAGCAAGATCTTAAGATATGTAAGGTGTTTGGCATGATGGTTAAAATAATTGGTTAAAACTGTAACATTGTAGCATGTGAGAACTTTATACTATAAAAACTTTTTTTTTACTGTAGCATGTAAGAGCTTTACACTGTTCCTAACTAAACAGTTGGTTGAAACCAACTTTGCTAAACAAGTTAATAGTTAATTTATTAGATTTCTTTTCAACCCAAAAAATTTATTAGATTTCATTCAACGCACGTGATATGCACGAGCCACTACATATATATGATCTCAATATATTCCAACTACAGTACTGATAAAAAAAAACTTAAATTTAAAGCGCATGGAGGTTAAAATTCTGCTACTAATAAAACATTGTAATGTAAAGACATGATTTTAACTGTTTTACGAGTTACATGATTTTAATAAGACGAAAAAGGAATTTTTCTAACACAATTGTCATCCACTTTGAAAAAAGAAAAAGAAAAAAAAACATTTTGTATTTTTTTTTGTTTGCTATAAAAACATTTTTCTAACATTCTTGTGGGTCCATACTGGCCAGTTGAAGTCTTGTAGAATAAAACCATCAAGGGTACTGATTCTTCTGGATAGGTTTCATTAACAACACGATTAGTGATTTGAACATTGAATCGTAATATTATTCCTGATATATACATATATATACATACACCTATATAACATACCTTGGTAAAGCCATCCATAAATGGATAAATAAATTATACGCACCACTTCATCGTGTCGGAAAACATGGCTTGTTAACCATGTATATGGTCATTCTAAGGCTTAATTTTAAGTAAGTCCTACTTGAATTTTCTTGAAAACTAAAGAGGGTTAGTGTTCTCTTCCGTGAGATCTTCAAAATAGCATATTATACATTCAAAATGATAATGGATGAATGAAATTTTAATACTTAAAATTTGGCCAATGATATTAGTTAAAAAATGTACGAGCTTAAATGAGGCTTAGATGTATGTGTCATCAATCTCTCTAAAAAAGTCGTGCCCTGTAAAATTCTACAAGCCTTTATAAGTTTCTAACATGATATTGTAAGGTTGTCACAACACTCACTTTATATTTTAGCTTGAACAATTTCAACAGAAAGAATAAAATAATAGCATAATAAAACAAAACAACCTTAGAGGCAAAAAGCTCTATAATATTATTATGACTGGATAATGGATGTTGCAACGAGCAACGCATGCAAACCTTATGTGGCCAGACCAGCCACAAGGCCTGTCAAACGTCAAACAGGACAGGGAATGATAAGGAAATGGGCTTTTTTGTAGTACCCGACCAATGTTGGTGCGTTATATATATACATATATATATATATATATATATTTGGTAATGGTTGCTGCACTATCTACGAACTTAATTGTGCATTTGGTTACAATGATAGAAAGGTAATAGTAAGAGGAGTGGTAATGGAACTGAATGGAAAATATTCCATCCTAAACAATTCGAAATTGTGAATATGCATACGCCCCACAGCCCCCCACCCACAAAAAGAAAGAAACAAACAAAGACGGAAAGAAAGAAAGAGCAGTATGCCTACGTCACGAGAGAATATCTCGAGAGCGTGAGAATTGTTTATTGGAACTATTGTTGGCCATCTTACTTTAAGATGATGAAAGACTAATGATTAATTGCACATAGGCGCAGTGAAATACGCACAACATACTCTTTATATATATATATATATATAAAACGGAGCAGATTTATTAGTAAAAGTTAAATTTTTTGGGTCAAAATTATATTAATAAATAGAGAACTATTAATTTAAAGGGATTCAGTCTTATTTATACATATATTTACTATATTAAAATTAAAGCTAATATATGTAAAAAAAAATAAAAAAGCTAGAGAGCCCCTATCTTCGTCATTGTGTATGTATAAAGTCTGTATTTTAACATCAGTTCTATGCATGTCTGGCTTTGGGTGGATCCAAATCATAACACTCACGGAACAGGATGGATTACAGCAAATTGTTCCTTTTTAGAAGTCATAAAATGATAGGAAAAAGACAACACTGGTGTTAAGTAACAATTTTTGTATATTAAAGTTTTTGTTTTATTTAATTATTTCGATTGTCCTTTTTTTTTTTTTTAATAATAGAGTAGAGAAAGCAAACTCTAACCCCATTATAACATCAAGGATTGCATTATTAGTGAGTTTTAGAAATAGGATTTGTGTTTGGTCTTTCACAAAGAATTTCCCTACAGCATGACATATGGAAGTACAGAGTGTAATGTATAATTTATCATACGCAAGAATATATAGATATGTATATTTGATAAAAAAATAATGGCATTCCAAACTAGAACATTACAAACACTAATTGAAATATGAAAGACCATGATGTATATATAATGACTCAACCTCAATCATAGACTAAAACCATCAACAGATTCAATTGAAATGCTCAAGGGGATAAAAGTGTATTGAGTTCCAACAATACAAAAACGAAACAGCACACAACCAATCGAGCATATAAATAGCTCTTTTAAACACACCTTTATAGGCGGTGGACAACTCTGATCAAGCCAGATCGAGAGACTATTAACATCGAGGCCAAACAAAACACTCAAGAGCATAATAATTTATGGACTAGACAAAAACATTGTGTTGGAAGGTGGAGTGTAACACCCAAAATTTCTGTTAATGGCAAATAGAAAATCTGACGTTAGAATTGTCGACAGTGATAATTTTACTAACAGGCTATTTAGTGATATTGCAGGTGACAGCGACAAAGGCTTCGATGTGTTGGGAAAGGTTCATGTCAAATATGTAGGAATTATAGTTATCTATGATATAATAATGTGATGAAGCATTTAATTCTGTTTTAATTGTATAAGTATGATAAGAAGAAATTAATATGAATTTTGGTTTATTTGTTATAGTATGTGATTTATTTATTTTATTATATGTATATATATAAATATTTATAAGTAAAAATGTATTTATCACTATATTAATATATAGTTACACGTGTGCATTTATGAATTTATATATATAAATGAATGGAAGGCCTTGGGCCTATAGCTTGCTGCAAAGTCTTGCCGTAAATAGGAAAAAAAAAAAGTGTTACACGTGAAAAAAAAAAGAAATTGAATTAGAGTAGGATTAGGGTTTTAGTCTCCACATAAAAACTATATAAAGACCTCTTATTAAAATCCTAGGCTCACACTTCATGCCTTCCTCATTGATTGGCTTTATGCTTGGTTTTCTTTGGCTTAATCAATATTTCTAATCTTTCTAATTTCATTCATCTTGGTAAGTGTATCAATTATTTAATATGTTTGTTTGATATTTTTGTTTATTATGTAGTATTAGAATTATTATTATCATCATATGGATTCTCTTATCATATGTTTTTCATGTCAATTGGTGATTGAAAAGAATTGATGATTTAGTGGTTTTGATTAACCTCTCATTAAACCCTAGATTAAGGACATCATGGATTTTTATATTTTTGCTATGTAGATCTTTATAGGTATGTTTTATTATCAATTAGCATCATGTTAATTATGTGTTTACTATTTTAATTGAGGTTTTATTAGGTTATGGATTGGTATTTAAATTTTTTGATGCCTTATGCCTACTTTTCATATAAACACCCGACAGCTGTCGTATCTTAATAATTTTTGATTTCGAATTGCACTGTTTATATTTTTCTTATATTTTTCCCAAATACTAGACATCTTAAGCTTTCTTTGGCTTTTCAATCCTTGAATCGGAGTTTTCTTAAAGTAGTTATGATTTTTTGAAGTTGACCTTGAAAGCTGTGTAGTTTATACGGACCCAAAATTTAGGCTGACTTTCGAGGGCTTTTTCTTCATGCAAATTATTGTCAAAATATACGTGTAATATATCAAATTCTTTATTTTTGAGTCTAGTTTCTAATGCCACTAGATTTAACTGATTTGGAGATAAGATGAAATTATTATGAATTTTTAAGTAAATAAAGGTCATTCTGCCTACTTCTGGGAATTATGCCCTAGGTTCACAAATTGTGATCTTGTGCTTCTTAATATTATTACGTGATAAGGTGATGTTTAATGATAGTATGAGATGTTTGTATATTGCTAATAGTATTCTTAGTAACTTATGGTCAATATGAATGTTTGGCATGAACTCTTCAAGAAGCGAGCACACCGAAGACCTGAATCGTCGTGTCACCTACCATTAAAGGTTGAGTAAGTCTAGAGATCAGGTAAGTATATCTTTCACCTATAATATGATTGTTCAAAATTAAAAAGATTGATGTTGACGATATGTTATGAAGACGTTTTAAGATGAGGATTTTTAATAATGAGGAAATTGATGAAAGACGATGAAAGATGATGAAAGATGATGTTATTTTTACCCATTATTCTATTGATGGAAAACTTTTTATGAAAACCTATATATATGTATTATCTATATTATCATTTTGATGTTTTAAAAAGGTGTTGTACATTTGATGGATTGATGGTAATGATGGGGTCCGGTGAGCAGCCGCTTCATCTTTGTCACGGTTGGTTTGGGGGTCGCTACCTCACTATTTCCGTGGCTAGCGCGCTATGAAGATGACGGTACAACGTTAGGGCCCTACTATATGCTATTTTGAAGTATTACTATATATATTATTTTAAAAATAAAATATATTTATTTAATGATGAATTTATTTTATTAAACATTGTTAATTGATGAAAAGGTTATGTGAGAGTTAAGGTGTACTTACTAAGCATTATGCTTACTAGATGTTTCTCATATTGCAGCTAGGAACAAGAGTTAGGTATGAGGATAGAGGAGCTCGGTGTGGGTGTGTGTGTGGTGGTAGAAATAGAATATCGGAGTTACGCATCCTGTCTTAATGATGATTTAATTTTTATTCAATTATTTACAATTCTGTAAATTTTAGTTTTTCAATTTTTATGAAATTTTACAAGTTAAAGATATTTTATTAAGTTTAATATTTTTGATAATATTGCAACTATATTTTTATTTTTAGATGAAGTTATTTGAGTGGATTAAAAAGTCTTGTTTAAAAAAAAAATTAAGCTATTTCATATTACTTTGATTATTCAATTTTTACAAAATTTGTTTTATCATAAATAATAGATGTTATGAGACGGTAACTGTGACGTCCCGTGAGGGGGCGTTACAGATATGATATCAGAGAGGTTTTCGAATTTCATCATGCCATCGCCATGCATTCATACCGGCATCCTCCAAGTAAGTTGTTCTTACTATAACTTAGATTGTAAGTGATGTTACATTTGATTTGATGTCTAACAGACAGTAGGACAATATGAGGAGAGGACAAGCACGTAGGCTACCACTTCAAGAAGAGCCCACAACCCAACCCAATTTAACAGAAGTGCTCGCTCAGCTTCAACAGCAACTTGCAGATCAACAAAGAGCTATAGTTAAGGGCCAATAGAAATGGGGCTAATGAAAATACCCAAGATAACAATAGGGAGCAACCTTGCTCTCCTGCCCCACCTACAGTAGCTGCACCAGTAGAACCTGTAGCCCGTCGAGAACCACTATTGGTACAATTGAAGAAGGTCAAGCCAGCAGATTTTGAGGGATCCACCGACCCATTAATAGCACAAGGATGGTTCAAGACTATAAAAAATACTTTAAACTTAATGGGGCTGACTGATAATGAAAAAGTGTTGTGTGCATCCTATTGCTTTACCTTGGACGCAAGGATTTGGTGAGAGAATGTGGAGCTGAAATACAATGTGAATGAGATGACATGGGCTGATTTCACCAAGAAATTTAATGAACAATACTTTAATACAAACATCACAAGGGAGTATTTAGATGAATTCAATGACCTTCGTCAGGGTGACATGTCGGCAAAAGAAGCTTATACTAAGTTCAATCGATTAGCACGTCTTTGTCCAAGTTTGGTGCCAGATGAGAATGAGAAGGTACGAAGAATGATTAGAATGTTCCGACCAGAAATTGTGATTCATGTCGACAACGGAGCATACCCACCTCAAAATGCAACTGATTGTTTCAAAGCAGCACTTCAGGCTGAGTACCACCTTAGAAATAGTAAGAATGAGTCTAACAAGCCTAACCAACTACATAGTGAAGATAGGAGTCATGGGAATAATGGTAGTCAAAATCAGCCTCGGAACAACCAGAGTTGGAAAGGTAATAACAAACGAAAGAATTTCCTTGGACAGAAAAACCAAGGTAGCAGGCAAGGTGGTGGACAACAAAACAAGCAAGCCAGGTTCCCTCCATGTGCTAGGTGTGGAAAGATGCATTCGGGAGAGTGTCGTCTGGGCACAAGTCAGTGTTACAATTGTGGCCATGAGGGCCATATCTCCAGAAACTCTCCCAGCAAGACTTATCAGCCTCATCAGCAAAATATCCAACAAAGGAATCCTCTTGCCCTACTTAATAGCATGTAGGCCTCCATTGAAAGGCCATTGATTCAGCAAGGAAGACTTGAAGCCCCTTTGTCTACAACAAACACCAAGATCTATGCAATGACCAAGGAAGATGCTGAAGAAACCTCAACTGTTGTCACAGGTCAGATTCTTATTATTGATCAGTATGCTAATGCTTTATTTGACACAGGAGCTACGCATTCCTTTATATCCACTTCTTTTGCAAAGAAGTTAGATAGACCCCAAGATGAATTGAGGCATATATTTACGACGTCACTACCATCTGGAGAAGTCATGATGTCTACTCATTGGCTACGTGCTATGCCAATGAATATTGTTGATAGAGAACTTTATAGTGATCTGGTGGTACTCGACATGTACGACTATGATGTGATCCTAGGGATGGATTTCTTAGACAAGTATAATGCATCCATCAAATGCCGAAAGCGACGAGTTGATTTTAGACCTGAAGGTGAAGAATGGTTTGAATTTGTTGGCGAACCAAGAAAGAAGACAAAGATTTTTTTGTCTGCGACAAAGGCTCAAAAAATGTTAGCTAATGGATGTATGGGCTTTCTAACTAACATAGTTGACAAGAAGAAGGAAGAAAGGCTAAAGATTGATGATGTGCTAGTTGTTAGCAAATTCAAAGAGGTGTTTCCTGATGATTTGCCAGGGTTACCACCTGACAGAGAGATTGAATTTGGAATTGAACTTGTGCCTGGTACAGGGCCTATCTCAAAAGCACCATATCAAATGGCACCTGCAGAGTTGAAAGAATTACATGAACAATTGAAGGAGCTTCTTGAGAAAGGATTTATTCGACCAAGCCATTCACCATGGGGATCACCAGTATTATTTGTAAAGAAGAAGGATGGGTCGATGAGGCTTTGCATAGACTATCGAGAGCTGAACAAGGTGACTATAAGGAACAAGTACCCATTGCCAAGGATTGATGATTTGTTTGATCAATTGAAAGGTGCAACAATTTTCTCCAAGATCGACTTGAGGTCAGGTTATCACCAATTGAGAATAAAGGAAGGCGATATTCCTAAGTCTACTTTTCGGACAAGGTATGGTCACTATGAGTTTGTGGTTATGCCTTTTAGATTGACGAATGTTCCTGCAACATTTATGGATCTAATGAACCGAGTGTTTAGGGATTTCCTCGATGAATTTGTGATTGTATTTATCGATGACATCCTTATTTACTCAAAGTCTCGAGAGGAGCATAGTGAGCACTTAAGGATTGTGCTGCAAACATTGAAGAATCATCAGCTTTATGCCAAATTCTCAAAGTGTGAATTTTGGCTAGATCGTGTGACATTCTTGGGCCATGTGATCTCTAAAGATGGTGTGATGGTTGATCCTGCAAAGGTGGAAGCTGTTAACAATTGGAGTTAACCAAAGAATGTTAGTAAGATAAGAAGTTTCTTGGGGTTAGCAGGATATTACAGGAAGTTTGTGGAAGGTTTTTCCAAGCTGGCTATGCCCCTAGCAACACTTACTCGTAAGGGAAAGAAGTTTGAATGGAGTAATGAATGTGAGCAAAGTTTCCAAGAGTTAAAAATGAGACTAATGAGCGCACCTATTTTGACAATTCCAGAAGGCAATGAAGGGTTTGTGATCTACAGTGACGCTTCAAAAATGGGTCTTGGTGCCGTGTTAATGCAACATGAGAAAGTAATAGCCTACGCCTCAAGACAGTTGAAAGATTATGAGAAGAAATACCCTACTCATGATTTGGAATTGGCTGCTGTGGTTTTCGCACTTAAGATATGGAGGCACTATTTGTACGAAGTCAATTGCAAGATTTACACCGATCACCAAAGCTTGAAGTACTTCTTCACGCAAAAAGACTTGAATATGAGGCAGCGAAGATGTCTAGAGTTAGTAAAAGACTATGACTGTGAGATCCTCTATCATCCAGGCAAGGCGAACAAGATGGCTGATGCACTGAGTAGAAAATATTCTGCGGCATTGATGTTAATAGATGAAAGATCCCAGCCGTTGCAAAAAGAGATTGTGGATTTTGGGATAGAGTTGATTTCAGGACGACTATCATCTTTGACTTTGGCTCCGACATTGTTTGATGACATTCGAGAAAAACAAGATCGAGATCCCAGTCTTTTAAGGATCAAACGGGAAGTAAAAGAGGGGAAATGTGATGATTTTTGTATGTCTAACGATGAAATTCTATTTTTGGGAGATCAATATGTGTGCCGAACGTTGATGACTTGAGGAAAAAAGTGTTGGAGGAAGCTCATATTACACCTTATACTATGCATCCAGGTTCCACTAAGATGTATAATGACATGAGAAATAGTTTTTGGTGGTTCGGGATGAAGAGAGATGTGGCTAAATATGTGAAGAAATGCTTGACCTGTCAGCAAGTCAAGGCAGAACACCAAAGACCAAGAGGAATGTTACAGTCTATTCAGATACCCGAGTGGAAATGGAAAGATATAGCTATGGACTTCATCAATGGGTTACCTAAGACTATCAACGGATTCAATGCTATTTGGGTGATAGTCGATAGGCTGACGAAATCGGCACATTTTTTACCGGTGAGGATGACGTATTCATTAGAGAAGCTTGCCCAGCTATATGTTAAGGAGATAGTGAGACTTCATGGTGTTCCCAAATCTATTATTTTAGATAGAGATAGTAGATTTACTTCACACTTTTGGAAAAGTGTTTAGGCAGCTATAGGAACAAACTACAGTTTAGTACTACTTTTCATCCTCAGACAGATGGACAGACTGAGAGGACTAATCAGATATTAGAGGATATGCTCCGTGCCTGTGCTTTAGACTTCAAAGGAAGTTGGTGTGAGAAATTACCATTGGCAGAATTTGCTTACAATAACAGTCATCAGGCAACGATAGGGATGGCACCTTATGAGGCATTATATGGGAGGCGGTGTAGGACGCCAATTTATTGGCACGAGGCAGGAGAAAAGAAAGAGATGGAAACGGAGATGAAAAAGAAGACAGATTTTGTAAATAAGACGACAGAAGCAGTGACGATCATTCGCCAAACAATTGAGACTGGTCAGAGCCGACAAAAGAGTTATGTAGATGTGCGATGAAGACCTCTCAAGTTTACAGTGGATGACTCTATTTTTATCAAAGTGGCCCTGATGAAGGGAGTAATGAGATTCGGCAAGAAAGGGAAGCTTAGTCCGCGTTATATAGGACCTTATGAGATTACCAAGCGAGTTGGCAATGTGGCTTATGAGTTGGGCTTGCCCAAGGAGATGTCGACTATTCACAATGTTTTTCGTGTCTCAATGTTAAAGAAGTATGTAGCAGACCCTGAACATATGATCAAACCACAAACGATACAGGTTCGAGAAGATTTGAGTTATGAGGAGAAACCTATAGAGATATTAGATAGAGAAGTTCGGAAGCTAAGGAACAAAGAGATAGCATTGGTAAAAGTGTTATGGCGTAATCATCGAGTAGAGGAGGCGACATGGCAACGAGAGGATGATATGAAAGCTAGGTATCCTGAATTGTTCTAAGTTTCGAGGACGAAACTTTTATAAGGTAGGAGGGATTGTAACACCCAAAATTTCTGTTAATGGCAAATAGAAAATCTGACGTTAGAATTGTCGACAGTGATATTTTTACTAACAGGCTATTTAATGATATTGCAGGTGACAGCGACAAAGGCTTCGATGTGCTGGGAAAGGTTCATGCCAAATATGTAGGAATTATAGTTATCTATGATATAATAATGTGATGATGCATTTGATTCTGTTTTAATTGTATAAGTATGATAAGAAGAAATTAATATGAATTTTGGTTTATTTGTTATAGTATATGATTTATTTATTTATTTTATTATATGTATATATATTAATATTTATAAGTAAAAATATATTTATCACTATATTAATATATAGTTACACGTGTGCATTTATGAATTTATATATATAAATGAATGGAAGGCCTTGGGCCTATAGCTTGCGGCAAAGTCTTGCCGTAAATAGGAAAAAAAAAGTGTTACACGTGAAAAAAAAAAAAGAAATTGAATTAGACTAGGATTAAGGTTTTAGTCTCCACATAAAAACTATATAAAGACCTCTTATTAAAATCATAGGCTCACAGTTCATTCCTTCCTCATTGATTGGCTTTATGCTTGGTTTTCTTTGGCTTAATCAAGATTTTTAATCTTTCTAATTTCATTCATCTTGGTAAGTGTATCAATTATTTAATATGTTTGTTTGACGTTTTTGTTTATTATGTAGTATTAGAATTATTATTATCATCATATAGATTTTCTTATCATATGTTTTTCATGTCAATTGGTGATTGAAAGGAATTGATGATTTAGTGGTTTTGATTAACCTCTCATTAAACCCTAGATTAAGGACATCATGGATTTTTATATTTTTGCTATGTAGATCTTTATAGGTATGTTTTATTATCAATTAGCATCATGTTAATTATGTGTTTACTATTTTAATTGAGGTTTTATTAGGTTATGGATTGGTATTTAAATTTTTTGATGCCTTATGCCTACTTTTCATATAAACACCCGACAGCTGTCGTATCTTAATAACTTTTGATTTCGTATTGCACTGTTTATATTTTTCTTATATTTTTCCCAAATACTAGACATCTAAGCTTTCTTTTGGGTTTTCAATCGCTTGAATTGGAGTTTTCTTTAAATAGTTATGATTTTTTGAAGTTGACCTTGAAAGCTGTGTAGTTTACACGGACCTGAAATTTAGACTGACTTTCGAGGCTTTTTATTCATGCAAATTATTGTCAAAATATGCGTGTAATACATCAAATTCTTTGTTTTTGATTCTAGTTTCTAATGCCACTGGATTTAACTAATTTGGAGATAAGATGAAATTATTATGAATTTTTAAGTGAATAAAGGTCATTCTGCCTACTTCTGGGAATTATGCCCTAGGTTCATAAATTGTGATCTTGTGCTTCTTAATATTATTACGTGATAAGGTGATGTTTAATGATAGTATGAGATGTTTGTATATTGCTAATAGTATTCTTAGTAACTTATGGTCAATATGAATGTTTGGCATGAACTCTTCAAGAAGCGAGCACACCGAAAACCCTAATTGTCATGTCACCTACCATTAAAGGTTGAGTAAGTCTAGAGATCAGACAAGTACATCTCTCACCTACAATATGATTGTTTAAAATTAAAAAGATTGATGTTGACGATATGTTATGAAGACGTTTTAAGATGAGGATTTTTAATAATGAGGAAATTGATGGAAGACGATGAAAGATGATGTTATTTTTACCTCATTATTCTATTGATGGAAATTTTTTTTATGAAAACCTATATATATGTATTATCTATATTATCATTTTGATGTTTTAAAAAGGCGTTGTACATTTGATGGATTGATGGTGATGATGGGGTCCAGTGAGCGGACAGACCGGTGAGCGGTCGCTTCATCTTTGTCACGGTTGGTTTGGGGGTCGCTACCTCACTCTTTTCGTGGCTAGCGCGCTATGACGATGACGGTACAACGCCAAGGCCCTACTATATGCTATTTTGAAGTATTACTATATTTATTATTTTTTAAAAAATATATTTATTTAATGATGAATTTATTTTATTAAACATTGTTAATTGATGAAAAGGTTTTGTGAGAGTTAAGGTGTACTTACTAAGTATTATGCTTACTAGATGTTTCTCGTATTGCAGCTAGGAACAGGAGTTAGGTATGAGAATAGAGGAGCTCGGTGCGAGTGTGTACGTGGTGGCAGAAACAGAATATCGGAGTGACTAGGGCCGGCAATACAGGTTGCAACACGATGACACGACAAGAATCCGATACGTTTTTTTGCGGGTTAGTGTTGGAAAATTTGACTACGGGTCATTTTAGTGTCGACCCGAAACTGACCCTTCAAAAAACGGGTCGTATTCGGGTCAACCCTTCTGACACTAAAATGACCCGTTTTTGACCCGTATTTAATTAATTAACTTTTAAAAAAATTAGTATTATTTCATACATAATATAAACTCTTAAAAGATTAAACCCTATCTCTTTTATCACTCATCTTCTTGTTGAAATGGTATGAAACTCTTCTAATTTTATTTTTTTTAATATTATATATTTTAATGTAGACGGGTTAGAGGCAGGTTGCAGGTCAAAAATGGGTCACTGGTCATTTTTTTGACACTGTGCATAAGAAACGGGTTGACACGGATTGTATTCGAGTTGAGAATTCTCAACCCGTTCGTGTCACAGGTCGGGTTAGTGTCGACTTAATTTTGTAAAAATTAACTCAAACCCGACACTAACCCGATCCGTCAACCCGTTTTGTCACCCCTAGGAGTGACACATCCTATCTTAATGATGATTTAACTTTTATTCAATTATTTACAATTCCGCAGATTTTAGTTTTTCAATTATTTTATGAGATTTTGCAAGTTAAAGATATTTTATTAAGTTTAATATTTTTGATAATATTGCAACTCTATTTTTATTTTTAGATGAAGTTATTTGAGTGGATTAAAAAGTCTTGTTTAAAAAAAAATTAAGCTATTTCATATTACTTTGATTATTCAAATTTTACAAAATTCTGTTTTATCATAAATAATAGATGTTGTGAGACGGTAACTGTGACGTCCCGTAAGGGGGCGTTACATGGAGAGACCACCTCCTTTTTACAACAAAAAGCTAACAGAACAATGAAATCACAGTGCAACTAAACGATGCAAACAACACCAATTTTATTTGACAAACATATAGATTAAACTATGTGGGTAAAACCCAAAAGAAAAATACCACCAAAAATGGACGAGGACACTACTTCACCGCTAGCAAGCCAGAACAAAGTCAAGCCACCAGTGAGAGGGAAGCCCCCACTGCTGCCAATTACCCGAGATGGCCACACCACCACAAACCCACCCAGATTAGGACCTCCATGAAGCCGAACAAGACCATCATACACCTCCAACCCAAGAGGAGGACAACTGCTACTTCACTAGCTCCATTCTTCGCGTAGTGACTCCCTCTCTGTTTGTGACCAACGAGCACATCCCACCCCATGAAACCTACCTTCAGATCTTTCCCCCAAATGTCGAGGAAGCATCATCAAAACAACGTCGCGTCATTAGCCCCCCCAACACACACACACAAAAAAGGGTTGGAAAAGAAAGAATCCAAGGGTAGGATACGAGTAGAGTCCCTTGAGTAATCTTATTTAATCATATGAAGTTATAACCTCGCTACTAACAAAACAGTGAGACTCAGTCTAAAAAATATCCTACATGCTAGATTAAGTCTCACTATTTATTAGTATCGGAGTTATAATGCTATGAGAACGAAAATGCTTTTCCGAGTCCTTTATATGTAGCTTTTTATCTACATGTAAAAATAATATAAATAAATATAATGTTGCATGTTATAAAGGAGGGGCGACCAAATATATTATGCCCCATTATTTAAATTGATACGACCTTTTAATTAAAGTATTTTAAACAAGATGTCATTTTAACATAATATTATTGAAAAGACAAAAAAAAAAAAAATAGCAACATTCAAGCAACATATTTTCAAGGAAAAAATAAGGATTGAAATTGCATTGTCTTCGGTTTCTTTTCTTGCCCGGCGTGGTTTCTTAATTGTTTTTTAATCTCCAAGGGGGGCAAAAAAAAGAAGAAAAACTAGTCAAAACAAGAAATAATATTCAAACCGCAACAACTGGACGTACATCGATGGCAAAAGTTAATAAATTCCTTCTCAATAAATTCTTGATTAGTTGTCTGGCTCCAAAAGTCTACCGCGAATCATCTCTACAATTTGTTGGTCAGATAATTAAGGGCTCACGTTGCATTATATTAATAACATTATTAACAGACTCAGCGGCCTAAATGAGTTGTCGTTTTTTATAATATTTTACATCACCCTAATCACTCCAAAGTCATCCATATCTTGTCGTTAATATTTTACACCACCCTGATCACTCCAAAGTCGTCCATACCATTAATTCAACGGCCGCCACCTGTAATTAAATAATTTTATTCCCACGTCCAATGTAACTCAAATCTCGACTGTTAACTTCCCAACCATATATTAAATCCCCTTCACCTTCCTCTCATTCTCACATGCACACCAAACACCTTCACACAGACACAACACAACGATGGGTTCGACCAAATCACCAGAACAAGTCTCAATCGACGCCTTCCCCTTTCTCCGGCTCTACAAGGACGGAACAATCGAGAGGCTCGCCGGCACCCAAGTCGCACCGCCGGGTCTGGACCCTCCTACCGGCGTCGTTTCCAAGGACGTCGTTTTCGCGCCCGAAACAGGCGTCTCTGCCAGACTCTACCGTCCCGACGTAAAAGATCTCGACAAAAAGGACAAGCTTCCTCTGGTGGTTTACTTCCACGGAGGAGGCTTCTTCATATCGTCGACCGCTGACCCGGTCTACCACAACGGCCTGAACCGGCTGGTCGCCGCGGCTCGAATTGTTGTTATTTCGGTCGACTACAGGTTGGCGCCGGAGATTCCTCTCCCCGCCGCGTACGACGACTGCTGGGTGGCGCTCCAATGGCTTGCTTCCGACTCCGCCGCCAAGGAGCCGTGGCTTAAGGATGACGTGGATTTGGACCACGTGTTTCTTCTCGGGGACAGCGCCGGAGCTAACATCGCACACAACATGGTTTGCCGGCTATCAGGGTCGGACCTGAAACCGGGTGTGAAGATAGCTGGGATTGGTCTGATTAATCCCTACTTTTGGAGCGAGGATCCGGTGGGTTCGGAGGCTGAAGATCCGGTTAGGAGAGCGATGGTGGACAGGTGGTGGAAGGTGGCTTGTCCATCGGATAAGGGAAACGACGACCCGCTGATCAACCCGTTTGCGGACGGGGCTCCGAGTCTTGAGGGGTTGAAGGCTTGTGGTAAAATTCTTGTGCTTGTTGCTGGCAAGGATATACTGAAGGATAGAGGGTGGCTGTATTACGAGAAAGTGAAGGAGAGCAATTGGGGAGGGACGATTGAGATTGTGGAGACTGAAGGAGAGGATCACATCTTTCATCTCCTTCAGCCGGAGTCTGACAAGGCTGAGGGCTTGGTCAAGCGTTTGGCTTCTTTTGTAAATCAAAGGGTGATTAATTAATTTGGAATACTTTGAAACCAAAAAAAAGTGCTTTACTGTGGACCTGTACTGCATGATGAGACTTTAGAGCAATAAATGTGGAAAAATTACACCGACTTAAAGCAGCTTTGAAGGAACTGAGATTCCGCCGTACCTGTTTGAACCTTGCTTTTCAGCCTAATGAAGGGCCGGTCCAGCCTTTTCACGTGAAATGGGCCCCATGGGTGACCGCCCCCGTCGAGCTGAATAGCAATGCTTTTGATTATATTGTTGAAAGTTTAAACCCGTTCGCTTTCATGTGTCAACATTAGGGTGGCTTATTGCTCTTTTCATTTGCATTGTGTCTTTCAAAATGCTTTTTTGCGCCAAACTTGGATTAATAGAAATGTCCTCCACTTCAAACTTTGGTATTAAAAATGGCCGATAACTAAAATCACGAGAAACGAGCTATAATCGCGTATATCTTTAAACTGAACTGCAAATGATCGGTTGCACGTTAGAGCACATCTCTCAAGTAAATTTAGCCCATAAATCTAGTATCTCGCCAACATGAAGCGCTAGCCAAAGGAATAACCATTCAATAAGGAGCAACAAGCAATTCAAGTCCAACACAATAAATTTGTTTAACAAGTAAAAATATCCAGTTAGAAACAAATATAAGCAGAACCGGAACATGTCTGAATCGCTCGCATGCAAGCTTTTGGGATCTTACAAGGAATCAAAGGGCTTGCTTTGTTTTTGGTTCGACACAAATTCGACGATTGGCTTAGAAAACAAACTCTAAAAGACAACAGTGTCGAGCATTGTTCCCAAGGTTTGAACGATGTTGGAAGACATTAAGTTGGAGACATGTTCCTCTAGGTGCTTTTTGGCATCTTGTCTTCCCACATTCGCAATTGCAAGCTTCTCTGGTGGCAACTCATCTTCCTCCTGTACCGCCTTATTGTATTTGATCGCTAAGTTGAGCATCTCCTGAACATCCAAAACCAAACCAACAGTCGAATGACTTTCAGAAGTGAAAAAGCGGAATAAATAAGAAAGCAGAGTATCTTAACCTATCAGTGCTGTAGTGGTGCACTAACGCACATAATGCTAATTCAAAAACAGACTTTTAATCAGGAAAACCAAATTCAGAGATAACCTTTTCAAACAAAATTACAAAATCACTGAACCCTTTAAAATCTGCTCTCTAACTGACGAGTAACAATTTACCACAAGAGATCTATGGTGTCCAAATACATGAATCTACATGGACCCAAAATGTGATAACTTTTGCAAAAAATAGTTCAGGCAAGCAATTGATCTTGATTACCAAACTACAGTCAAACCAGAAACAAGGTGGCCAAAAGTACTACAAGATTTCTCTGAATGGGGCACAAAAGTTGAGGCAAGGAAATTATTAACCCACTTCTAAACCCAAAAAATAAAAAAATAAAAAAAAAATGCAAAGCACATAGAAGTTTTTTATGCATATTCAAGGTTCCTTGTGGGAGCCATTGAGGAAAATTTTAGTTTAGTTATCATCACTTTATCCTGCTTTTGGCTATATCAAGAACTTTCCATGCATACTGGAAGGTAATCTGCTTCTTTTTTAAAGATACAAAACACTAAGATGCCTAATAGTAAACATTGAAAACCATAACAGCTAGGATAACTAGACCTATAAGACTCGTAAATGCTTACCTGCACTGTCTGCTCGTTGGTTTTGGAATGGGTATCAAATTTCCGAAGCGTTAGACCATCAGTCCATTTCTTTTTGTGAAGGTTAAGTAACATCTTCTCCTCAAGTTCATTCTTTCTGTAGTTAATTGCTATTGAGTAATAGTGCCGGTTCAGACCATGGATCAATGCCTGAAAGAGGGGTCACGAAAGGTCAAGAAGTCGTGATAGCAAAACAGATGGGATATGAAAATCTTGTATTTTTTTTTCCTGCACTCACTTGAATTGATGGCTTATTAAGATGGCCAAGGTTGGATGTGGTCTGTCGTGGTTCTTGGCCAAGCATCATAGTTTGGGGATTGATGAGGCGAAAGGCATCGATCACCACCTTTCCTTTTACACTCTGAATTGGATCGACCACTACAGCTACAGCTCGTTGATTCAATGCTTCAAAACTCTAAAAGAGATATGGAGTCAATTTATAGTTACAAAACATGTTTTACAATAATGGTATTGCGTTAACGTCCTTACCAAGTAAGCATCACTCAGCATGAGTATTATGCATATAAATTTACATGTAAAATACTTACTAAAATAGAACATATATTCCATACAAAAAAGTAAAAGGTGCATTTATCAAAATTAAAAGCATCCCCAAGCCATCAACATCAAAGTTAATTGCAGTTTCTTACGTAGTGCATAAGGCCAACAGAGGATAATTCACACATCTGTAGTTCAAAGCTACTCTCAGATTTGAAAACTAAACTATTCATTAATATATTAGAGCACTATCAATATCGAAGTTGCTTTCAAGAAGGAAGAAATAAGTGAATCATATCCAGGTGTTACAATTCAGCATCAGGAAAACCAAAAATGAACAAAAAATATGTCGTCTATGCCAAAGAGACAAACAGAAAACAAATACCTGCTGTGTGTTAATGTCCACACCGGACAGCCAGCAGCCAAACCCAGGATGTGAATGGTACCACCCAACGACCATCTCTGGTCTGCAAGATGAATCAAAAGAAATACAATATTAGCCAGCAATCTACAAGTCCTCGTCATAATGATGATGTCACGTATAGCAACAAAGTTTAGAGCTAAATGGAATATGACATGAATGAGCCAACTCTTGCAGATGTCTGGTAACAACCGAAGCCTTAATAACTAACAATAAACCTTCCTTTGTAAAATCGAAGAAACTCGCAAAAAATGAGGCATCAGGAATACATAATTTCACAAATCCACACATAACTAATATTGATTGATTTTTTCCAATATTTTCTCAAGTAAGGAAACAATATCATTCAACTTAAGGCAAGTATTATTTCATAACCAGAACATCAAATCGGGGATCACTTATGTACAATAACGAAATTAAAAATACATGAATTTAAATAAAATCGGAAGTACCTTCCAGTCTGTTTAAGCATATCTAGCATGTTGGTCTGGAACACGTGATCGACAGCTTCGACGCTAACGCCAGTTCCGCTTTGTGGCATTGCGAAAACATCAACAACACGAACGGTGTACTCATCGACAAACTCTCCCAACATAAGTCCCATGACCTCCATAGGAACCCCAGCTCTCCCTGAAATTAAAATAAAAAAGTCAAATCCCAAATAAACATATCAAAATTATATCGAATTTGATTTTCAAATCCCAGTGAAGTCCCATTCAACTATAAGATTTCATATAAAAGAAATTATGCTCTCTAATTAGGCCTCCGATTCCTCAAAATTGCGTACTCAGATTCAAAAGAGAGGAAACAAAAATGATATTAATAAACCCTAATTCAGGCGGGCGAAATCCAGAAAGCAAGGAAACCCTAAAACGCCAAACGAAGTCTAGAAGCAACAAGAACCAGCAAAATGCGAAGAATCAAACTACAAAATCAGGAGAGAAAAAGAGAGATCGAAGAGAAAGAGAAGACGATGGCGTACCGTGTTTGAGCATTTTTAAAAGGGCAAGCGAAGATATGTACACTTGCTCCGATGAGTCCAGAGTGGGGGAGTCCGGTGGCGGGTGACCCAAAGCCCCTCCCGCCCCGGCAAACATTCTCTGAAGGCGTTCCATCCCGGACATCCTCCGTTCTCACTCTATGCTTTCTCTATCTGGTTTCTTCGGCGACAAGTTCTCTCCTCCGCCTCCAGATAAATAGAAGCGAAAATATGTTGGTGAAACGTTTTCCTTCCATTGATGGGGAAAATGTGCTTTTTGTAACTATACCCTTCTATTTCCGAGTATTGATGAATGACCACGTTTTTTTATTCGTTCTTCTAAGGCCTAATATACGAGGGATTTTTAAAAATAACATTTTGCAAAAAAAATTTTGGTCAATGACTTGTTTTTTGGACAATTTTTAGCACAAAAAAAAAGACTTTTTAGACATCAAAACGGTTCTAGTTTTTTTTATCTTGTTGAGGTTTTTTATCCTGCTACAGTCATTTTCCTTCTTTTTTTGAAAAAAATGAAACAGTTTACCTGCACAAAAAAACGTGTTTTTTTGTTAAAAAAAGGGATTTTTACTCAATTTGAAATTTTTTTTTGCCCTTTCGTCAAAATCTTCCCTAATTAATCCTAATATACTCATTTTTATCCGTTGAAAAATAGTGTTTTTTAATATATAAAATAACATTGCCCCTTTGAAAAAAGGGGCATCAAAAAATTTTAATTGAGTAAATGATCTTTTTTTGGCACAAAAATCAAGTTTTTTTTAAAAAAGAAAACTACTTTATTTTTTAAAAAAAAACCTCAACAGGATGAAGAAAATAATCTAGAGCAACAAAAAAAAGCCTTAACATGATGAAAAAATCCAGTTTTCCTGCACAAAAAGCTTGATTTTTTTATGCCAAAAAAGGGGAGGCCATTGACCAAAATTTTTTTTTTCATAAAATCATTTGTCCAAATCTCCCCCATTGGCTTTTCCTCCTACCAAATATTTGAAACATAAAGACTGTTTAATATTGTTTTTAAAATATATAAAAATATTTTATTTTAAAAAATAATTTTTTTTAAGAATTATATTGAAAATGATTTTAAAAGTTTTGTCTTAAAAAGCATACAAAAACATTTCTAAAAATTTGGAGAACAAAAACAAACATGGCCATATTATTTGAAACAATAGTCTCAAAAAAATATCTCAAGTATATTTCAAAATAAAATCTAAAAAAAGGAAAATAAGGAGAGATATTCTAAGTTAGAACCAATTTTGTTGTGTAATTAGTAGGTTGTTCTTTTAAATTTTGAAAATTTAGGTTGTGTGCGGCTCTTAGTTAGAACCAATTAAGAATTAACAACTAGTATAAAGCTTTCACATCTTATAGTAAAACGTAAAAAGTTGTCCTCTAGCAAAAAACAAAAAATAACAAAAAATAAATTTGCTACATTATAAAGTATTTATATCTATACTGTTTTTAACTAAAATTAGTTTAAACTTTTGATTCTAACTATTTTTCACAAACACCCAGTTATTGGTTATTGTATTTTTTAAAAAAATATAGTAAATGATTTGGAATTCTTAACATTGTTTACTTAAAACATCTTCTGGATGAACATAAAAATATATTTTTCCTTAAAAAAAAAAAGCAATTTGCCTTGCACAACGGTCACCGGAATGAATGGTACCATTTGCGATGGGTTTTCGATCGGCATTGCTAGACTACTTTCCGTGTTTGTTTTATAGATTGGGTTAATTTATTCTATTCACAACGCACATAATAGCGCAAATACATAATTGTTTAGGGCAAAATTCAAATCTATAAAAGGGAATAAAATTGATTCTAAGTCTATATTTTAGAGGGTATTTGATAGGTGTGGTTTAGACTACTTTCTTAGTTATGAACAATATAAAGCTCTCATTAACAATTAAAAAAAAAATCTACAGTGTAAAGCTCTCATGTGTTACAGTAAAAACAGTTCTAACCATCCTACCAAATATCCTATTAGAGTTCTCCTTTCCATGAATTTTGAGAATTCAAATCCAAATGCTTCAATTCCATTTTCAAATTTTTTTTCTTATGCTTGAGGAAAAAATGTCATAACTTTTTATAATCGATTGAGACAATTCTTTTTTTTTTATTGCGTTCGTAATGAAAAAAAGAATGAACCATTATCTATGTTGTTTATTTCTTAATATTATGAACATTAAGATTTTGGTAGATTTGTAAGTATATCAAATACTTTTTCTACTATATTTCTAAACACAAATTTTAATTTTATCTATTTAGATTAACACTTTTAACTATAGATCCAAACATCAATTAGGATAGCAATTTAAATTACATAATTCAAAACACATAACTTAAATCAAAATATTCCAAATCAACATCATACGAATCTGTTTACTAAACAGATGAACATCATGTCTACCAAATTATCTTGTCTTTTCAACACAAATAGATAAGGCTTGCGTAGGCATGAGCAATTTGTGGCACATCCTACAATTTTATCTAAATAGATTTGTAATAGATCTCATTTTAAGCATTTATAGGGTGTTTAGGAGAGTGATTTGAAACAGAAAATGTTGTTTTGAAAACTGTAGCTTGTGAAAGCTTTACACTGCAACAGCTTTTTGTTTTTCATTATAGCTACTAAATACACACTATTTGTTGATTAGAAATAATAGTTCCAATTGAGACCTCAGGTATTAATTCTTATGTAATTATGTTTTGATGTTACATGGTCACATTAGGTCTTCCCTCGGTTAACGGACTAAGCAACCTTAGGCTTGTCGTTTGGAGAGTAAAAATGAACCCATCTTTTGAGCACGAGTCATTTTTTGTTCTATCAGTAAGCCTCTTGACTTTACTATAAATGAGGAATGAAAACCATGATGGCGCCTATTAAAGAGATCACTAAAAACAAAAGTGAAAACGTTAATGGTAATAAAAATTGTCCCTAATTTGGATTTTTATTTTTTGGGGAAGTCCTATTTCAGGATATGTTTCTTTCCCTTGTTAATAATGAATGCAAATAATATCATTACAATTAATGAAGGCCAAATAAAATTAAATGGACCCCAACACAATAGGATTAAAAAAAATAAATAAATAAAGAAGAAGAAGGAGAAGAAAAGAATGTTGGGGAGTCCTACCATAGATCATGTCGTTGTGAGGTGAGGGTGGGGGTGCATGGTAAGATCATGCAAAGTTAAAGCACTTGAGGCGGGAGCAGATCGTGCTATAGCGGCAGCCTAGGTTTGCACCACTATACGGCGTGCTTGGGGGGTTTCCGGCTAGAGGGAAGACGGGCGTGGGTGGGTGCATTTGCTGTCAGTGTGAATGGTTAGTTTTATTGATACATTTTTGAAAAATAAAAGATAAATTAGTTTTAAATATTTGTTGTTCACAACAAATTAGTTGATTTTATCTGTTCATTAACTCTATTATTTAGAGTTTCATTCCATCTTTTACAAAAGCATATTATGACATTTATTTATGTAATTATAATTAAAAAATGTAACATTAATCCATGATAAATAATAAAAAAATAATAAATTTTATTTTTTCGTGTTATAGGTAGCACTGTTTGTTGCGAAGAAGTTAAGAATTTGCGTATTTATTCATGCTTAAGGAAAAACACAGGCAGCTATCCCGTTTGCACTTGCTAAATATGCTAAGAATGGGCTTGATTGTGGCTTTATAAAGATTTGGGTACTCATCTCAAATAGGTTTTGAAGCAGCAAATTCTTAAAATAATAATAATAATAATTAAAAAAAAGAATAAAGAAATTTCTTAATTCTTAGAAAACCCCGATATGTACGACATTGAGCAATGTTATCCTTCGAGTGCCTTTCTTTTTGTTTCAAGGCTTCAGGTATTCTTGACGTTTGGCAATATATCAACTACCAAAAGACTTGTACACTTTTCTTTTCTGAAAGTCTAAAGGGACGGTATTGTATATAACTAACTTTATAAGCATCTTATATTTATAAAAGTGACAAAAATAAAACTCTTTTTCAGGGTGGGGGTAAAGAAGACCGTCAAAAACTCTTAATCAAGAGGACAAAACTTGAAAGATGTAAACTAGGACGATATGTTTCACTTCACTACTTCAACACGTATGCATATACTTCAATTTGCCTAAAGCAAAAGCTACTAAACAAATCTCAAAGGATAAACATATATATGTGTTTGTGTGTGTGTGTGTGTGATACGTTATTCATTGGTGATCATATGAAACTTCTTCGTTCCTTGCAAGATTAAAAATTCTAGAATTCATTTTGATTCTTACTTGGTCTAACTTCAACCGTGCAAGGAAACTTTTTTTAATACTTGGGTCACAAGAACAAAAAAATTATTTGGACTTGTTGAATTACCGGGTCCAACTTGAAATCCATTTGTCTCAGCATACATGTTGATGCTTAACTTGCTTCTTTGGTGATCAACGCCATATACTCAGACTGCCTTTCATGCTTGGCTTGTAAAGCTTGAGCATTTTTATTATATTAAAAATGTAATAATTTAAGGATTGTATAAGATGAAAATATAGTTTAAGGAGAAAAATACTGTATAATAATATGAAAAATTATACAGTATTAGAATAATGCAGTGTAAGAAAATACACTAATAAAGTTATGTAGTATAAAAATTATACTGTAAAAGTAACGCAGTATAAGAATTAGACTGTTTAGGTCATGCAATATAAAAATTAGACTGTTTAAGTTAAAGCAGTATAAGAATAATACTGTTTGGAGAATATGGATGAATAAGAAATGCTATAACAGTATAGAGAATATACCGGTAATATAAGAAAAATATTGTAAGTATAAATTTAGACTGTGCAAAGTTAGATAATATTAAAATTACATTATGTGATGGATGTGGATAAGTATTGGAGGGTATGAGACCTCATAAAATGTATGAAAAAAATACTGATAGTATAGGAAAAATACTGTCAGTATAAACTTGAACTGCGTAAAAAGTTAGTGGGACACTTTGAAAGTTTTGATTGGGCCACCACATCCACTAATGTGGCCCAATCACATTTGGCCACCCAAAGTAATCTAATTGATTACCAAGGTGATGACTCATCACATTTTTATAAAAAAAAAAAAGAAAAGAAAGAAAAGAAAAAAAGAAAAAGTTGAATTAATATATGATATAAGGGATTAAATATGGTCTCCACCGTGCAAGGCAAGAAAGAAAAGAAAGAAAGGAAAGAAAGAAAGAATGAAAGAAAGGAAAGAAAAGAAAGAAAGAAAGGAAGAAAGGAAGAAATGGATTTCTTCCTCCATCTCCCATGGCAACCATAGGAGGGTTCCTTCAAAAATTTTTCAAGCTTAAATCTTGGCATATTTGTCCCACTCAAGTTTCAAGAATTGAAGTGCAAGAGGTTCCATCAATTTTTAAGGTAAAATCCAAACTTTACCCTAAGTTTTCTAGTTTTGTTCAAGTTTTGATGGACTTTTTATGGTGAGGTATGGGCTTGATATCAAGGGAACTTTGAAGGGTTTCAAGCAAGGAAAAGTAAAGACAAGCACCTTGCATGGATTAGGTAAAATCCTAATCTTTTTAATTAAGTTAAAGTTTGTGTTTAATATGCATATAAAGTGTTTGATGAAATGTTTAAGCCATGGCATGTAATATGGACATTATGGCATAGTTGTTTTATGTTATATGTTGATGATGATGATGATGATGGAAAGAAGAAAGTAAGGGTTTTGATGAAATTTAAAAAGGGACTAAATTGCAAAGAAAAAAGGATTCTCGGCAGATTTAAAAATTAGCCAAAAATTCCCTCTAAATGATGGAATATCAAGAAAGTTAAAATACAAAAGTTGTAGAACGTGTCGAAACTGTTAGGACATCATAGACAGTTTCTCAAAATTCTACCCGATTTAGAAGTTATGAATTTTACGAAATTTTGGGCACAAAATTTCAAGAAATAAAAATGTTATGAAACGTTTAGAATTCGATCATGGTGCTTTTGTAAGTTTTATTTCTTATGAGAAACTGAGTGTTTTGGTATAAAGTGGTCGTTTTTGGTTCCGAGAGTAAAAATGTAAATATTTTTGTATTTCGAGCCAAAACTGTAAAATTGTGTGAAAACTAAGTTTTCACTAGGAAACGTTGGTTTTATACACTCCTGTAGGCAGTAAGAATCATAGATGTTAAGTTTTAAAGAAATTAAAGTTTAGTTAAGGAAATAATGGAAGAAAAAGAGTTAAGAGCAAAATGGTCATCTTATGAAAAATGGCCAAAATAGACCCGAAACATCCGATGTTAGAAAATGCTTTTTCACGGGATTTTTCTCGTAACATGTAAGAAAAGAAACGGTAAAGTTAAGCAATGAGTTTTATAAAGTTATGAAGTTGACGAAAAACCCAATAAGAATAAAAGTATCATTTTTACAAAAACAGCCAAAGCGGAGTCAAATACCCCAAATTAGCATAACATCCGTAGACGAAAAATTTTTCATAATGCGTTAAGTAACGAAACCGCTAGTGAGACGGGAAGTTTAACTAAGGGACGCTTAAGAACAAAAGTAACCCCGATGGATTACAAAGCTAAGTAAAGGAAAGGTAAACCGATGGTTTATAAAGTTAAGTAAAGACAAGGATAAACCGATAGGGTACTAAGTTAAGTTAAAAGGAAATGAATGTTTAATGTTTACGTTTTGTTATCAATCGAGTAGATTGATAAAAAGAAAGTTAATTCATGAGTCGGCTGTCGTTTGATCAGAACACAGAGGCCAATTAACGAAAGGAAAAGGAACGGAATAGAGAACGCAAGAGCATAGTTTGGGTAAGTTTCAAACTTCACCTACAGCATGAAGTAAATAATTTTTAAATATTTATGTATACATTTATAAATGAATCTGCAATATTATGCAAGTTTCTTTTAAAGTATGTTTGCATTTATTACGCAAAAAGTTTTAAAGATTCAAAGCAAGATTTGCAATGAATTTGCAACTGTTAAGTTTAAAGTTTATTTGCATATTGATATGCATAATGTTTTTAAAAGTTCAAGTTATGCTTTTCAATGTATTTGAAGTATGGTTGCATGTGAAATGCACAATGTTTAAAGGAGTACAAGTTATTATTTGCAAAATGTGTTTGCGTTATTTGTTGCATTTGTTATGCAATAAGTTTCAGAATACAAATTATGATTTGCAAAATGTGTTTGCATTTTATGTAGCATTTGTTATGCAATAGGTTTTAGAGTATAAGATATGATTTGCAAAGGTATTTGCATATAATATGATAGCATTTGATATGCTCACTAAATTTAATAAGAAGGTAACATAAAGATAAAAAGAAAGTGTCGTACCAGCCTCTATGTTGTAAGGTAATGAAAGTAAAATTAAAGTTTGACCTCCTATATGTGAGGTACATGATCTCCTAGATGTGAGGTACATGACCTCGATATTCGACGGGATATCTTATTGTGAGGTAATAAAAGTAAAGTTAAAGTTTGACCTCCTGAATGAACTTGTGAAAGTCGGAGAGGTGTTGTTGAAGAAACCGGTTTTGGGGGTGAATTTGGGGACGGATGTTTGTGAGCTTTCTCATATTGTTACAAATGAAGAAGCCCTTGGAAGGTTAGTAAGATTAGTACTTAATTTTATCCTATATTTACTTAATTAAAGATAAATTAAGGTTAGGTTAATAAACATTACACAAATTTCTTTGTTGTGTTGATTTAAACAGGGCATAGCCGGAGTTCTTTTTCGGGAGAGAAAGGCTCGTGAAGCAAGATCACCTATTGGAAAGCTCACGGCAGCGGCGAATTCGAAGCTATCTATTGGTTGCTAATCACCTGATATAACAAACAGCTTAATTATTAATCATTTCATATAATTATTATATAATCATTAATTAGTTCAATGAAGAAAACCAACATACATTAACATATGACTTTTGATGGAGGGCTATGATTATTGTTATTTTTAATACTATATTATGTGTAACTGTATTCTCCTTCAATTATGATTAAGAAAAGGGCCAGTGGTATACTACTAGTTCACTAGTTCTTCGCCTAAGTCTGTATGATGTGTTTGTTACTTTCATATTTTATAATTCAGATTTTAATCAAACACGGCTTTTTTGTGGTTAAAAATTAATTCACTTTAGTGATGTCCAGTATTTTTTATGCAAAAATAATAGTTTTATTACTTTAGTTACTAAAATCATAATGTATAATTTCATTTTTGGCCGATACTTCTTTTCTCAAGATAATAAAAACCAAAATAACTTTTCCAAACGTTATTGGTTGACCAATATTTCAAACTAATAAATTTCTCTCCGTGGTTAGAAGAAGGAAAAAAAAAAGGAACAAAATATCTCTTTCTTTACATTAAAAGGGGATACTAAATTGGAGTTTGGCAGTTGTAGTTCGGACCACTGTTTTAGTTATGAACAATATAAAGCTTTTACATGCTACAGTTATAATAAAAAGAATCGCTACAGTGTAAAACTCTTACATATTACAGTAAAAATAATTCAAACTAGCGGTTCTAACCACCCTACTAAACACCTTATAAAAGTACTTAATATATAATATATAGTTGACGCCAGTTTTTGTGAAAGCACAAGTTTTCCCTCGGAAAAACAAGGAAACTCATATCCCTAACTAGAATGCTTACTTCTATACGTAATAATACCTATGAAATTTTCTTGAATTCTTCATACATGTATATGAACTATAGTAGTATACTCGAACCGATCACTACCAAACAAACAACCACAACGAGTAGTATACAAGGAAAAGAGAATGCATGACAACGACTGTTAGGTTTTACCGTGCCGCACACAAAATTGGATGAATAGATATATAACAAACATGATATTATTAATGGCACATAAATTCTTTTTAAATATAAGGAAAATATTCCGACTTGTCATATGGGGCATATTAATTTAATGTAGCAAATTTTAAGAATCATAGACAAATTGTATGTTTGTTAATCTCAGTTTCAACTAAAACTTTTAATTATTTTATTGTAAATCTTTCACATACTCTATACCTATATTAAAAAAAATAAATTACAATATAAAACTAATTTTAACTAAAATTAGTTTAAACTATTGGTTTAAATCACTAACTCTCAAAACAAATCAGGCTGAATAGTAACATTAATTACTAGCGGGTCCAGCTTGAAGCCTTTTATATCCATTGAGGAACAAAAGTCAAATGTGCGGCCGTGGGGTTTCCTCAGAGATTTTTATATAGGAGGACCAAGTATACTCTTTAGGTCCACTTAATATATCACTATATATTCTAACCAGCCGCCTCATCTTGTCACCAAAAACCTTTTACTAATTGTTATCCTTTCCTTTCAATTCTTCTCATGGAGAGAGCAAGATCATTCCTACAGTCTCCAACTTATGGAAATGTCATCACTGTCCTCAGCATCGATGGTGGTGGCATAAGAGGCGTTATTCCAGCTATAATCCTCGGCTTCTTGGAGTCCGAGCTTCAGGTATATATAGAGTGATAAACTTAATCTTTTAAATTAAAATTAATAAATATACTAGTGCTTACTAATATTTGGATATACTTTGTGTTTACAGAAGCTGGATGGTGAGGACGCAAGAATTGCAGACTACTTTGATGTGATCGCGGGGACTAGCACCGGTGGACTTGTGACCGCCATGCTTACGGCCCCAAACGAGAACGGTCGGCCGTTGTTCGCCGCAAAGGATATCAAGGACTTTTACCTTCAACACTGTCCTAAAATCTTCCCTCAAGATAGGCTATCTAATTGGTGAACATTCATTATTAATCCTTTGACATAACTAGCGATCTAGCTAGCTACCATATTGTCACATGTTTTCTTACCTAACAATAATATTGTTACGTTTACCATGAAATTCCTATAATTTTTGTCACATATTTTCTCAGCTTCCCACTTGCTGGAGCCACCGAGATCATTAAATCTCTGACGGGTCCAAAATACGACGGCAAGTACTTGCACAAGCTGCTTAAAGAGAAATTAGGAGACTTGAAATTGCACCAGACACTCACTAATGTTATTATCCCAACTTTTGATATCAAGCGTCTCCAGCCCATTATCTTCTCCAGCTACGAGGTAATCAATTTAGTAATTTGATCCTGATTTTGAATGTTCATATTAATTACTAATTTTTCGGACGTTTAGATGAGAAGGAACCCTAGCCTAGATGCATTGCTCTCCGATATATGCATCGGAACCTCAGCGGCGCCAACCTATCTTCCGGCACACTATTTCAATACCGAAAACTTGAACGGCGAAGTCGTCAGGGAATTCCATATCGTTGATGGCGGTGTTGCAGCCAACAACCCTGTACTACTTACAAATTTTTATATGTTTACATGATCACAACAAAATAATATTATCCTACTATAATATCATTCATCATTTTTTTTTCTTTACCTCAGGCTTTGGTTGCTATAAATGAAATTGCAAAAGAAATCTACCAGGGAAATCCTGACTTCTTTCCGATAAAGCCGATGGAGATGAGGAGATTCCTGGTTATATCATTAGGAACAGGCTCGCCAAAAAGTGAAGAGAAATACAACGCCAATGAAGCAGCAAAATGGGGTATCTTGGGATGGTTGAACAACCACCATTCCACTCCTTTGGTTGATATATTTACTCAAGCTAGCGGTGACCTGGTTGACTTCTTCCTCTCTACTGTGTTTCAGGCTCTACACTCGGAGAAAAATTACCTTCGGATCCAGGTATTGTACTCCTATATGGTTAAATACTTATGCTGCACGTACAGAAAAGGGAAGACCAATATTATATATCTGCCTGATTTTTTTCATGTTTAATGACACGTCAATTTCTATTTAAGTGTTAATTTCAATTAAATTTAAGGAGAGTTTTTTTGTTAATATTTTATATATTATGGGAGAATTGAAAGTTACGTTTGAAAGATTGAGGGAAACAGTGTTATAAAGATTGTAGTTGGGAAGGAATTTTGTAGTTAATTCATTAAAATTTTATTCTTGTCTTATAAAACAATTATGACGATCAGCCCGAATGAGAGTTGTTGCAGGATGATACTTTGGGAGAGAAGGAATCTTCCGTTGATATTGCAACAGAGGAAAACCTGAATAACCTTGTGAAAATTGGCGAGGCATTGTTGAAGAAATCGGTTTCAATGGTGAACTTGGAGACCGGCATCTATGAAACTTCTCAGGGAGCTACAAATGAAGAAGCTCTTAGAAGGTAATTATTACTATTCTTATAATATATATATTGTTTGGGTAAAACTTATATCATTAAAATATAAAAATAGACACCACCTTGCAAGGATATTAAGTTATTGCAATCAATAAATTAACCTTTCTTATCCCATGGTAGATTGTTAGTAATGTCAGACACATGCCTGTATCACAAGTTGTCTCGGTCAAATCCCAAAAACCTAAATTAAAGAAAAGTAAATCATTATATGCAAAATTAAGGACGTCTCAACAAATTTTGTTTACTTTATTTGTCTAATTCTATATTGTAATACAATCAGGGTTGCTGGAATGCTTTCCATGGAGAGAAAGACACGTGAAGCAAGATCGCCTATTAAAAAGACGGTTGCAGCAGCTTCCAAGTGAAACATACATACATATCAAATTTGGTCATAATGACAACCGTTTGGTAGATGGATTCGAATTGTATTAATTTAAAATTTTTTGATTTGAGTTGTATGTTTTGAATTGTATGACTTGAATTACTATCTAAATTGATGTTTGGATATACAATTAAAGTATAATCTAAATAAGGAATAAAATTGAAATTTGTATTTGAGTAGATAGTGAAAAAAAATTAAATTTACTAATAAATTTGACAAAATTTTGATGCTCATGATATTAAGAAATATGCAATATGAATTTTGATTTGTTCGTCACTTCATTAGAAACATAATGAAAAAAGAATATTTTTATTTGGATATCAAACAAAGAAGTCATAATATTTTTTCTTTAAGTATAGGAGAGAGCAAATCTGGAAAAAAAAAAAAAGTAATCTTGTATTATTGCATTTGGATTCAGATCTTGTAAATTTAAGGAGCTAAAACTTGACTTTTGCACTCAAAACTCAGTTGATATTTGAATTGAGATTTGAAGATTAATATCATCAAACATGTATCTAAGTCCAATCTAAAATGCTAAGTCCAAAAAATAGAGTTAATCTACTAAACAAAGGGCCCTATATCGCTTATAACACAATTTGAAAAATTGCATCAAAGAACACACTTTTCAATCTTAGAGTAAGTAAATAATACATTTTTGAAAATATTTAAGCATGTAATATTTTTTTCAATTATATAATCTTTTTCAAACATTAAATTTACAATTTTACGCTCTTATCTTCTTTTTCTTATTCTTTTTCGCTGTTTTCATCATTCTCTTTTTGAATTGATTTCTCTCTCCTCACTTCCTCTATTTTCTAGGCAAGATGGCTGCGGCGGCGGCGGCCACGACTCCAACAATGGCTCTTGCACAATTGTACATTGCGCAATTCCAGCAAAGGCTCGCGTGACTCCAACTACAACGCTTGCACCTCCCTAGATACAGGCACTCCTCCTCGTGCGACTCCGACAAAGTCTCCTGCACCTTGAGCAACTTCGGCGCTCCTTCTTACACGACTCCAATGAAATCTCCTACACCTCGGGTGTAACACCCGAGATTTTTAGTGCATTAAAAATGCATTAAATTAAAGATTATGTTAAGACAAAGTACAATTAAAGAAAAATACTGTATAATAAGATGGAAAATTATACAGTGTTAGAGTAATGCAGTATAAGAATTGAATTGTGTGGACCACAATTTTATCTTATACTTTTTATAAAAGAAAAGAAAAGAAAAAAAAAAAGAAAAATCAGAAAATTTAGGCAAATTCGAGACTCTCTCTCTCTACTTTCTCTCTCTAGAATTTCTCTCTCTCTCCTCAAATCTCGTTTGAGATTCCGGCGTTATTTTTCGACACCTCCCATACCAGTGGGAAGCTCTCGTTGAGCTGAGTCCAACGAGGTGTCGTGCCACCCAAATAGCCGCCGGAGGAGGGCCCACGCGCCGCCCAAAGTGGCGGCGAAACCCATTTTTTTCCGACGTCGTTTCTCCGCCGTCCGACCACCAATCAACGTGATTTTGGTGTCTATGGACTCAGTGTGAGGAGAGGAACAAGATGGTACCAATTTTCCAGCTCAATTTTGGCTGGAAAGGCTTCGCCGGAGCTGCCCCGTCGCCGCCGTGGAGCCGCCGTCGCAGCCGTCGTGCCTGGTGGCGGTGTGGCACACCGCCGGTGCCAAAACGATCAGAGGGCGACGGCGAGCAAGACCCCTCGGTCAATTGCTCCATTCCGCCGCCCCTCGCCGGAGAACGAAGGCACCCGCCGTGAGCCGCCGTGGGTGAGTTTGGGTTGGCCATTTTAGGCCGTTTTGTGCCAAATTGAAGGCACAAACACGTTCAGAGGACCGAGAGGAAGCTTCCCAACACCTCAATTTTGGGGAAACACCGCGAGAAGGCGGAGAACCAAGGTCCACCGTGGAGCGCCGCCGTGAGGAGGTCGGGCCGCCGTTCCACGCGGTGTTGAGCTGCCCCATCGTAGGGGAAACACTCAGAGGAGGTCGGGGAACAATTCCCCCACCTCAATTTCACGGTATCTTCGCCGGAGATAGGAAATCGGAGCCGCCGGTTTCCGCCGTGAAATCCATCCTCGATTGGAGCAGATGGAGGCCGAATTGGGTGAAATTGACCCCACCAATCGACTCAGGAGGGTCGAATTAGGGGGGGTAGGCTCGAGCTCAGCCCTCAACGGAGCCAACCACCGCCGGTCAACGGCGGTCAACGCCGGTCAACGGTCGGTCAAAGGGCAAAATGGAATTTTGTGATCCGGACCTCCGATCGAAGATCCGAGACCGCCTCCCGACTCGTTTCGACGCTCTGAACGCAATGGTGACCTCCGTTCGAGCAAATTCTACTCCGATGAAAATCGTCCGGTACCGACTACACGCGGATCGAGGCGATTCAAACAGCAGTATCAGAGTTCAGAATGACAGTTTCAAGAATGAATGATCTCCGGGAAGCATTCCTAGCCATTCATGGTCGCTCGAGGAGCACTGCAGAGGATGCTTCATATACTGTAGATGCAGCGAGATACAACTGGATCTGCTTAGCTTGGAGTTCAAGTAAGTAGGAATCTCGACTGCAATATGAACTGTTTTAGATGCTTTCATAGAAATTTATGAAATGCATGATCAGTGATTGTTACACTGTTTTATATGAGAATAGGTTTTATAACGTTACAAGGTGACGAAAAACCCGTTAAGGGTAAAATCGTCATTTTTAAGGAAACGGCTAGAACGGAGTCGAACACTCCGATTTAGCATAATGTTATTAGATGGAAAATGTTCCGTGATACGTTAAGTAACGTAACGGTCATGTGAGATCAAGATTTAACGAGGGATGTTTTAAGTAAACGAGAGGTAACCGATGGGTTACAAAGTTAAAAGGAAAAGTAACCCCGGTGGGTTACAAGGCTAAATAAAGGAAATGTAAACTGACAGTTTATAAGGTTGAGTAAGAGAACGGTAGACCGATAGTATACCAAGTTATGAATAAGGAATGAATGGTTAATGTTTACGTTTTATTATCAATCGAGTGGATTGATAATAAAGAAAGTTAATTAATGAGTCGGCTGTCGTTTGATCAGGACACAGAGGCCGACCAATGGAAGGAAAAGGAACGGAATAGAGAACGCTAGAGTATAGTTCGGGTAAGTTTCAAACCTCACCTACAGCATGAAGTAAATGATTTTTAAATGTTTATTTATATGATTTGCAAATGTGTTTGCAATTGTTAAGCAAGTTTCTTTTAAAGTATATTTGCATTTATTATGCAAAAAGTTTTAAAGTTCAAGAAAAAGATTTGCAATGAATTTGCAATCGTTATGTTAAAGGTTTATTTGCATATTGATATGCATAATGTTATTTAAAAGTTTAAGTTATGATTTTCAAAGTATTGAAAGTATGTTTTGCATTATGACAATGCATAATGTTTTATAGTTTAAGTTAAAGGTTTAATGATGCATTTGCTATGCAATAAGTTGCATTTGATGTGCAATAAATTTAAGAATAAAAATTATAGTTTGCAAGATGTGTTTGCATTTTATGATGTATTTATTAAGCAATATGTTGCATTTGTTATGCAATGAGTGTTAGAATGCAAATTATGATTAGTAAAATGTGTTTGCATTTTATGTTGCATTTATTATGTAATATGTTGCATCTGTTATGCAATAAATTTTATAGTACAAGCTATGAATTGCAAGTGTATTGCATATGATGTGATTGCATTTGAAATGCTCACTAAAGTTAATAAGAAGGTAACGTTAAGATAAAAAGAAAGTGTCGTACCAGCCTCTTTGTTATGAGGTAATGAAAGTAAAATTAAAGTTTGACCTCCTAAAGGTGAGGTTACAAGACCTCAATGTTTGATGGTCTCAAGTCTTCCACAAGGGAAGCATCATGTTTATGATCTCATGATTAATGAGTTGGTACGAACACTAAAGTAAAGTAAGGAAAAATGAAGGTTACAAGATTAAGAAAGTTAAGGAACAAGAATAAAGGTTGAGAAAGAAATGAATGTTTAAGTTTATATAATGTTCACAATATGCTCATAATTGAAGTTAATAATTGAGCATAAATGGAGTCATGCATTCTGATGTTACTTGAATGCTTTTTTATGAAATGTTTATATGTTATGTCATGAAAGACATTTTGAGAAATGTTTACGATAAATGTTTATGAATAACATTTTCATGTTTTCAAGAGACGGTTTATGAACGACGTTTTAAGAAAAACGTTCAAGAAATGTTTTAAGAGAAAGGTTTTACATTAAATGTTTATGAAAAACATTTCATGTTTGCAAGAAAAGGTTTACGAATGACGTTTTAAGAAAAACGTTTCAGAAATGCTCTATGAAAAACGTTTATGAAAAACGTTTTTAGAAATGTTTAAGGAAAACGTTTATGAAAAATATTTTCATAAATGTTTATGGAAAACGTTCATGAAGAACGTTTCAAGAGAAAGGTTTTCAAGAGAAAAGTTTTTAAAGCATGTTTAAATGCTTTGTGAGAATATGTTTGAACTTGCTGAGCGAAAGCTCATTAAAAGTTTTTCATGCTGTAGGTAACTTATGGGTGACCAATGGGACCCGTTAGAAGAGCTGGGTGCTGCGGAGGACAGATGCGAAGATTTGGGTATGGATACCATCACTGTTTGCTTCCGCTACGTAAAGAAAATGTTTTCCATTGTTTAATGTTGTGTTTTCAAAGTTTAAAGAAAATAAGTTTTATGAATAGTATTAAAAGTTTTAAGATACAGTTTATAAACTGTTTTATGTAATTATAAAGTAAAGTTTTAAACTATGATTTAATAAGTGTTTCTTATTAAGTTTTGAGAAACGATTTGAAATGATTTTAAGGTCAAGTGTTGAGCGATGTCTCCACTTGAATGCGACGGAGGTCGCGTCAGTTTTAAAGAACGTTTAAGGAAAAAAAAAATTTTTATTACAGTATTTTCTTACTAAGTAAGTAAGATTACTGTTTACGAAACGATGTTTAAGAAAGTAAAGTGACTGCCCGAAAAGGCGGGTCGTCACATCGGGTGACTCCAACGCTTGCTCCTGGCATGACTCCGACAAGGGCATTTGCTCCTCGCATGACTCCGGCGACGATGTCTGAATCTCGCGTGACTCTAGTGCCTCCTTGCGTGCCTCCGCTGATAGCGATGGCAAAGACAAGTAGGGGAGGGTTGCTCGTTCTTGAATTTATAGGGTATTTTTGTATTTCTATTTATTTTTAAACTAATTTGGGCTACTGACTTCTATTTGCATCACATTGTGCTATAAATTTTTGTGGTTTTATTTTTTAACTTGGCTTATTCGCCTCATTTACCCTAACAATTCATCAAATAAAGCCCATGTCTCGTTAAAAAAACAATGCCATTGTTTTGGATAGAGTACTGTTAAGGTGTAATGTAATATGATGAATCTTGCTATGAGTAATGCCAAGTAAGATTAATCGATTTTTTTCTCTCTTTTTTTAAAAAAAAAATTCTACGTCCACTTTCTTCCCTCTTAATCAGATGCTTAAAAATTTAATTTACTGTATACGATTTAAGTATGTTTCGTGCTTTCCTCGTAATATGGAATTACTATATTGAAACATATAAATTCGCTAAAGGTCAATGTGTAAGAATTTAAAGGATTCAAATGAGAAAGTCTATCTGCAGTCGGTGATAATTATCAAATGAGTACACAATATAAACCCTAGTTATGACTTCTTTTTTTTTTTTTGACAAAACCGCTAATTATAACTTAAATGCTGTTTTCCGTAAATATAGATAAATAAATATATATATATATGATGAGATAGTGTTTTATATCTCTATATAGCGTTGGCAACGTAGCTGCAATAGCTCACTGGGCTAGAGCAAGTAGCCATTAACCACACGGTCAGAGGTTCGAGCTCTCTTTCTAGCGCTCTTTATGTTTTTCTATTATTTATAAACAATTGCCATATTTTTAAATAAATTATAATAGCTTAATTATTCAAGCTGTTAGAATAACATGAATGCCTACATACTTCGAAGTCTTCTTTTTTTTTTTTTTTCTTGTTTTTTTCCCCGAAAAGCATACACAACCGTATTAAATCCTAGGAGGAAAATTTTTCCAAACATAAAAATGTTAAAAAAAAAGGCAGAGAAAGAGACGGGAAATTAATGAGAGAGACATCACAATATTCATACAATTAAGTTGAAGAAAAAAGACTTTCCTCAAATACACGAAAACTTCTTAGATATAACTTGAAAACAAATAATCATGAAAAGTCCTCCTGTTTCAAACCCAACGGAAAAAGATAACGTTAATACACATTATGGTACACTCAACTTTTGCTGTGACTTGTAGGTAAGAGTCACAATCTCCTTCCAAATTGACCAGCAGAATGCAATAACATTTATCGTGCCCAAGTCAAGTCTCAATTAAGTGTTTGTATAGACCAAATCGTCAAACACACGCAATCACCAAAATTTCATTGTTACATATGGATTTTCATTGAATATGAGTTTACCTTATTATAAGATTCAAAATTGGATAAGGAGTACAATTTATTTCCTATATTAAGAGCTGGAGGTTTTACGTGTTTTGAAGAGTTTAGATAAAGATTATTTGATTTAGAGAAGCAATCCATGAAGTTCAGATCATTCACGTTTCTTGGAGATAACGCTGTTTAAATTCAAATTGAAATCTGTTGCAATAGATTTTAGCGATTGTTTGAATTGGAGATAGGGTTTGCTGCCTTTAAATACAGAGTTCGAGTCTACAACCTATGTATAGTATTTCCAAATTGAGTTTACATGCAAAAGACTGTGGCAGCTTTGTTCTTCAGGAGAAGTATTTAAAGTTATTGGGAAAAGACATCCTGTTTTTGATGGGAGTCAATTGGAGCAAACATCGAAGACGATTCGTGCTTATTAAACAAGGCCATCAAGAAGTACAACAAGATAAACGTCGATTATTGAGAAGGAGTTTTAAGTTGAATAAGTCTAATTGGTGTCTATAATTTATTTTCTTAGTGGATTGTTCAATATTTAGGCGTGGCTTTATGGACGTAGATTTACAACTAAACTATGCTAAAAATTTTTTGCCTTCTTTATTTACTTTCCCCTTTTTGTAATTTAATTAATATACAATTAAAAAATTTTGGTAAATTTCTTATCACATATCTTTAAAGCGTTAATTATGAAACTATACTTTTTAATTTCAACAATTTCTCAATTTATCCTTTTGGTTTTAGAAACTACAAATGTATCCTTTAAATTTGAAAAACTTCTTTCAATTTTATTCCTTGCAAACTTTGTTGCTAAAGAAAACATAGGAAAAAGACAAAGATAGATTTAGTTAGACCGGATTTATTTCTGATTTTTTTTCTTGAGGAAAATTTTTTAAAAATATTTTATTTAAAAAAACATAAAACTCGAGATTTTTTTTTTGAAATTTGATATTTTATTTTAGGTTTTTTATGTTTTTAAATCTATAAAATACGTTGTCTAAATTGTTTAGGAGTAGTTATATTGTTTGCCCTTTTTTTTTATTCATAGAGATGGAATTCAAATAAACTTATTAAATTCAAATGATACCTTTATAGTTTTTAAAAACAGAAAGACTAATTAAAAAATAGTTGAAACTAGAAGGTATAAGTATGTAATTAAATCTATATTTAAATAATTATATGAATTATTCCTCAAAGGTTACTTGCTTAAGCAAATAAATCTGACTTATTTTACTGCAATTAAAATTAATCCTACAAGCAAGTTTGGTGCAAATTTGTTAAAACAAGATATGTACACAATGCATGACAGCTCGGCACCACTGTTGAATGTAAATAGCACCAAGTCGCCAAACATTCACCTTGTGTTTGACAAAAGCGGTTCAGACCAGTTTTTCAGTTATAAATAATATAAAACTCTTACATGCTACAGTAACAATAAAAAAATTCGCTATAGAGTAAAGCTCTCACATGCTATAGTAAAAACAGTTCTAACTAATGGTTCTCACCACCCTACCAAATACCCTTTAAAAGTCAAAAAGTTACTACACACAAATGTTGCTATAATGTAAAGCTCTTATATTTTACAGTGTTTTAAACCAATAGATTGGTTCTAACGATGCTTATCAAACACCTTATAATATTTCTTCTAGCAGCCTTCTTGTCCATTTTGACGGCGTCTTGCCTCCCTCCAAGTGGATAAATATAGTTTTCTTATTGAAATTGCGTGGATAAACATTTTCGGGTAAAGAGAAAACATTGGCGTATGGAGTAAAAGAATAAACAAATATATAAACCTTGTCAATTAAAGACCATTTTCCTATAATCTGAAGCTTACTTTTATTTAGGAAATGAGCAAGGTGACGCTCATATATACGGTATTGTTACATGTTTTAGACCAGTACTATTCGATGTAGAGAACCTCTAGACCAAAAGAAAGCTCTTCGTTAGCTTTTTACTTCCATTTAGGTTACATTTTATACGTACAACATCAAAATCTATCCTGACATTAGGTTCTTTTTTTTTTTGGTGGATGAGTTAATGAGCATGCTTATAATTGATTAATTGTTGAGTAATTTCAATACAACCTTTCTTGAGAAAACCCAACATTAATATTTGAATTATATCTCTACACATCATGATATCTTGACGAGGGCCTAAGGAAAATCAAAGCTTGCATTTAAATATTTTTAATTACCCCACTTAGAAGATTTCTATTTTGGTTGAAATTAAAGCTTGCATTTATGGTTAACACCAGGTGAGGTGACCCATGTTTCTATACCACTTGATTTCGTGTGAGTTAATTAGAGGAATTTCGTTTCTAAAGAATTTGTATTCAGACACATTATTTATGCGTAAAATGTTTCATGTCTAATTTAATATAAAGTAGTATACTAGTGTGGGTGAATAATTAAACTTTATAAATGGTTTAGACCTTGATTTGTCAAGAGGCTGAATTATTGTGTTTGAGTTCTATTTTTATTAGAATTAGGAATCATGGCCAACTCAAAAAAAAAATATTAGGAATCACGGTTTCAACCAATAATAGAAAATACTCTACTAGTGCCTAGCATAGTGTATATATGTATGTATATATATATATATATATAATAATAATAATAATAATAATAATAATTCTATATATATATACACACACCAATCTAAATATACCAATATCTTAAATTTTTAGATATTTGTTGTTATTAACACACTGCTTGAGTTAGAATAACTTAGGAAGAACTTAAAAAAGTAATAGATCTCTTCGATTACTTTTCAAGATCACTTTTTTCTTTCTTAATTCTTTCCCTCTTTTACTGGCATATACCACTTCAATTGAAATGTTGCCATACCTTAAAAAAATAAAGCTTACGCATCTAAGGTCATCGGAAAGTGAATAATAAAGCAAACTTTTTATCAAACAATATATCACGTTTATATCCGTACACAAAAGAAGAAATCTAACAAATTAAACAAAGGAGCTAGCGTCTACCTCAAAGTAGTAAAATTAAATAAACACTTGATACAATGCATTAACACTGCTTATCCAAAGAATAATTGCTAAAGCCTTGATTAATGAACAGCGCAATAATTATAAGTATCACTGGGAATTTTTAGCATGTACTCCAGTATGAGGGGACCTTGCATTTCGAAGCTGCTTCTCGTCTGATAGCATTTTAGGAAACCTGCAAAATTAATTAAACAACGATTTTTTTAATTAATTACTGGTTATCTATCTATCTATCTATATAAATCATATCTATATATATATTTGTTTATGTATGTATGTATAGATTCACACATAAACACCTTACAAGAGCCTCTTTGTTAGTCTCGTGGTTACAAACCTCGAATAGGCCAGTCTCCAAATGAACCCTGGAAACAGGCTTCTTCAAGAGTTCCTCACCAACTTTGACAAGATCATCCAAATTCTTCTTTGTGGCTACGTCCACCAAAGATACCACTCCACTCAGAGTGTTATCCTACGATAAGCATAACATATCGAATAAAATTTGGAATTTTATAAGACTCGAAAAAATAGTTACGGCGGTAGGGTCAAAAACTTTTTTCAAAAGACGAGAATAAACTAAACTAACTATACAATTGGTAATGTCGTTAATGTTTATTTTTACATTTTACATTTTAAGATTAACGAGTTACTTAAAAGTTCGAATTTAAGATGTAATTGAATTTTTTTAAAAAAATCTCATGTATATTGCCCTGTATAAACTTGGGGATGGAAACTTAAAGAAAAAGTGTACAAAAATGTGTTTTATTAGGGTAAAAGTTAAAAGAGGCCTTTAGGATGGGGTGGATGGGCGAGCCTAAGGTGACTCTATCGCTGCGCATGTACCTGAATTCAAGGATAGCTTTTCTCAGAGTGTAGGGCCTGAAAGACCACACTGAGATTGAGGTCAACCATGTCGGAACTTGCACGAGAATAGATATCAATAATTGGGGTAGGACCACCACTGGTTAACCAACTTAGCAGACCCCACTTAGCAGCTTCTGGTGCATTATACTTTTTTCTGCTTTTGGAGAGCCTGTTCCTAAAAATATCACCAGAAATCTACCATAGTCCAAGGGTTTCATGGGAAAAAAGTCTTGATTACCCCGGATTCTCTCTTTCGTCACTTCAGCAACAGCAACTAGAGTCTGATGATCAAAGAAGAATAATTTAAGTATTATGTCTAAATTAATTAAATATATGTAATATTATTTCTAGTGAAAACATTAAAATTCAATTGGATATATTTTATTGTTTTGTACTGGATTGTTTGCAGCCATGCCGCCATCCATAAGATTGAATTCTCTAGGCACTTCACCGGCAGCATTGGGAAAACCTTCTGACCCAAACGACAAAACTTCACCAGAATTACCTGCTCATCACCTTTAATAGCCTCTCCAAACAACCAACCTGGTCTCTTGGGAAAACCTTAATTCACTCCTACCAACTCCAAACCAAAGGGACCGAAACTATAATGCCAAATCTGTGGTAAAATAGGACACACCACCTTGATCTACCATCACTGAAAAAATCTTCCATATAAGCCACAACAATATCAGCATTTCTCTAGCTACAACCTAGGTAATGTTGGCTTCAACAACCAGCCAAGCGCATTTGTTGCAATGCTAGGAACCTTAAGCTCCACAGCTGGTTGTTCCTCATCTGATGCCCCGTGGTTTCTTGACTCCGGAACTACTCATCACTTTACTCCAGATGCATCGGCTCTTGACAATCCTTTGCCCTTCCTCGGAGATGATCAGGTGATGGTGGAAAATGGTACGAAAATTGACATATCTCATATTGGCAGTGTTATGATTTCTTCTCCTATTAAACTGTCAAATTAAATCATGTTCTTCATACCCAGCTATTTCAAAACAACTTCTTAGTGTGAGCAAACTTTGCCATGACAATAAGGCCTTTGTTGAATTTTACCCCACATTCTTTCTTGTGAAGGATCTCCACACAAAGAAAACACTCCTATAGATCTTGAAGATGGTCTCTACAAGCTCCGTACTTCATCCACTTCTAGTCAACCAATTTCGTCTTTTCAATCTCTCAAGTCGACTTAAGCACCAATTCAAGCCTATCATACTTAGTTTTAAAACACCAACTTGTGGCATAATAGACTTGGACACCCTTCTCTTCCAGTCGTCAATTAAGTCATGAAACTTTGTAATTTGAAATGTTTTAGCAAAAGTTCTTATGAATTTTGTACTTCTAGTCAATGGACTAATAGCTAAAGGCTGCCTTCTGTAAATTCTAAATTTACAGCTTCTCAATCTTTTGAATTGGTTTATTCATATCTATGGGGACTATCTCCTATTTCTTAGTTATCGATGTCAAATATTTTTGTTCATTTATTGATGATTATTCAAGATTCATATGGATATATCATTTGAATACCAAGCATGAAACCTTTACCAATTTTATTCGATTCAAAAATATAGTTGACGCCCAATTTAACACTAAAATTAAAAACTTGCAAACAAATTGGGGGGAGGGAGGGTGACATAGGCCAATCAAAGCTTTTCTTGAAAACCTTGGTGGTCATCATCGTCATCCTTGTCCTTCAACTCCATAACAAAATGGTAGAGTTGAGCGTAAAATTCGCCATATATATAGTTGAAGTAGGGCTATTCTTGTTAGCTCACTCATTTGTCCCTTTCAATTACTAGCCTTATACTTTCCAAGCTTTTGCTACCTTATTAATAGGCTTCCCACATCTATGCTAAAAGATAAATCACGCCATGTTATCTTTTGTGAATCATCATTTCTTTTTGGAAAATCTTCTTCATCCTCTTCTAATCCTTCTTCTACTTCTCTAACTTTTTTTTTTCCAACTTATGTCCCTCTTCCAACATTATCCGACTCTACTCTTTCTTCTCCCTTACATTTTTCCACTTCTCCCACTTATTCTTCTCAACTATCTTCCACTGACTCCACTATCCCACACTCTCCTAACTCTTCCTCTCCTTCTCCTTGCTCCACATCTTCACAGATCACACCACTTCTTCCCCTGTGGAGATAAATCCTATGATTGCACCAATATCTGATAGGTCAATTGTTTTACCATTTACACCTTTTGTACCTGGTCTTCTTCAATCAGTCGATACTTCTAATGTGCATTCTATGGTGACTAGATCTAAGAAGGACATATATAAGCCGAAGAAGTTATCCTTGGCTGCTATTGACAACAATCCAAATATGGTTCTCACTGAATGGGTCACTTATAAGCAGGCTTCCTCTAATTCACATTGGCAAGAAGCTATGGAAACTGAATTTGCTGCTTTGAGGAAGACACATGGACTCTTGTTCCTGTTTCTCCTACTCAGAAGGTAATAAGCTGCAAATAGGTTTACAGTCTTAAACTCAAGTCCGATGGTTCCATTGAAAGATACAAGACCCATCTAGTAGTAAAAGGTTTTCTATAGACTCTGGGACGTGACTATTTTGACACTTTTAGTCCTGTAGTTAAACCTAGTACTGTGAGGATTGTTATTTGTCTTGCCCTCTCTAACCATTGGCTTATCAAGCAATTAGATGTACGCACAGTGCTTTTCTAAATGGTGATATCACTGAAGAGGTTTATATGACTCAACCTCAAGGCTTTGTTGATCCCACTTATCCTCATCATGCCTGCAAGCTGAATAATTTACTTTATGGTGTCAAGCAAAGTCCGCGGGCATGGTTCACAAAACTTAGTCACTGCTTGTTCACATGGGGCTTTGCAGGATCTCACGTTGATTCCTATATTTTCATATTCAAGACCATCAATGACATTCTCCTTATATTAGTCTAAGTCGATGATATAATAGTCACTGGGAGTTCTCCTTTGCTCATTGAGAAATTAATTCACCATCTCAAAAGTGTCTTCTCTTTGAAAGATTTGAGACCCTTGCATTACTTCCTTGGTATATAAGATACTCGTTCTGCTGATTCAATTCATTTATGCCAAGAAAAATATATTCATGATTTTCTTGCTCGAGTGGAATTACTTGATTGCAAACCTGCCTCTACTCCTATGGCCTCTGACACATCTTTATCATTGTATGATGATGAGACCCTACCTGATCCTACTCCTTATAAACAGGTCGTAGGAGCATTACAATACTTCACGGTGACTAGACCTGAACTCAACTTCACTGTTGGGAAAGCCTGTCAATTTATTTACGCTCCAACCACTTCTCATTGGTCTGCCATCAAATGTATCTTATGCCATCTTCGAGACACTCCCACTCACAGTCTTACTTTCCAACTTAGTCAGATTTTACTCTATCATGTTTTACCGAGACATATTGGGCATCAGGCTCTTATGACAGACATAGCACTAGTGGATATTGAACGTTTCTTGGTCCCAATCTTATCAGCTGGTCAGCTACTAAACAAAGAATTATATCCTGAGGTAGCATCGAGTCCGAATTTCGTGATCTTGCCAACACATTTGCAGAAGTTATGTGGTTAACAACATTGCTTCGTGAACTGCATATCTCACTCCCATCTGCCCCGGCTCTTATATGTGATAATATCAGTACCTTGTACCTTGCTACATACTCGTACCAAACATATTGAGATCGACTATCACTTTGTTCGTGAGAGTGTTCTAAACATTCTCTTTAGTGGAATTCACTCGCTCTGAGGTTCAACTGGCTAACATATCATGACCAAACCTCTTCCTAGTCCTTGGTTTCTATCTCTACATGCCGAGAACACTGTGGTCCTTGCCCCCATTCGCTTGAGGGGGCCGTTAAAGATGACAAGATTAATTCTAAATTTGTATTAAGCTTATTAAGCTTATTCTTATTTGTAATTAATTTTTAGCTAGTTTTTTGTTGTTTGTCTTTTCTTAGCTACTGACACCTGTATATTGTAAACCTATATAAATATTATTTTCCTCTGCTCTAAAGTATGAGCTGGGAATTTCAGAAAACCTTCTTTCTCCTTTCTTCCTCCTCTCATCTATCTCTTCTCTGCTCTCTATATTTCTCTTCTTTTTTTTTCTTTGGATTGTTCTTTTTGGAATAGTGTCATCTTTATTCCTTACCACTGGTTCAGTTAGTTTGAGTTCTTATGCTGTTACAGTTCTATGCAGCGCTTGTACTCAGGCTTACATCATTGCATAGATTTTACGTCGTTTTCATAGTAATTTGTACAGTTGTCATATTGTTTTTATCGGTTGAAGTCGTTGATATTATTGCCTTCTCAGCTTATTGACGTCGTATTTGACGATTATTTTCCTTTTCTTGTTCACTGTTGTTTTAGTAAATTTTCTTATTGCTGTCGTGTCATCATTTGACATTTATTGTCCTTTTTCTTATTCATTGTTGTTTTTTTGCAAAAGATGATTAATTATACGCGTGCGTATGTCATATTGCTTTCATTTGTGTGGTTTTAAAACCGTGATATGAGTGATATCCTATTTTTATCATAACCGTCGCTTTCAGATTTAATGTTGTTTTCTGTATTCTCTGGATTTTGTCGTTTTAATATAGCATCATTTCCTGTAGTAATGTTATTTTTATTAAAAGGTTGTTGCTGCTATACATATACATATATATTGTTGTCGTTTGGCAACGTTCATTTTGTATTAAACATTGTTGTCGTTTTCTTATCGTTTCTTGTCGTGCCTGAGTTATTGCCAATTGTTGTTTTATCGGTTGATTGGTAATTTGGTGCCTCCATCGTTCATAATTGTCGCCGCTTCACCAAATTGATGTCGTATTCTGCATTCATTGTCGTTACTCTCGGCAGAAGTTGAAGTGGTACCAACCTAACAAACTTGCTTAGTTCATTGAGCTTTGAGAAAAGGAAAAAGAAACAGAGTTATTGGAACTAAATAAATTGGATAAAAGTATGGTACAAGTTGTTGTTCTATAGTTGATGATGAAATAAGAACCATCGATGGAAGTAACTCAATTTTATTGGAGGCTGGAAAGTTTAGGCGGTACAATGTTACATTTATACGTAACCCAAGGGTAAAACTAATATCACAATGAAAAGCATAAAAAAATAAAAAAGAAAAAGAAAAGAAAATGGCGTCAATAAAAAGACGTTGTAGCTGCCATATAAACATATATTTGGACTCTTATGCTTTGTCTTCGTTATTAAGAATAAGAAGTGAATAAACTTATGATCTAATCTGGACAATGAAGAACAAGATTTCATACTCTCAACCATTTGTTAGTTTTTTTTTACCTAACCATCAGGGCATTCTACCACTTATTAACATTCCGAAACTAATTAGAGAATACACTTTTATTTTCTCCATTGAGGGAAAAATAATAATTAATAATACAGTTGGTTTTCAGTTTTTTAATTAGGCAAATATAGTGGGGCAATTGCAACCACTTTCCAATTCTCTCTGGAAAGTGTATACAAGAGCGGGCATTAAACAGAACAAAACTATGGCACCAAATAGTTTTTCCCTTTTTTATTTTTCCATATGGCACCAAATAACTATAAGCTTAATTTAGCTATATATATATGCCAAAATATGGTTTTCTAATTCCACAAGGAAAATTCTACCATTTCATAGAATATTAACAATACGATCAATAAGCAGAAGCGCTTTAAATTGTTTATACGATGCACTATTTTTAAAGTGAACACTTTGTTTAGTTATACGGAAACAATTTTTTCAATTTAAATTAAAAGTCAACAACCATCGTAATGTTGCAAATAAGAGAAGATTACTTCATACTGCCGAAAACTAACTTGTCCGTGATAGAGCTCCTGAAAAAATGATCAAACATTGTTATTTGAGATATCATCAGGTTCCTGCACTTCAATTTAAGCAAAACTTATTCTGTTACATTTTGTTCGCAATTCGTCTTGCCTATCAGTTGCATTGCATTATACAATACCTGGCTGGTAAAAAAAAAAAACTGAATTGGCATACGCTCAACTTACTGAGAGAGCACATGTCATGAAAGACATGCCCATATTAGAAATTTAACACGCAAAAGCAAAGAGAAAGACGACTTTTTACAGGGGAAGAGAAACCAAGTTCAATCTCTGTTTCAATCTCCCTCCGCAAGACCGCGACCTCTTCATAGCAACAGGGCTTATTCGTAGACTTTCCTTTTGACCAACCTCGCGAACTTCGTTCACAACCGATGATGACGAAGATGAAGAAGAAATTGACGAATCCATCGAAACAGACCTCACAAGCCTGGCCCTCACGGCGTCGCTCTTCACCATTTCCCCATTAATGGCGTTTCGCCTCTCCGAAGCCCAATTTTCATTGGAACAAATATTCCCATCTTGATCAACCCTTTGAAAAGTACCACCACTCTCAGAGTTCTCCATCTGGGTTTCCTCTACAACATCATGATCATGATCATCCCCACCACTTCGGTTCACAGAATTATCTGAATTAGTATTGGTGGAACCAGTACGATGATTATGATTGTGATTATCATTAACGTTGTTCATAATATGTGCACGGCAAAGAGGACAGTTTGTGTGGGACCTGAGCCATGTGTCTATACATGGTATGTGAAAAGCGTGACTACACTTGGGCAACAACCTTAGAGTCTCGTCCTCGCGAAACTCATTCAGACAAACCGAACACTCCGTCCCTTCGATTAGCCCTTCGTTTCTTCTGTACTTGACGACCGTTATGGAGTTTATGATCGATTGCTGCAACCCCGCCGTGGTGATGAACCAGATGGGATGATCAACCGCATGATGATTCTCTTCTGCAAACTCTTCATGTCCTTCGCCGTCGGATTGAGAGTAATCAACCTCGACGTTGTTCCTCCTCTTGCATAGACCGAAGCAGGACTTGGTGACGACGACATAGTATCCGAGCAGAAGGGAGAAGCTGGCGAGGAGACTGACGAGGACGATGACGGAAGGGGAAACGCCGTGGGATTGGTCTGCTTGATCGGGGACTGCGAGAGGGGAAGGTGGCGACGGAGGCGGCGGTTGGGCGTAGTTGAAGCCTTGATCATCAAAGGGGACGCAGACATCGAAACAATCATCGGTTCCATTGGAGGGATTGTCTGGGGGGAAGAGTTTCCTATGCTTCATTGGAGTTAAAACAGATCAAAATACTACTTTGAGAGAAACAGAGAGGAATTAAGAGAGAAGATGAGAGGAAGGAGGAAGGAATTGGAAGGTGACTTGTCAATTACTTCGGTTTTGGATTGTTTGTAAGAAAAGAGATTAATTTGATTAAAAGAAAGGTGAACAATGTATACCAATCTTTTTCGTGGTTAAGTAAGAAGGATATTTGTTTGTTGTGTTAGGTATTTGGTGCAAAGTCAAGAAATAAGAGTACACGAAGGGTTTTTTTTTTTTTTTTAAAAAAAAATTTCTCTTAGTATATTACTTGTAGTTCATATTTATGTGTCATATCCATGCAGCAGTGAAACTATAAGTAGCACTACAATATAGACTTTTGTGTATTTCTTGATCTTGACAATCATAGTACTTTCCCTACTTTGTTTGGGGGGCTTTAGAGAATAAAAGTAAAAATTGGGCAAGCCTTGTCTTTTTAGTATTTTAAGCTATTGATGGAGTCTTTCCCTGACTTGTGTGATTTTGCAGTTTGCTTTTTTTTTTTTCTTTTTTTTGACAATGAACTGTAACTTTAATATTAAATTTGGACATTTTTTATGCTATACTTTCTTGAGTGACCACCTTGCATTTATTAATAGCAGCAAAGGCAGAGTGTTGAAAGTGTATGACGTTTAATTATACTATAGTATTCTCAGTCTCCGCTTCAGGTGGTACTTACCTATCAGTTTGACTATTAGACCCCACGTTGCTACGTTTTAACTTTTACTTTGTCAAACAGTCACGGTAGGGTCCACAAGTGGCCAGCTACCAATATTGGAATATATTAAACGGAATGTCGTTTCAAGTTTTTTTTTTTTTTCCTTCTTTTAATTCTGCTTGATTGGAGAGCTTTTTAAACGAAAGTACTAGTCATTAGGGATTCTAAAAATAAACAAAATTAGCCATAGCACTGAAGTTAATAATAATAAAAGAAATTAGAAAAAAAAAAAGTCTCCTATCTTTGCACATGAAACAGTGACGATGATGCTTTTTGGCATTATAAGTTTTAATCAAAATTTTTAATTGTTATAGTTTAAAGCTCTTACTTGTTATAATGTCAAGAAAAAGTAAACTATTGTATAAAGCTCTCACATATGCTATAATATTTTTAACTAATACTCATATACGCCCTTGATATTTTCTTTTGAGATTATTTTTTCATTTGTCCCCTGAACTTTGTCATTTATACATTTTGCTCCCTGACTTTTGAAATGTACCACTTAATTACTCTCCAACTTTGTTTTGTTAATAAGTATCCTCTTTCATCTAATTCCCTTAGTTTTTGAACTTTTTTTGCAAAACATTTCAATATTTCCCTTTCAAACTACGTCATTGATGTTATTTTACCCCATGATTTTCAAAATATATTACTATGTCCTTTTTTGTAAGCAAATAACTCCCTTTCATCCAATTTTGTTTGGCTAATAAATTGATTTGTTTTTTTTTTTCAACTTTACAAGACCTGGACATCAAAGCAATTCATATATCCACAACTTATATATGAATATTTTTATTTTTTTTGCAACATGCCATTCAAATATAAATACAAAGAAAATTCAAGAATAGGTTCTTTACAAGAAATTAAAATAATGTGTTGTTTTCTTGAAAAAAAACTTCAAGAGCTCTATTCTTTTAAGAAATTTTGTGGGTTTTTTCCCCTTATTTAGCTCTTTTATGTGGTTAGAAAGGTCTATTGAAAAAGATAATACTTTTTCTTTAATCTATTTTTCCCTCGTAATCTTTTTTATGTTTAAGTTTTTCCCCCAAAGTTAGAAGAAAAGACATTAACTTGAAAAACCTAACAAAATTAAACAGAAAGAGGTTATTTACTAATTAACAAATTTGGGAATATAGTGACATATTATAAAAAGAAGATGGGACAAAATAACATAAGTGACATAGTTTGGAGGAAAGATATAAAAATATTTAACAAAAAAAAGTTCAAAAACTAATGGAGTTGAATGGAAGGGGAAAACTTATTAACGAAACAAAGTTTAAAGAGATTAAGTGATACGTTTTAAAAGTCAAGAGTAAAGTGACGTAAATGACATAGTTGAAATGAAAATGTGAAAAAAATCCCTTCTTTTTCTCTTTCTGGTGGGTTTTTCAATGTGTCCTTTTTATGTACTTGATGCAAGTGTGAGGTGGACTTGCCGCCGATTGTCTTCAATTTTCTTCTAGTTTTGAGGTAAGGGATGGCAAAGATGGCTAAGCGTTGAAGGTGAAACAAAGGCCAAAACATGGCATGGCAGAAATCCATATAGATATATATAGATATCTGTTATCTAAGTGAAGAAGAAAAAAATTACAGGACATTATATTTATATCCTATTATGATTATGACAACTTACTTCATCAGAAGCTATACTTTATGCCGTGGGGAAAAGTGGTCAATTGTATTGATCAGAATTTGGTGCATCTTATAAATGTGTTATAAATTAGATCCTTAATTTTATAGAAAGAAAAAATACGAGGAGAAAATAAGTATAAATAAAAAGCACACGAAATTGATAATGGCTCACGCCACTGTAAAAAACTCTTTATGATGAATAAAAAATTTACAAAAGAAAATTATTTTGTGTTTTCTTTAGTCCCTTTATTAATACCAAATTTGCCCTTCCCCTTCCCTCTGTACATTTTAACTAGGGAAATCAGGTTTCACAAGTGTGAAATCTCCGTCCTACCTAGAGCAATAATTCGTCGAAAACATTAAGATTCACAACTTAATAATATAGAATTGTTAGTATATACAACTCTAGTTGTGATGTACCATTTGTTTTTCTATTACTAGTTGAGAAATAATAATAATAATCATCATCATGTCTTGTATATGTAACTGTGTCATCTGTCGAGTCAACATCTATCATTCCTTGACAGGGAAGATCAATTTCCAGAAAAGGAAGAGAAAAAAAAAAAAAGGAAGATCTATTTCAACAAATTCAAATCATCATGAACTTATGATGATCTTCTCACCAGGTACGTACGTTTTTCTGCAATGCTGTTTTTCAAATACACTGCGCAGATAGCAAAGTAAGTAAACCACACTGCAACAATTGGTCACGATTCATGAAAAAAAAAAATGGTCTCATGGTAGAAAACTGGATCAGGACTCACCAAAAATCAGAAAAATAATAATCGCAGCAAGTAAATTTAGATTAAATGCTAGGAAAAACGGTGAAACTGGTGCCTTCAACAATGCCTACGATACCATATATGTGAGATAACAAAGTGGGAAATGTCATATTTTAAGTAATTTTTCGGGATAATCTTAATTTTCGTTTGGTACTTCAGTTGTAACTGGAGTTTTAAGTTAAAAACCAGAGTATGTAAGAGCTTTACATTGTAACAACTTTTTGCTTGCTTTTTATAAGAACTTTATACTATTTATAATTATAACTAATAGGTTGAAACTAAAATTTTAAACACCCTTTTAAGAGGCTGCAGTGCAGGAATAAGAACGACAGTAGTGGCTATCTATCCAGTTCTGGATAAGAAATAAGCTATAAAACCCTAAATAAATTTTTCAATACTTGACTTACGTTTTACGTCGTTAAGCTTTATTCGGAGTGAGTTTAATTAAGGGGGAAAAAAAAAAGGTTACTTCATGGAAGAGAAGTGTTCAATTGGTTGCTAGACGGGCTTGGTGTGACAATGCGATTGTGACGTTAGAAACCTACCCTTAACCATGACGATAAGTGCTTCCAATATATCAATTAATGGTTTGCAGAAAACACGAGCGGAAAATGGCCTGTGATCCCCAAAACATATAATTTGGGGGCTATTAATTGCTCAAAACACTTTGTGCATGCAATCAGCCCCTAGCATTGATCTGTTAGCAAACATAGTGTGTGTCTATATAAATTAATTACATAAATTTTCCTCATCTATAGCCCTTATAATATTATGACAACCAAACTTCAAAACGTAACATTCATTCCCCCTAACCTTAGAAACAAAACATTTGTTCCCTTATATCTATGAAATATTAACAAAAAAAAAAAACTCTTTGAATTATGATTTTGAGCATAAATGATACAATGTTATACAAATAATAAGATTGTTGAACAGTTTACTAAACCATTAAATTGTTAGTTTATCCTAATACGGTCATATAAAAATGAAAGAAGAGATTATTTGTTGTAAAAAATTTTAAGGTGTTTTTATTTTATATTTTCAACAATTAAAATTTTTAAAATTATATCTTTTAAATTCAAATTAGCTTGACATATAATAGAATCACCAAGAAACCCATATATTATATACCAAATCTTAATTGTATGTACCATGTTTTATTAAAAGTTATAACAAAAGAGTTTTTTATAACTTAAAGGGTGGTAAATTAAGGCGTCTTTTCCTCCCTTAGTTTCTCTTTCTTGTGCATGTGAAACCTAGGGTTTTCTATAAGTTTTTTCTCCCTTAGGGCCGAAGTCGGGGTGGCAGCACTTGGCTGTCCTTCAAACTCCCGACCCTAGAGTGGGAGATCTAGGCTCAACAGTGATGGCATTGGGGGTGAGGTGGGCTGCAAGGTCAGAGGTTTTGTCTATTGGCAAGATAAAGGAGAGGTGGCGTCGAGCTTTTACTTGGCCGTTCTGGCAAAGTCGACGCCTCAAAGGAGGGTTCGTGGTGTTGTTTGTCTGTGCGAGACGCACGTGGTCGTCGGAGTTTATGCGAGTTTGGGGATTCTGTACTCGAGGTGGCAGATCTCTCTCAAGACAATGGGTTTGGCTTGACGGATGGTGGCATGGGCGTGTGGGCCTTGCATGCTAGCGTCATGGAGAACCTTCGACGGTAGTTTTAGTTTCGTGTTGTTTTGTTTTCTCTTGGCTCTTCGGCTGTGGTGATTGCCTTTTTGCTAGCGTATCTTTTCGGTGGTGCTTGGTTTTCTATTCTATTTTGTTATAGTTGTTTGGATAAAATAATGGCGATGTTGTTTCTGCCTTCTAGGTGTTCTGTTTTGATATGTCCATATCATTTTTGATCTATAATAAACAAGGTGGTTTCCCCTTCTTCTATTTTTGTTTGTGAGTCAAACCCGCTAAAGTAGGTTTTTAAGGTATTGTTGGTGACCCTGCCATAGGTTTCTTTATCTCAATTGATCAAAGTTTTCCGTCAATTGTAGAGGTGTTGTTGAAAGAGTCATTTGTATGCCCGATTATTGATGTGCCTTTTTCGACTTTCCATTGTTGGAAGATGGTACACGTTATCACCCCTTGAATGTTTCATCAGAACTTACTGGTAATACCAGTCATTGATTGGGGTTAAGCGTCTTTGTAATATGACGTCAGAACTTACTGGTAATACCAGTCATTGATTGGGGTTAAGCGTCTTTGTAATATGACGTCAGTTGAGTCGACTTTAGTGTTTGTAACTCCTTAAGTTGGAAAACAATTTTTTTCAAAAAAACCAAAATAATTTTTTTTGTCAATATTTCATAATTTAAGGGGAACGTATTTTACATTTTAAAATTTAAAAGACACAATATTATATTACAAGTATTACAATTAAGGAGGATTTTTTATAATTAATACTATACATATAGTTGTCTATTTTTTTATCCTTTAAGAAATGGCACATGGTTTGTTGCCCGCGACAACGCAAGTGCCCAATTTATATTGATTAGCAATAATATGGAAGTCTTTCATTTGATGGAGTTGCCGGTTGACGATTTTTGTGTACCTTTAGTGTTATTGGATTATCGGCATCGGTTGATTAGATATTCTCATCATTTGTAAGGAAAGTCATATGCATGCTCGATATTTAGCGCACCGGATATTTGTTTGTAAAAGCACGCTATTTGCCTCTAAAATGTTTTATAGTTGAAATCAATTTTTTGCCGGTATCATGTTTTCTGAAGATTATATGCGCGTTGAATGTTGGTATATGTATCGCCTTTTTATGTTGTAAAAAAAGTTTCTATATTTTGAAAAAGAAAAAAGTGCTTTATTATTGATAAATTTAATATTAGAGTGCCAAAAAAAAACTCTCAATTATAATGTCATTTTAACGTCAAATTTATTATATGTCATACTTTGTGATAAATTTACCATAAAGTTTAGCATATAATAAATTTGACATTTAATTTCTATTGGTCGATGAATTTTTTTATTTTAATTATTTTAATATTAAAAGTTTACTTTTATAAGTTTTAATGTTTAATAATTATGACAAAAGTAAATATGATATTTTAAATATCATTATATATTGGGACACAAAATAAAATAATAAATCAAATATGTATTGTTACACTTTTGATGACAAATATAACATTAATATTGACATTTACATTAGAAATAGTTTTAATTTTTTTTATAATAATTTATAATTATTAAGGTAACACCAAATTATTTGTTCAATACTGCTATAAAAAATTATCCCTACCTTTAAAAAATAAAGTTATCCCTAATAATAACTTACTTGCCATAACAATTTTGTTTGAGTTTTGAGAATAATATTGACATTAACATTAGAAATAGTTTTAATTTTTTTTATAATAATTTTACACTTTAATATTCTGAATATTAAATATTAAAAATTTAAAGTTTGAATTTAGGACCTACAATAATCAATTTTGTTTGAGTTTTGACAATAAGTTGGTGAATTGATATCTCCTGCGCAGCTTTAGTTGACACATATGGCTTTATAGATGTTTGACAGGGTGATTAGAATCATTGATTAGAACTATTTTTACTGTAATACGTAAAAACTTTACACTATAACGATTTTTTTTATTATTACTGTAGCATGTGAGAGCTTTACACTGTTTGTAATTGAAAAAGTGGTTCAAATCACCACCTGCTCAACACCCTTTTAATCTTATTACCAAAAAAAAAAAAAAAGGCCTAAGTATCTTGGTTCGTATCTATAAGAGATGTTATGTATCTATTATATTTATAATACATATAGATATATATATCCATATGTATTATAAATATATCCATCTGGACAGTGGCGTTTTATTTATTGATCTCATAAATCAACTCCCTGTTTCACGGACTGCAAATAGCTAGGAAGAAAATTTTGGTGACTAATCTGGAATTCGATTACACACTAATTAAATGTTAACCAAGGATTGAATGCAAGTAATTATAGATTTTATTACACAAAATAAGAATAATAAAAAAAGAATCAAGTTTGGTGTCTGATTTGATCACGATAAGAATCAACAGTTATTCTTCGTCTTTGTGTCGTCTACTTTCCAGTAGTTGTTATTTTTTTCTGTTCATTTTCCGTTTTCTTGTCCTCGTGGTTTTAGTGTTCTCTGTCCAGTTTTGTTTGGTTGCTCAGCGTTTTCTTCTTTTAACGCAATTATTATATTATGAGCCGAGTGGAAAACGCACAAACGGATGCGTAGAAATCAATAAAGAAATAACGAAGAGATAATAAAAATGGTGCTCGTCAAGTTGCTAAGAAAAGGCTAAATTACTTGCAACGTTAAATGCCACGACAGCTCTGGTGGAAGATAATTTAAATGTATATATGATTTCGAGTGTTGCCATTTTAGTAATATTCTACAATTATCGGACCCATGATGACAGTTGGCCACAAATTCACAATGACCAATACCGACTAGACTGTACAGAACTAGGAATGTTCCAACCACTACGTCCACACAATATATTATATATTATATGTATTTGTTCAAATATGTGTGTATATATATATATATATATATGTTTCTAAAACTAAAGTTTTGAAGTTTAAAAACAATACCCTATGAAGTTTTATAACATAGGAATTTTTTGCTTTTTATTTTAGCTATTAAGAGTTTTATATATTGTGGTTTGTTAAAATTAATTATTTTTAACTAAAATATCAAACAGATGCTCTATCTTATCTCTATTGATAAGCCAATGTAATAACTGTTTAGAAATATAATTTGAACTAAAAAGTTTTGGTTGAAAAAACTTTATTGCAATATTGTTTTCATACAAAATTTGAATTACTTGTATTTTAGGTTTAAGCTTTTGGTTCAAACTATATTATTATAAATGCAATAAATGATTTTGTTAAGAAACGAGTGGAGTAATCTCACTGGCCAAGTTTTAATCAACGCCTCAATGAATTGTCAATTTGTAATTTTAATCAAGGAACCATATTGCAAAAAGTTCATTATGACAAATTCTTCGAATTTGTGAACAATATTAGACACCAGTGCAAATAATTGGAGGGAATTAAAACGCACAGTATTTTCTGGATCGATAGCATAAAATAATCACACAAGTGTTCTAGTATTTTCATCCAATTCCATCCAAGCAGAAACCCCTTTTTCCATGACGATATCATGCGTTCACAACTCAAATTTCTAGCTTTTATTAACATTTACATATTTTCCCTCATTCATATCTATGAATAGAATAGGATGTTTGGCTCGAACCATTTAGTTCTAACTAATAAATAATATAAAACTTCAATAATTATAGTAAAATGTACAAAATTAATACAGTGTAAGACTTTTATATATTACAATATTTTTAACCAATTAGTTTTAACAAGTGCTTCCAAACACCTTAGAAATTTTCTTGTCTCTTGCTCCATAGTCTATTCTAATCCGAAAAGAAAATCATCAATATGGTTGACCCAATTAAATGAATGGGGTCACATATTTATATTTTTTTTAAATCATGAAGATTAATTTTGTTTTGCAGAAACTCTTTATATTTTACTAAAACAAGGCAATTAACCATATATGTTGCTTAAAAACATATATTCTGTTGAAACACGTTTAATAATCTCCTTAATAAATTATGATAAAAACTGAATACAGTTATTGATTCTTTTCTCAATTTCTTCTTCTATTTTATTTCAAGCTTTTGCAACAGATCCTTAGTAATTTTCGACAATATAACACATTTATGTCCGTGTTTCTTCCAACACTTATGGTTATTTTTACGGTGCTCTCACCAATAATGTATCAACTCCAGCTCATAGCATTAGCAAAAAACAAAAAATCCAGCTCAGAGCAAAATTATAAAAAATAAGAATAAAAAACTTCATTCTTTTTGCGCATCCCATTCACGTGGGCAGAGCTAGTGGCCGCCAACTAAAGGGTATGTTGAGGAAGGCCTTTTACAAATTATTTTTCGCTTTTTGAGTCAAAAAAAAATTGACCCTAAAAGTGTTTAAAGAAACTTTTTAAGGTGTTTTTGTTTTTTAAAAATGTTTCATATCAAAGTTATAAAATATAGATTCTTAAAAAAGTACTTATAAAATAGATTTTAAAATTTGTACCAAAATATCAATAATATATTATAAGTTTAAATATAAAATTTTTATGACTTTTAAAAAAATTAAAACCATTTTGATCTATTAAAATTTTTTAAAAATATGATTCTAAACAGTTACTAAAAAGTTATAACTTTTATTTTTTTCTCCTATTGAGTAAAAGGCAAGCAAAAAAAATGCCAAATGGTCCAAAATGGGTCATCATATTATCATAGCATAAGTACAATATGCATAATTTAATAAGGTATTTGGAAGGGTGGTAAGAACCATTTTTACTGTAGCATATGAGAGTTTTATATTGTAGCACATTTTTTTATTGTTACTGTAGCATATGAAAGCTTTACACTGTTTATAATTGAGATTGTAGTAAGAACTGAGTGGTTTCTACCACTGTCAAACACCCCCTAAGTGTGCTTCTTTTATGAAAGTTATTTTATTACTTTCCAATGCTATATTGTGTTCTGCATCGGTAAGCTGGTAATATAAATATTACGTGTGTTAATTTCCCTTAATATCCTTATTTCGCCGTTTGATGATTTTTGTTTTGCATATTGTAAATTCAAAAAATTGCCAGGATAATTAAGTCCAATATTACTCAATAACCTTTACACCTTAAACCTGTTAATTAACACATTTTTTTATATCATACTTATAAAACAACTTTAATCTTAGGCTTAAAGATGAATTAATGTTCATATGAACTTGCGACCGAGGGCACGTGATAAATATTAGATGACACGTGTTTTGTTTGATTTTTCTGCAAATGAATTGGAGTTTCATAATAAATTCAAACACAAAATGGATTTAAATGCGTATTCAATCAAATACCAAGAAGCACAGTAAATTTGACTTTTAAGTTTCCTAATACTCAATAAATTTGAATTGGAGTTTCATAATAAATTTGTCTCTTTTTTTTATTTATAATAAGGCACGTTCTAGAGAACCTCATTTCTTAATTCCACAGAGATACATCCATATACACACACACTTCAAACCCTACCATTTTCTTTGTTTTCTAAGAACACAAAAAGGCTCTGATCATCACTGTAGAGAGAGAGGCGTAGAACTTATAGCAAGCAAGAAGCACAGTTATGTCTACACTTTCTTCCTGTAATTCTTCTGTTCATCACCTCAGAAGTAGTACTTCTAGCAGATCATGGTGTAATCGGCCTTCAAGCCTTGATCTTCTCTCAGCTGGTCTCGGCGCCGCCCAAACTCACTTTCTCGGAAATCCGAGGATCCGACTAACGCTTAGCACTTCTCATCTGCAGAGAGTGAGAAATGGCGCTAAAATCACAAAGATGTAATTTGTTTCTCTTCACTAGACATATATATATATATATATGTATAGTTTTTTTTTTTAAAATTTCTACAGTATTTTTAGCAGATCTGAGCAGTTTATGAAAGCGCTAATTAAATATTTATGACCTGTTGATGATCAGGGATATGAATGTCAACGATATGCTGCCTGACATTCCTCAACTTCCTTCCAATAATGATCCTGGTTCCTGGTAATTACTAAACTCGAAGCTGATTTAAATTATAAATCTAGAGATTTATGCTTCATCGTTTTCTCCTTTCTTTTTTTTTTTTTTTCTTTTTTACTGTTTATTCATTTTGACTTTTGTATTACCAGGAAATTGTGGCTTGTGGGAGTCTTTATGACGGTGATTGTACCCTTCTGGAAGAACAAATGGAGTCCCCTACAGAAATTACAGCGTAAGGAACTACCAGAACTAATTGTGTTCATCAATTACGACAGTAATTAATTGTTAAAATAGAATTAGTCATGGTTAAATTAATTAATTAGTCAACATTTATGTATAAAATGAACAGAGAAAGTGGAGCAGGTGGTGGATACAGCACAAGCAGTGACAGATGTGGTGGAAGATGTGGTAGAGGAAATAGAGAAAGTGGCTGACAATCTTGGGGATAATCTTCCAGAGGGAAAGCTCCGGGAAACTGCTTTGTTTGTTGAAGACATGGCGGAAAAAACTATTGACAACATCAATCGTTTGGAGGAGGTCCTTGAAAAGGTTTTTTCTTTTTACCTAATTCCTCGTCAGTCACCTTGTTTTCTTTCTCTCTTGCCTCTTTTCTTCTTTTTTTTATTAGTTGGCCCATCGTCACGTTCAAACATATGATTACGCGTTATTCAATTGTTAATAATCTTTTGCCTTTTCGTATTTATAGAGTGTAGGGCAAAGTAGAATCAACTTTTTTTTTTGTTCAAAAAACAGAGAGTTTTATTATAACAGTTTTTTTTTATTTTTAATATAATATATAAAAATTTTACATTGATTTTATATTATGGAGCTTTGTTCGTGCATAGATATAGGCACCCTTGTTGGGACCCACCTTATGTGGAATCCAACATTCGAGGCTTATTTGGGTTCTTAGATAAAATGATTGGTTTTAACCATTATTAAACCGTATGAAACTTGCAATAGTTATAATAAATTGTTATAGTATAAAATTTTTTAGACCATTAATTTTAATTTTAATTGCCATCTCAAATAATCTAAAGCTCAGGCAAAGCCTATGGGAAGCCCCACAGCTTTCTAATTGATAGTGCCACCCGATGTAATAATATTCTGCAGCCGCTCCAGTTTCTTGTTAAATAAAATAATATTCTGCAGCTGCCTAATTTCCTTAATTTAATAGTCTCCTTAAAAAATTTGACTTTTCTAGTTCGCCATCAATAGAAATAGTAAAAAAATAGTGGTCCACATGTTATCGTTCATTTCATTACTCTGTAAAGGCATTATCAGAGCAACAGGAACCTTCAATTTTATTTTGGCTTTGTAATAATGGTGTTGGGGCGGCTTCTTTGGTGCTTCCCACTCCATGTTTGCATCCATGGCAGGCTAATAAGGTCATTTCCTTTACCCTCTCTCTGTCATTGGTGTCAAAGCTCGCACGCGCTTATATGAAAAAAAAAAAAAAAAGAGAGAGAGAGAAAATTTTTTTATCCTCTATTATCAAATTGCATTTAATAGATAAATAAATACTTCTCCATCAACTTACAGTTTTGATTAAGGAACTGGCAAAAATACACTCGAAAAAAAGATTTAAAAATTATAAAATAAAAAATATATTTTTCTGATATTGTTTTTGTTTTTGTATCTGTCTAATTTTTACTTTTTTATCCTTTTTTTTCATTTTTAAGGTTTCTGTTCATTTTTGTAGTCAAAATTGCTGGTTGACCAATATTAGATACATTTTTGCTTGTTAAATGTAATATGGTGATATACTTTTGCAACATTGAAATAAAAAGGTATATTTGAATAATTCTAAGATATAGGATAACAAAACATTAAAAAAAACCCAAAAAGGAAAACAAATAAAAAAGAAATCTTTCACGCACTTTCAATCTTATTCTTCTTTTTTATTTTTTTCCTTTTTCAATAAATATATGTTTATTGTACGTTTTAATAATATACCCTAACAAAGTCAGAATTATATCAAAGCCAAGCAGTGTAACTAATCCAATAGAAAACTATATAATAAATGTAAAATTATGTGATACCAATAAAGTATTTTTTACCTACCACATGCCTCTTTTTTTTTTAAAGATTTTGTATGGCTCCTGCAAGTAATTTTATTCTTTCGAGGAAAAAAAAAGTACAATTTTGTTCACGCTATTTTATGACTGCCACTTGGGAGCAGAATCACCTCTAATGCATGCTTACGATATGTTAACTATGGTGTATTTTTCAGGTTGAGGAGGTGGAGAACAAGCTAGAGGACTTCCTTGAAGAAAAAATGAAAGAAGAAAAAAATGATGAGAAGGAGACGGAGACAAAGGAAGAGAAAAGTGCAAGATCAATGAGAGAAGAAAAAAATGATGAGAAGAAGACGGAGACAAAGGAAGAGAAAAGTGTAAGATCAACGTGAGACATTACACAAAATGTGAACGCCGTGCTGGCTAGAACAATATTGTACCTGTTTTTTCTTTATTATTTATATATTTTGGCTGTTGTATTTGGTAAGATTTATAGTAGTTAAACTCTACCGTAATGTGTTTTTCTAAGTAATGTATAATGATATGGGGGTTGTAGACTTGGTTAAATTTGTGAGAACAATTACACCAATATAAATATTGAGGTTAAAATTTCGAATCTATTTAGTCAGTGATAAAGCCATAAATTTTTCTCAGAGGGGCTAATAATTGAAATAAAAATTCGCTTGTAAGTTTTGTTGAAAGTTTAATTAAAGTCTACATTTATTAATGTAGTACAATCGTTGCCAACAAGTTCTAATGTCATAAAAATGTTGCATAATAACCTTGTCAAAGCTATTAAAGATTTCTTTTTCGATAAAGTAAAAGTAACATTCATCAACTGATCTCACCTTCGACGCATAGTCAATTTTTCAAAATATTCATAGCAAAAAACACCTCTCCATTAATAAAAATTAAAGTGGTGTTAGGCAATGGTTCCCACCACACGGTTCTCACCACAAACTCAGTTATGAACAGTGTAAAGCTTTCACATGCTACAGTAACAATTAAAAAAAATTGCTACAGTGTAAAGCTCTCACATGCTATACTAAAAGTGATTCCCATCACCAGTTCCCACCACTATTCCAAACACCCACTAAAGTTAATATCAGAAGCCAGTAAACTAATAAATATAAGTCATTTTTCCTATTTGAAATATTTTTCATAATATTGACAGTATAAATATTGATCAGCAAGTACAATAAGCTCTACAATATGAAATCTTTGGAGATATTATCTAGAAAATTAGAATATTATAAATTTTTCTTATCCAATAGCTAGTATAATTGGATATTATCATTTTGGTATTTATCTTATCAAATCATGCTACACAAAGGAATAAGTTAGTATTTACACAAAGTATATTGAGCTTTTGTGATAAATCAACGTTTTACAAAAAGTATGAGAGAATGGTATTTAGTTAATTTTAGATGATATGATTATTTATAATTTTATCTTATATAATATAGGTCATATCTACATATACATATAGGTTAATAAAAAAAATGAGGAGGCTCAACATCCCTTACTATTAAAGGTGGCAATAATTGCATTCTTGTTGGTACGTTTACAGCATGACACGTTTAGCCCGAACACAAACACGACACGATTAATAAACGTGCCAGAAATGTAAATATGATTATGACACGCCTATGGCATGCGTAACACGGCACAACACTATTACACACGATTATTAAACGTGTCGTAACGGGTTGACACGATAACAACACGCATATGACACGTTTATGACCCAATTAACTAAAAATTTAAAAAAAAATTAAAAAGCTAATAAAGAAAATTAATAAAAGCACAATATCTAATTAATACTAACCTACTATAAATATTTCAAATATTTTTATTTTTAAGTTTAAATATGTTATAAATGGGAGGGTCGTGTCGTACCGTATTAACAAGTTTACGGCCCATTTAATTAAACGTGTTAAGGTGTGTTTAGCGTATTAGCACGAGTCCAGCTCATTTATTTTCGTGTTATTTATGCCAACCCATTTATGGCACAATTAATAAACGTGCAGTCCAAACCCGTTTATCTCGTGTCGTTTTTGTATCGTGTCATCGTGTCGTGTCTGAATTACCGGCCCTACTTACTATCTTCGTCCCTGTATTTAGTCTTTAAAAAAGAAGAAGAAGAAGAAGAAGAAGAAGAAGAAGAAGACGACGACGACGAAAAAATGAATGCATTCTAAACTTTTCTAAAAAAAAAGGGTTATAAAATATTTATTTATTGGGAAAAACTATGATATATGAAGAAAGTTAAAAGAGACTCCTAATTTCAACAAAAATTCTGGACCTTTGATTTTAGAGTTTTAGAATGAGTGTAAGATTAATTACCTTTGCTTTAAATTTATTGTTTTTTTTTTTTTAATGATGATCCTGCTGCTGTTAAGAGGTAGAATTAAGAAAAATTGCTATTTTTATTTTTAGGCATCTGAATCTAGAACTTAATACTTTGAAAACAACTTACACACCCATTAATAACTAATTGAGCTAACTTCAATTGGCCATAAGGTCCATTTAATACAGTTTTTAAACGTTGCTTTTGGCTTCTTAGAAATCTACAGCAAGTTAAAGGTGTTTAAAACTTGTTTTTGACAACTATATAATAAAAAAATGCTATCTAACAACAGATTTAGGAAGCAAGTCAGATGTTGTTGTTGCATAGTTACTTATGTTGTCATTCTTCAAAATTACTAAAACAATCTAAATAATAAAATATAAAATTTCCTCAAATATTTTTAATAATTACAAAATATTTAAAAAAGAAATAGTAAATCACAAATCTATAATTTATTACTATTTTTGGAACTTTGTTATTGTTGATATTTTCATGAACGTTGTTATCGGTATTAGGAATAAAAACTAAAATTACAAATCTTTGTTAAAATAAATTTTTAAATGAAATAAAATATGTATATTTAAGTGATTATAAATCTCTACAATAATTGTCTTCATATTTTACCAAAAATCTAGCATTCTACTTTTTATTTCACTATAGCTTCGAAAAGAAAATTATCAATGCTTTTAGGGACAGGGTAACTTTTTACTTAACAAAATTATAACTAATATTTTTTTAGAATATTAAAAAAATATTTTTAACAACACAATAATATCAAACTAATCTTTACAAAAGTTATTTATTTGGGAGAATGCGGAAAATATTAGATCTTTAAAGCTTTTTAAAGTAAATATCAGCTTTTGAAAATATTTATAGTAAATAATAAATTTATTATGTAGATAATTCATTTACTATGTAAATAAGAAAATTCTTATTTACATTATAAACAAAAATCTACGGCAAGTTAAGGTGTTTAAAACCTATTTTTGACAACCATATTATGAAAATGCTATTTAACAACAGATTTAGGAAGCAAGTTGTTGGGGTATGATTTGGTCAGCCAAAATCATTGATGCCTAGTCTGGGAGGCCACAGTTGTGATAAAGGTGAATCGAGCCCAAAAGGAGTCGTTGATTCGGGCGTGAATTGTTACTTCCAGCTCATCATTTGTTTGCCTGATGGCATCAATCAATTCAACATATTTGGTTCGATTGAGATATCAACTTAGCTTGCTTAGAATAGATTCACACATCGTCTACTACTGCACATTTACTAAGTATCAGTTTGTTGGGATTAACATAATAGGTTTGAGTTTGGCAATTACAAGTTACAAGGAGATGTCCATTAAGCCACGACAAGGAACATGGAGTTATGGCATTATATTTACGCCCTATCAGAGATTGACACGTGTCCACTACTACAAACACTACTGCACCCACTTCTTCCATCAGAGTGAAGCCCATGTTCTCATAGGTGCCCTCTACAAATAGGGGATTCGGCCTTCATTTAGGGGATTCGAACATCCATACCGACACTTTGCATAAAGTTTTTTTGTAATTTTATTTTTTGTAAATCTCTCATTCTAATCACTCAAATTCGTACATTTTGTATTTCATATCATCATTATAGTGAAGAAGAGTGGATGTAGCTCTCGTTATAGAGTGAACCACTATATATTTTATGTGTGGTATTATTTACTTTTACTGCATTATTTGTTTTATATTTAATTTTAATTTAACTACTGTTCATGATTATTCTGGTTCTGTTTATGGAGCTTCATAGATCCTAATAACAGTGATTTAAGGGTATGAATTTGTAAATAATAAATATTGAATCATGTTTTAATCTATTTGTAATTAATTGTAAATCCAACTACTATACAAATCAGACGCTGTCATTGCACAATTACTTATTTTTTATTGTTCAAAATTACTAAAACAACCTGAATAATAACATATAAATTTTCATCAAATATTTTTAATAATTACAAAATATTTAAAAAAGAAATAGTAAATCATAAATCTATAATTTATTAATATTTTTGAAACTTCGTTATTGTTGATATTTTCATGAATGTTGATATCAGTATTAGAAATAACAACTAAAATTATAAACATTTGTTAAATAATTTATTAGATGAAATAAAATATGTATATTTAAGTCATTATAAATCTCTACAACATAAATCTATTTATTATGTAAATACAAATTACTTACATTGTAAAGAAAAAGTAAACAAATTACATACACCATAAAAAATATTTTCAAAACCTACCAATTCTTACAATTAGTTTTGAAAAAAATAATATTTTCCACCATTTCTGTTATTTTATTTTTTATTGAGGAGAGATAAACATATATTTTTTTCTTAAAGAAAGAGGAAAATGTTCTTTAAAGAAAAAGATTTTTCCACGTCAGACTACAAGAGAAACTTCGAGCCTTTACAAGCGCGCTCCAACGGCTAGCAGGTTTTCAATTTGAAATCTCCGAATTCCTTTTTTCGAAATAAGAAATCCCCAATTCCGTGAAGAGCCAAACAGAAATTTCATGACCCAAAACTAAACGCTTTCGATTTCAGACGTTTCTCTTCGCCATTTTCCATATCTTCTTGAATCTTCTCCGCTCTCTGAGAACTGAGATCGTAGAGCTCTTTGCTTTTCTAGGGTTTCAATTTCTTCGAAGAAATTGCAGAGCCCGAGTTGTTGTTTCTCGATCAAGCCCTTTCAGAAATTCTAGGGTCTCATCTTTTCGATTCGCGGCGAAAGAATTTCAGGTTCTTGCAATTTGAATTCCAGGGTTTATATCCGAATTGCAGATTTGGATCAATCTAGGGCTTTCCGAAAGGAAGAATGGATCTTCCGCAAGAGATCGACGATTACATCAAGGAATCGATTGAATACACTCTCGGCCTCCCTGTGACGAGAAGAACCCTAGAGCTGAAGCTTCGAGCCTCTGAAGAAGCGCAAAGAAGGCTTCGTGAACAGTGCTTGCTTCTACACTCCCGGGTTAAGGAGAAGGACCAAGCCATTGAATGCGTTAGGGTTTGTTGCTTATGTAATTTTTCTCTTTTTTCTTTCCTCAATGTGTATATAGCTTTGCGTGACTTTGTTCGTCTTTTCATATTTTTTTTTGGGATTGGTTGTCTAGGCTGAAGCAAACATGAATGCCCAGGCTTTGAAGAAGCTTGTTGAGGAAAATCAGAAATTGGCATCTGAATGCACTCATCTCTTGAGCCAGTGTGACAAATGGGAGAGAGAGTGCTCATTGTATGATGAGGACAGGGAAGCATTGATGGATTTCGGTAACGAGGCTGATCAACGCGCCAAGGAGGCCGAACTTCGTGTTCATGAATTGGAGGAGGAGGTTAGAGTGCTGTCTGACGAATTGCAATTCTATAAGCGTCAATACGAGGCGTGCATGGTAATCTCTTGAATGCATTCTTTTGTGTTTTTTTTGCTGGATTTGATAGGATAGATGATAAGGACAATTGGATGACTGGTTGAAATTTGAATTTGTTGACCTCAGTTCTGAGGATGACATTGGGTATTCAATTGGCTTAGTGAGTAGAGACCCCATTGAATTTGATCTAATGGATTGAGGTGCGTAGTGGATAGATTGTGAGACTTTAATTCATGAATTATTTGTCAGTAAGATTGTTGCAAGTGATTTTAGCCCTGCATATTGAGGTTTTATCGTAGCAGTGTGATAAAATATGCTCTCTGTTCACATATATGTGTTTGCTCCACTGATACACTATGTTTCACTGCTCAGTAACATGAGATTAGGATACCACGGCTCATGGATTAAGAAAATATTGAGCCTTTTTGAAATATTTGTTGTTAATTTACACTCGCATCAGTATTCAGAGACCGATTTTTGTTGTAGATGAGCCATTTTCAGCACTGACTATTATAGACAATTTTTAGTTTACTTTGCAGAAGAGGATGAATTGCCTAGTGCTTGTGATAAAATTACTAGCATTTTTAGCTATAGGCGTTATAATTTGCTTTCAAGCTCGTTATGAAAATGCATTTCCGTATTATTTGATTTGTAGAATGATTTACTAGTCTGTATTCCAAATAAGAATGCTTATTGTATCACTTTGAAGGTTGATTCATCTCTTCAAGGTGTAACTACACAAGATAGTTTGCTAGAATCTACTTTAGCAACATTGATCAGTGGAGATGATGCCATGTCTGCTCGTGCATTTTTGGAGGCCAATAGCAATGATGCGTCATGTCAAAGGCTGCTAGAGATGTGGAATTTGTGAGTCTACTCAAATGTGACTTTTACAATTTTCACCAAGACAATTGTTGTTATATATTAGTTTTACTTGTACCATTTTCACTATGGTTGTGTTTTGTTATACATTGGTTGTGGTTTCTATTGATCTGTCATTTGGAAAATTTACCATTCTGCAGCTTGAAGCCATCAACGCAAAAAGCTCTATCACTAGCAGCAGAGTTCAAGACCCTAGAGAAAGATAAGGAACATCTGAGAACTAATCTTTACACAGCGGAAGAGGAGGTGAGAAAAGCAGTGCTACTTGTCTTTTGCGATGTGCCTTATTTTTCTTCCTCTTATTAATGCTTGACCCATTCTCTTTAAATACGCAGGTCAATTTTGTGTGCAGCGAGAATAATATGCTACGTGAGGAGAACAATAAATTACTGATGAAGTACAACAAAGAAAGGAACCAGCATGGTTCTAGTGGAAAGCATGCGAACAGTGCACCAGCCAAGGTGGGAAAAGAGATGACAGCATCTGTCCCGTCTTTCATATCCTTGTGCTCCTAGTTCTTGTTCTGTTTTGGCATGAATATCTTGTTTGCAGGATCTAATTTTACGTTTTCTACTCTTTGCAGTCAAATAAGCGAAAATCTAGCTCAAAGACGAGTAACCCAATTGAGAAGAAGCTTGATGATTTCGCTGATTTAGATACGGCAAGATCGCCCCTGTCACCCTTGCGTTGTAATTCACCCGACTCTAGAAATCACAAGAAGTAGTAGGAAATTCCTTAAACAACCTAGTTATTCTCTTATTTGCTAGATTCCTTTTTGTGGGTATTCAGGATGGTTAGTTGGAACAACAATATTGTTGTTTATAGGTATCCAAAGAAACAAAAGGGTGATTTTCTCTCCTTTTCTTTTTCCCATTATTTTTGTTTTCCTCAACTTCAGGAAGAGTGATGAATGTAATATGATGAATTCTTAGAACAAAATTATAGAGCTTGTCAAGCACATCCCAATATAGATCAAGTTACATTTATTTTTAATTATTTTCACAAATGATCTCTTAAGTTTACCTTTAGTTTCATTTTAGTCCCCATCGTTTTAAAAGTCCTGTTTTAGTCTCTAATCTTTTACTTTGTTTTAGTTTTGGTCCTTATATCAGTTAGGTGTTAAATATTTAACAGACTGTTTTTAAAAAGTCAAACTTTAGTCCCTAATTTATTATTTTATTTCACTTTTAGTCTTTATTCTATTACTTTGTCTTATTTTTTGTCTCTAATTTATTACTCCGTTTCATTTTGATCCCTCCTCCGTTAGAAAAGTATTATTAGGATCAAAATTATAACAAAAAATAATGTGACAAACAAAATACAACCATTTTGATTCATGTAATTAGAATAAAAACAACTTATCATATTATTTTTTAAATGAGCTTAAATTTTTTTAAAGGATAAAGTTGAATATTTAATCTCAGTATATTATATATGCACGTTATATATATTAACTATGATGTTTAGAATTATAATTATCCAACACATTATATAAATATGTGTATGTAAATCATAATGTGTAGTTGATTTAAAATGTGCAATTATTCAATATTTATATTCTGGTATTAAGAATTCAAATTCTTTTTTCTAAATTGAAATTCATCTCATTAACAACATGATAAAATTGTGTTTTTTAATTACATACATCAAACTTGCTATGTTTTTTCACTTTAAATTTTCAAATTTTAGTCCCTAATAACTCCACTTATAAAAGAGACATCAAAAGTGAAATAAAGTAATAGATTAAGGACTAAAGTAAAACATTTTAAAAATTTCATGTTAAAAATCTATCATCCAACTAATGAAGGGATTGAACTGAAACAAATTAATAAATTAGATATCTAAATAAGAAATTTTAAACGTTAAAAACTAAGCGAAGATTATATAAATCATAAAAACCATATGTAAAATTAACTCTTTTATTTTTTGTGGGGTAAATTACCATCTGTAAAATTAACTCTTTTATTTTTTTTGTTTGGGGGTAAATTACGATTATTGGCTTGCATAACTTTGCCTCTACCATACAGCAAACATCAAGGACATGACATTGTCACGAGGTCGTTTAGTTTAGGATAGAAGTAGAACCACCGCAATTTGCGAATTTCATGCAAGTTGCAAGGGCAGCAAACATGAGAATGTCACGACGTCGTTTAGTTTGGAGAAAAAGTCAAAGATTTGTCCACGTTACCTTTTCATTTTGCCAGCGAACAAAAACGACAGGTCGCAAATGATACTTTAGTTTAGGATAGAAGTGGAACTAATGCAGCTAGTGAATTTTGTGCAAGTGGAAAGGGCCAGCAAACATTTACCAGTCACGACGTTGTTTTGTTTTAGTCAAAAATTAAAAAAACGCCACGTCATCTTTCATTACACAACAGACAAAACGACAGGTCGCATAGGGTATGTCAGGCCCGAAAATATCTCCCTTATCCAATATCCATCCTCCTCCAAACAGTCCCCGCAGACAACCAAAGCAAGACTCTCAAAGTCGCATGCTTTTATCTCTTTAGCTTCAGCCTTCAAGCATTCAAAGCTCAGAGCTTTCGCAACAAGCACGCCCATGGCCTTACTTCGCCTTATTTTGTCTCCATCTACGACATATTTGCCCGTCGAACGACAAACCCATTTCATCACACCTCTTTCTTCTCTGCAAAATTCACACAAAAACACACTATCCCAACTCTCCGTTTCTTGCTCTCTTCCTTCCGTCTTTCCTCTCTCTCACTCGCACAGCACTCGTTGTTCGAATCCCATTAAGCCCAGAAAAAATGGGAACTTGGTTTCACATTTCTCCTCCATCGCCCAAGAGCAAGCTCTCGAGTCTCCTCCAGTTAACGAAAGCGGAGAATCTGGCTCGGAAACCGAGGAGATTTTGAAGAACAGATTGTATGCCCAGAACGTGCCTTGGAATTGTACCCCAGAAGACATTCGCGCTCTCTTTGAGAAGTACGGGACTGTCGAAGACGTTGAGGTTTTTTCCATTCTCTATCCATCGTTCTTTTGGGTTTTCTTTGTTCTTAACTGGCGATTGTTATTGTTGTGTTTATGATATGAATTTTCTTCCTGTTTTTGTTTTCGATGAATTGGTTCTGATATGGGTTTGTGTTGGCTTGTTTGGTGGGGGTTAAAAGCTTTCTATGTACGACAAGACCAGAAATAGGGGATTGGCATTTGTGACAATGGGTTCACCTGAGGAAGCTCTTGCTGCTCTCAATAATCTGCAATCGTATGTAAGCATATTTCTGGTTTTATCACTCTAAAATGTAATAGGAAAGCAAATTTTGAAGTGGGAATTTATATTTTTTCATTATTGGAAATCGAACCTTACGAAACTAAGCAGAAGAGCCCGTTCTGAATACAGGTTCAAATTTGTAACTTAATAATAATTCAAAGTTTGAAAGAAAAAAATAGAAAAAAAAAAACCCCGTAGAAAATTTAGTTTGAACCTAACAGGCTCGAAGTTTTGTTTTGTTTTTTTGTTCTTTTTTTCCCTTCGTCAATTTGTCTTGTAAAAGTTTTTGTTTTTAATTTTTTTTTTCGTTATTTGCAAATGCTATAGGAATTGGAGGGTCGTATTATAAAGATTGATTATGCCAGACCAAGAAAGAAGAGAGTTGCCACTCCTGTGCAACCGAAGCCAGAAGTGACTTTCAATTTGTTTGTGGCGAATTTGTCATTTGAAGCAAGAGCTAAAGACCTCAGGGAGTTCTTTAATTCAGAGGGTCATAGTGTTGTGTCTGCAGAGGTTATATTTCATGACAATCCAAGAAGATCATTGGGATATGGATTTGTGTCATTCAAATCCAAGAAAGAAGCTGAGGCAGCTCTTTCTGCTGTTCAAGGGAAGGTAAGTTTGGCTTTCTAATTGTTCTTTATTTTATTTGTGGTCTGTCAACACAAGCAGGCATGTGATTAAAATAAAATCCTATTCTGCATATTGATCATTTCTTTTTGGAACAATTCTATGTGGTATCTGAATGTATAAGACTATTTTAAAATGAAGATACCCTGAAAAAGCTTTTGTTCTTAGATCTTTATGGGAAGACCAATTCGAGTGGCACGGAGTAAACAATTTGTCAAACAACCAACTGTTGAGAGTGCAAAGTCTGAAGATGCTTCGACGGAATTAAACACCGGCTTGGATCAAAACTAGAAGTGAATTTTTCTCCACTATGACTAATGGTACCCACTCCTTTTCATGATTTAGTTTTCCCCCTTTTATTGGGTGGTAAGTCCTCTTTTTAAATGATGTTATATTAATCAATGACTAATGTAGCTATACATGCGTTGTGCCCATTTCTTGATTAGATTTGTCATTCATCCTTTATGTCTAGTGGACCTTTTTTTTCAATCAATAAGAAATAATCCATATAGTAGTTTTTGCCTAAAGAAGCTCTCTTTTGGGGTTTTCCTTTGTTTGGTGTAGTGCCTTTATCAATGTGAATCCAGTTTAATTAATTGACTGCTCTAGAAGTAGAGGCTGCTATTATGAGATCATACAACATTTTTATGTTGGAATCTTTAACTTCTTTGAGTATGCATGCTAGAAACCGTATAAAGAAGAATCTACTGCCTGCAGATTTCTTTTATAACCTTGCGTTGGTTTTAGTTAATGGGCCAAGAAAATCTTCTAGAAGTTATGGTTCATGATCACGTAGGTGATAATGGCTCACATATTAGGCCCTATATTTTTGACTTCCATGAATTTTCACCCAAAAATGTTAATTTCGCATCGTCCTTATCTGTAAGCTCGGAAACCCAACAACCATGGCAACTACTTTTCTTTATTTTCTCTCCTCCTTTCCTAAAGCACGTTACATCTTTTTCATTGCCATATTTAGTTGCATGGTAGAATGTTACTTGGTTGGGATAGATAGATTGGGAACTGAAAAATGAAAATTAGTATTGGTATCCCACTTTGTTTGGTTTCTTGGTCACTTTTTAGGTTTTTTGCCTCTCTATTTTGCTGCTAGATTTGTGTTTTTTTCCTATTTCTTTGCATTTCCATAACAGCTTATGCTAATAAAAGGCTGTTGAAACCTCGTTTTGCCATCTCTTGCAGGGATATCTGTATGCATATTTGCACTTTGTACTTCACGCATATAACTTGACCGGTGCTTCATTCCTCTTGTACACTGATATATTGGGATTGCACAACCAAAAATTTGATATTCTTATACAAGCTCTCCGCTCTTTCTTTTTACTCTTCTTTTTTCTTTGTCAGAGCCGTGGAAGGGGGGGCAGGGGGGAATGCAGGCCGTGCGTAGTTGATGTGCTATAATCTAGGTGGGTCGTACAGCTAAACCACGTTTAGATAAGCCGTGAACCTTCAAAAGGTTTTCGTTTGTAGCTTTAAAACTGCCTTTCATATGTGATGTCTTTCTCTAGTGTTTATACATTAGCAGAAATAAGAAGGAGAAAAGAGCATGTTATCAGTTGTGACTGCATTTCTTAAAATTTAGAGATCCTTCTGATCCTGATATAGATAAATATAAGGATTAATTACAAAAGTTTCCTTTCAGCTATGGTCCTTGTAACCATACGCCCACTGATCTTCAAAATGTAACATTTGTTCCCCCTGCATGGTGGGGATTTTATAGAATAATTGTTTACTACATCTTTCAACATCCCTCATTATTGTGTGAACGTATTATATCTAATAAAAATCTCAACTACACAAGTTTTTTCTTTAATATTTTATAGATTGGAGTGAACTAATGTTACATTTGGAGGATCAGAACATTGTTACAAGGGCTGTAATTGTGGGGTATTTTTGTAGCTAATCCTAAATACAACGGAATATAAACTTGTGCCGTAGGAGATATTAGTTGGTCAGTCAGTTGTAACATAGATGTGTCTAGTGTTAATATGACACAACTATAGTCCTTTTGCTTGTCTTCTGCCCTCTAATTACCAAAAGCCAAATGTGAATATGTGGCTATTGATAAAAAGAAAGATGAACAACCTTTGATTACTTCTCTACCTGTACAAACCCATCTTTGGTAGTTAGCTACCCTTTTCCTGTATAAAATTAAAGAGGAAGCTTGAATCAACATTCTTCATGCTATTTCAACAAGTTAGTTATTTATACTTGGAAAATGCCTGCAAAACCGTAATTTTTTTCAAAAGAATGAAGAAAGATGGATTTTTACTTAAAGGTGCTTTATTCGATTCATTGAACTTTAAATCTAATGGTATGAAAAGTATATATCTAATTATTAGCGTTTAGTGGCTCATGTTTAAAACGAAATTAGAGAAAACGTAAACAATAGGGAAAGAAAGAGTGTTTATTTTGATGTTGAGATTTCACCCACAGATATTAAGTTCGTGGCAGCGGTAATGATGCCTCTTAAAGATCTTTGGGACTCTTCTTTTGGATTGTTGCGTTTTTGCATCTACTTTTGAATGTATGTTAAACAGGGCTGAAGGGAATGATACTGACCAAATGGGTTTTTTTTTTTTTTTTTAAGAAAGACCAAACAGTATGGTTTAATTGACAAAAAAAGGAGTATTGCTACACTTTGAAAGTTTTATTCATCAAATGAAAGGAATGACCCAAAACCGTTTGATCTAGTGACACCAAAATTTGGTTGGGGCAAGGCTTTGGGAAAGTTACAAGTTCAATTTCATTTTGTATCAAAAATCAAAATAAATGAAAGAAAAATGAGGCGAGCGGCAAAGGGTTTTTTTTTAAAAAAAAAATTTACGAAATAAGCATTGCCACTATAGTTTATAAACAAAAAGCATTGAATTTACAATAATTCTAAAACAAAATAAACATTAAATTAAAAGGCCTAGATGATAGCACAAAAAGGGCATTAGGCCCCATTAATGGACCACGAAAGGTTCCTAACAAAACCCCCACTCCCGGTAATTGATCACCGAACCCACGTTCACGGTCATAAAGAGATGAATTGGGTTTGGAACACTGGCATGTGGTTGGACCCCACCACCCCAGATATATATGTTTTATTTGGATAATCGTATAAATTGAAATGATTCTCTTTTTTTTTTTTTTGAAAGAATAATTGAAATGATTCCATATCACAGTAGCAAATAATTCCCATGACGACTTCTGTATACTGGTTAGGTGAACCGTTTTGTCAAATGCTGAGACTTCCCAATCCCAAACTTCTTCCATCTTTTCTTTACTTTTTTTTTTAATTATTCATTACTCATTATCGTGGTACTTATCTATATGCTTCTTCCGTGTGAATAAAGTAATTTTTTTCCTCTCTCTTATGGCTTAATTCCCTCCAAGAAAGGTGGATGTTTACTTTAAACATAAGCAGTCTTTCTTCTTCTTCTTCTTCTTCTTCTTATTTTTTCTTTTTTTGAAATGGCACACAAGCAGTTCTTACATGTCATAAACTCACAAGAAATGAGGAGTGATAATTAGAAAATTTACACAGTCAATCCATGAAGATGTAAGTTCTACACTAAGGGTTATTTGTTTAGAGAACTTTTTAGATTCTTTGGACTTAAATTTGGATTCGAGTATTAAGAATCTTTTAGATATGTGTTTGTTTTCTCCCAAAATCCTAATCCGTTGAGTATCAAAAATCTAAGTTTTTAGAGTTTTGACTCCCCTTAAAATTTTGATACTCGGATATCTGCTACAGTAAAAATTAAAATTCTCTCTCTTATATTTGAGGAAAAAAATCATAACTTTTTCATTTGTTATCCAATTGAGATGATTTTTTTTTCATTGTGTTCCTAGTGAAGAGAGGAATAAATTAAGATTCATATTGCATATTTTTTAGGATCATTAACATTAAGATTTTATTAAATTTGTTTATAAATCAAAAACTATTTTCAGTACTTCTCTAAACACAAATTTCAATTTTATTCTGTACTTAGATAAAACTTAAATGTACATCCAAATGTTAATTTGGATAACAATTAAAATCATTAACTTAAATCGTAATTCAAATCACACTAACTCAAATTAAATCATTAATTTAAATTTATTTATTAAACAGACCCTGAATATGTTCAGATAAGCAGTAGTTATAAATGATCGATAAGAAACAAAACTGACAGATATTTAGCTTCAAGATTTGTAAAAACAAAACATTTTTTTTTTATTTTAACTAAAGTTCTAGAATAAGAAGGTACAATTTTCTTTCTTTCCTTTCTCTCTTTTCATTTTATTTTTATCTTTACTATAAAGTTGTTTACTCTCGTCGTAGTTGATGAATTGTCTTTTTTTTTTCTTTTCTTTTCTATAATGAAGAAAGGAAATCAGGTAGTGCCCTTCACGTCCTCGTCCCTTTCAGCACATTAGAAATCCCAGGGTCACCAGGGAACAAAGATAGTTAATGGAGTGTCTGGAAATTCGATGAGGTGGTTTCTTTAGGCGTAAATAAAAGGCCTTTTTAGTTTATAAAATAAAATAAAATAAAATAAAATAACATAACATGCCTATTTCAGCATGGGATTTGTTGAGGGAGTGACTCTACGTCCTGAACAACTATTTATATTATATTCAAAGAGGTCCTCCTTATTCGATTATCAGCTGGCTTTTCCACCGACTTAATTGTATCCTACATTGAGTAAACTTCAATTTATTTTCTCTGCAGCTAATTAATATGATGTTTCACATTTTCCTCAGAAGAAAAAAAAAACATATATTCTGTGTCATATTTAGTTATGGTGACGTTGAACCCCTTTTTGATACAACCTCAAAGAAAGTCCAAATGAATTCGTCAAACATTCCAGCCTCAACAAACGCATTTTAACGGCAACCCACAAACCATATCAAAAGTAGTAATCAATATAATTTGAAAAATAACCCGGAAGCAATCGTGTAAACTCTAGACTGTTTCTTAATTCATAATCTTTATCATCTAAAAGACATGACTCCACTGACACAACACCACATATACTAAGGAATGAAAACAAGCATCCTTTTTTTTTTTGTAGTTTTTTACTTTTGGGCTTAATTAATTATTTCTACAACTACTAGCCTCATTATCACAAGTAGTAGTACTGATTATTTCGTGAATCAGTTTAGGAAACAAAAGAGAGTGGAAATGGGACCTACTCTTTTTTTCCAACATTAGGTATGCAGTCCAACCCAAGTCATCCCTCTTTGTAATTGCATGAGTTTCTTTCAAAATTGGTACTTTTAGCATTAGAAATGGTTAAGTGTACCAAACACTACTTACTTCAATCCCTTTGCACCAATATATAAAGACCTAGTTTTCTGAATAAACCTACACAAAGCTTCTCATTCTTCTCCTACAAATAAATCATCCTTCTCATTATAATTAGCTTCTTCTTGATATTTGTCTCTTTAACAATGGCTAGCACAGGCTTTCGAATTTTTTCTTTAATTGCAGGACTTTGCATGGCCTTGATGCCAATCTCATCAGCCACCGTCTACACTGTTGGAGACACAGCAGGCTGGTCTTTGGGGGTCGATTATAGCACTTGGGCTAGTGACAAGACTTTCGTAGTTGGAGATAGCCTAGGTCAGTACATAAGAAAATTAGTTTTTAGATATATATAGGCAGTTATCTCTTCTTTGAATCATCCATTTTCTGTTCCATAACAGGAAGAAAAATTTCAAGACAACTAATTTTGGATGAAAATTTATTTTAATTTATTATGATTTTAACGTGATATGAGGATTAAAAATTATATCTTTTAGGATATTTTTTTATACTCAGCTGCAAAGTCTTACGAGTAGGTAACAATATATAAGTTATGATCACCAATCAAGCTACACAATAGCGAATATTTATGGTTTAAAAACATTTTTTTTTTCTAGTAAAGAAAAAGTTACATTTGATGGGTTATGTTTTTTTTTTTGTCCTGAAACAAAAGGGCTTGAAGAAATATGTCTGATAATTTCTAATTAATAGAGAATTGCTAGTAATAACAAATCAATAATCCCACAAGGCAATTACTAATTGTAGCATTTTTCTTGTATAATAAAAACTTAGAAATACATGTATCCTAATTATGAATATGTTTGCACATAATTTGTACATATACAGTGTTCAACTATGGAAGTAGCCACACAGTGGACGAAGTAAGCGCCACCGATTACAGCTCCTGCGCAGTAGGCAATGCCATAAACTCCGACAGCAGCGGCGCTACCACCATCCCTCTCAAGACAGCCGGCACTCACTACTTCGTCTGTGGCGTCACCAGCCACTGTGGCAACGGCATGAAGCTCGCCGTCACCGTCAAGGCCGGCAGCTCCTCTGCCACCCCAACTCCTGATACACCCGGCTCGGCTGGTTCTGCATCGCCTTCCGGTGGTTCGACCGGCACCGGTTCAACAACCACACCGGCAACCAGGACACCATCCTCCCGTGTTCCGGAAAGTTCATCTTCGGAAAGGATCATGTCTGGTTTTGTGGCTGCATTGGTTGGTTGGTTTGGCTTTTATCTGTTGGTTGTCTCATGAGTTATATTATCCTTGGCGTTTGTCCTTGCCAGGATAGAGGCAGTGCTATGTTGCTGTTAATTCTATTTGTATTTTCGGGTATTTCTTATTACTTACCTTATGAGTAGGGTCTGCATTTCTTATATTTTTCTTAATTGTCGGGGTTTTTTTTAATTTATTTCGTTGTTGTTGTTGCATATTGCTTTATAGTTATTATATTCATATTTCCGATGATGAGTACGTAGTAGGTGATGTGTAATTATTAACATGATTGAGATTTTCAGGATCATGTATTTTGTGTAGTTTTCTTAAGATATGTCCCAACGGACCCATCTCATCAAAACCTACCCGGACCACCAACCTCCACAGGACCACAATTCTATTAGAAAAGGCTTCTTAACTAAAGTTACTAAAGTCATAGCAAATTGCTTAAGCACAAGAGTAATTGTAGTAGAAAATGTCTCATGATGGTAATGGGCAATTGTTAGATACAATGAATTGTAACTACAAATAACAAAATTAAACTTGTAGAAGACATTTTAATGTCCAAAAAATGAGCAGCTTCCCATATCCTCCCGCAATTATTAGGATCCCAAAGTTCCATTAACTGCAATTTACGCTTGTGTTTTCCTCGATCATTGATGGCATTCAGAACCTTAGATTTTTGCATTTAAAATGCTAGAATCGAAAGGTGACTAATTGCATAAATGCGACGTTTTTGCTACCAACATGTTCAACGCCCCAATTTAACATCTTGTTTCTATGTAGCTGTTATCTTATTCTTAAATGCAAGAAGTCTGCCCCGTTTAATTGCCTTGCATCAAAAAATCATCTTTGGGAACGCTTATATGCTCTCACGCATGCTAAGATTTGTTTGATGTGCGGGTTAGAAATGATCTGGTTTTAGAACTTTATAATTTTAACTACTGTAGAAAATGATAGAAACTTGAAGGATAGACAAAGTTTAAATTTTGAGTATTTTAACCGTTTTAAAATCATTTATATGATTTAAACTGATCTCAATTATTACTCTATTAAATATGAGTTTACTTTAATTTGAACTCTCTATGCCAATTTGAACTGGGCTGTCTTCGTAGTTTAAATTGGTTTAACTGTTTTGATCTACATATCAGGCTATAAGCCTACATGATTACAAGTTTACGATGCCATGTTAACCATAGCAAAGCCAATTTTTCAAAACTCCGCACAGCATTACAACGCAAGCTGAACAAATCACTTTCGAGCAAGTCAATGGGTCAGTAACTACTACAATCTCACATTCCAAACCCGTGAACCATAAACTAATCCGTCAACTATTAATTCACAAAAGTGAAGAAAAGAAAGCAATTAAAGTAGTGCACAGGGATAGAATCCAAAGCCAAATTTTTTAATAATCCATAAACAGAACCGGACAATTCAATATTAAAAATCTCATCTGAAAAGCTCTACCTTTGGGGTCCGTCCCCAAAAACCAAGACCTTTGACCTTCCCCTAGAGTTCCGCAAAAACTTTTTTTTTTTTTTTACCAATTCTTTGTGACGATTCCATCGGCCTTTCACCGAAAAAGCCAAAAACCTAGAAACACCCTATCCCTAAACCCCCTAACCATTTGCCCTCACTGTTAGCGTGTCTGGTGCAGAGCACATGGGCGTGGATCTATATTACATCTGCAACGTGGGGTCTCCATAACAGCTGTTACCACGTGACACCAAATTGTTTAAAGCCAACTCTCTAATTACTTTTCCTTTGCCCAACAACTCAACCGAGCTAGTCTCGGACAAAAAAAAAAAAAAAAAAAAACAATCAACAACAAAACATATTTTTATAAATTTGGAAAAACAAAACCCTCGCATAAAACAAAACGCCTGCCCACCTGTATATCCCATCGTTCTAGTAGCAAACAAAACGACAAAAACAACTCCACTGTTACACTACTTTTCGATTTTTCTGCCTCACTTGCAAACACAGAAACTGACTCCTCCGCCGATCTATATAGAATTAATAATATATCCCGTAAAAAAATAAATAATCCAAATTAACTGCAAATTTAGTGTGAATAGAAGCAATTAAGAAAACGGAGAGTAGAAAGAAATTCATAAAATATATAGAAAAAAGAATTCATAACTAATATGAAAAAGTGTACTGCAAACAATAAGAACAAAAGAACGGGATCAAACTCAAATCATCATCGTCGTCCATCGCTACTAGCGATGGTCAATCCTCCACCAACACATCACCTCTAAATCTAATCTAAAAATAGTGAAAATCAAATAATTATTCTAGAAATAATGACTTTACTACACCCTAACTTAAACAGAAAAACCTAGAATCTGCATCTCCGGAGGCGGTGCAGAGAAGCTTCCGGTCCGATCTACAGCAAGAGCGAGGTCGCGAAGGCGGCCGCAACTACAGATCCAGCAGCTGCGGCGATTCTGTGTCCGCTAGACGGCGGAGACGTCGTCGGAGACTCGGACGGAACGCCGCCGTTCGAAGAGGGAGGAATCCCTGCCGATGGACCGGCAGTGGGAGGAGCCGGAGGAGAGCTCGTCGGAGAGACGGTGGGAGCAGCGGCCGGCGGCGTCGTGATGGACGGAGGCAAGGTCGGACCGGAGGCTGGCGCGGACGCGGTGGGAGAAGGCGTCGGAGCAGAGGTTTTGGTCGGAGGAGCTGCTTTTGGAGCTGGAGTGGAAGCCGGTGGAGACTTAGTCGGAGCGCCGGTCGGCGCCGACGACGGAGCCTGAGCCAAAGCCGAAGCAGAGATCAATGCGAAGATCGCGAGGAAGAAGAATGTGGAGCGAGCCATTGCGTTATCGATTGATCAGCTTTTGCTTTAGAGAGAGAGAGAGAGGAGAGTGTGAGAAGATAAAAGAGAAACCGAAACAGAAACGAACCAAACACGGGAGGTATTTATCTACGCAGGTATAAGTCGGTTTGGCGGTGTAAAGAGGAGTTAATTTATACATGTGGGCTCACGTTTCCTAGTATGGACCCACCTTAATGCCCCCCACTAAAAAAATTGTTTAAAAGAGTCCACGAGTGATTGGCTGACAACTGTTCAACTGAGGCTGCGGTTGTGCTTCTCTCAGCCTTAGCTTAGCTGTTCTCATGATTTTTCCGTTTGCTCTCAATTGACAAATTCAGAAGACGATACGCACCGTCGGATAGAAAAGCTTGACCGAGTTTGTCTTTTGATCCCACGGTGCATGATCATCCACTGGCCTTTCCTATTGGCTATTTTATTTTCATTTATGTATCCAATTGCTCTATCCGCATAAATCCCATGTTATCTCCCCCTTCAAAAGAAAAGAAAGATAAAAAATTTAAATCTTATATTATCGACTAATTCTTTATTTTCAAAAATCTCATGCTTTTTTTTGGACTCGATCTCATGTTATCTCGAAATTTTTTTAAATTGAGGAATTTTTATAAATATTATCTTTTAAAATTTATTTTTTATAAACATCATGTTTATTTATGGTATAATTTAACATATAATATAAATGACAGTGTAACCTAAATAAACACAACTTTTAAAAGTATACATAACATGTAATTTTTTTTAAATAAATACCATACTATTGACTAATTTGTTGGGGCTCTTTTATAAGAATGCCATAAATTCGAAACATAGATTGATTTATGCCCACAAGAAAAAAAAAATTGTAGAAAATATCAAAACCATGTCATATAATATATTTATAATACAAAATATATCTTTAAGCTCTATATAATTTATGTCAATTAAATTCTATAGTTTTTTTTAAATGCTTGTTAATCAATAAGGTATAATTGTCTCATAAAATAACTTAGTTTAAACAACATGGTAATAAATGCAATATTTTTTTGAGGTGTTACAAAGTTGAATTCATTGGCTTTTTCTGTGACATCTTCTCTCTTGATATCTCAATTTATTGAGTTCTGATTTGGGTTTGGAGAAACCCAAATCAAAGGCCTAATCTCAGAGTTGAGTGTTAGTTGAATGAGCTCAATCGTGTGAGAAGTCATTTAGTGTCTGACTTGTTTGCTCCAATCGATATAACCATGAAGAGCCAAGCAGGCATCAAACTCGGCTCATTCCAATCACTTATTACGTGTGATCGTTATGGTCATTATGCTCAATTCGTCGAGAAGGTTGGTCAAACTGAAGCTAGTGACCGTTAGGAGAAAGTTACAGCCAAAAAATTGGATAGTTACCCAAGCTGGGATAGATTGAAAGGTGGAACCAATAATCACATGACATGTGTCTTACTTCTCTCTTTGAATTGCTTAAGACCACTATCTTCTGCGCGGAATCTCATGTGTTGTACGAAGACTCTATAATAGTTCCAGAGACCCCATTCGATGAGAGAGACGTATTTTTTCATTCATACATACACTATTACTAAAATACATAGAAGTACTTGTATTATTTTCCTAGAAGAGCATTGTAATTTGTATAATATTTCTAATCATGGTGAAGGTGACTCCAGTGTATGTAGTTTAACAGTGTTTGGAAGGGTAGTGGGAATCATAGTTCTCATAATTTTTTCAGTTATAAACAATATAAAGCTCTCATATGCTACAATAACAATAAAAAAAAATCGTTACATTGTAAAGCTTTCACATGCTACAATAAAAATGTTTCTAACCAACGGTTCCCACCACTCTTCCAAACACCCCAAATTAAGTAAACCATTATAACTTTTGGTGTGGTGTTTTTGTTTAGTATTCCTATGTCTTTCACTCAAGCTTATAACTCTTGTTATTATCCCTGGATAGAGATTATCCCACTAATTTTGAGTTTCGAAGCCTGTTTATGAACTAATAATGATGATTAAAGACTCAATCTTTTAATTTATCTATTAATCAAACACTAAAACGATTAAGTTTTATCACACATCTATGTAATTCTTTATTTGCATAAAACCCATGTTATCTACTCCGAGTTATTGAAAAGTTGTTTAATAACTTTGGAGTTGATATACATAGTTTTCGGTTTTTTTTTTTTTAAGAAATATTTAGTTTTCATTTTACTTCTTTCTTGATAAATAACTTGAATTTAAAATCTGTTAGACGTGAATGTACAATTACAGAGAGACCGGGAGAAATATCATATTTTTTAATTTTTTTAAGTAAATATCAAGTTTTGAAAATATTTATAATAAATGTTAAATTACAATGTAAACAACTTATTTATTGTGCAAATAATTATTTACATTGTAAACAAAAAGGTAAATACATTACTTGTACCATAAATTCATATATTGTGTAAATAAGAATTATTTACACTATAAGCAAATGGGTGGATAAATTATTTATATCATAAATTTGACTTTTAAAACTTGACATTTACTACAATTAATTTTAAAAAAGTGACATTTCTTACTATTTTTGAAATTATTAACGCATTGAATTTTGACCACCGGTGAACGTACAGAATATTATAATGTCCCTTTTTTCCTTTTTTCATGAAACATGATGTATTTTATGAAATCGGTTTAAAGAAGAATTGCTACCATCAAATTTAATCATCCACGTTCTTCTCTCAAAAGGAATGGGATGATCCTTTTGATCAATTTTCTTTTGAGATACTATGTTAAAGGCCTTTCAAGACTCCAATTCCATAACTGATCTCAAAAAAAAAAAAAAAAAAAACTCCATAACTCGCACAAAAATAGATTAACAAACAAAAAATAGCCAAGAGACTTTTTTTTTTTTCTTGAAAAGCTTCTCTTACTATTTCTAGTTTGTAGTTTCACTATGACACGTTCATGCCCTTTCAATGCTTTCATTGAGTTATTCGAATAAAATTAATAACTTTTTCTTTATTGAAAAACTTCTCTAATTATCCCTTTATATTTTCACTATATATGCGCTGTAACTTTGGACATAAAAACATGTTTTCTATTTATTTAAATCATGGAGCATCGTTAGACAGATGCAAACATGTTTTCAATGTTCTACACTAGACGACTGGTTGCATCATGGCAGACGTAAAGACAAGAAACAAAAACATAAAATAAATAAATAAAATGGTGTGATATTTCACACACGCTAAGGAATCATTACTTTGGTCTTAATCATTGGATTTGTCCTAGAAAACCTCATTTTTTTAGTGCGAGATCTGATGAGCTCCCCCGCCATCTCAAAGGCAACAAAGCTAAAATAAATAAATAAATAAATGAAGACGAGGACAAAACTCTCATTTCAAAGTAAATAATATAAAAAGCAAAAGGATAGACAAGTGGATTGCGAAAGTTAAAGTTTCTTTGTCAATAATAATTCACACCATAAATTTAATTAAAAATAGTATAAAATTTTTACATATTATAATAAATAGTAAAAAGGTTTCATCACTAGCTAAACACTTTATTAGTTTATGAAACTTTTTTCCCACTGTAAAGTTTAAACTTCTGGACTCAAATCAATGAAAAAAATATTTTTCTTAAGAATTAATTTTGATTAGCCCAAGAAAAGTTTCATAAATTAAGAGTTAATTAGGTGGATTGAATAGAACCCATATCAACCATTAAAACAAAGGCCATTATATATGTGATTTTAGTGCCAGGCCTTGTTCTTAAGAACAAACATACAGGATTCATCCTCTAATGTATACAATGCAAGCATTGGAAAAGGTATATATAGTTAGAGGAAGGTCATAGAAGAGCTTGAATATGTGTATAGATCTACACTTATGAATAGTAAAATAGCTCATTCGTGGAATTGGAGAGGGTTTCGTGTGGAGTTTGTTTGCTCGCTTTCAAGCCATCTTTAGAACAATTGTGTGCGTGGAAGGCAAGACCAATAACGTCGTTTCATCCTTACAAACGAAAAAACAAAAAGAAAAAAAAAAAACCGTCAATTGCAAAAGCGAGTAATATGGTATGGCCAACGCTTTGATACACCACGTGGGTGGGAAGTAGAAAAGCTGTATTGGGATAACGGACAAGTTCAGTGAGGTGGCGCACCTTTGATTTTGCCAGCAAATTAGATTGGTATTTTGGGCTGTCACAAGTCACAACGTGGGGTCCAATTTGATTGCCCGTTTTGAGGTCTACGACTGTGATTACACCTGTCATCGCCGAAAGCCAAAGTATTGTGGAAACTCAAACATTCCCTTCGTTTGCAATTTTACAGAACTAAGTGGTGGCCGAATATGTTTATTTGTTTATGTAAAAAGAGAGATGCGTTTTGGTTTGCTTGTGAGGTTCAATACAAGGAAAAAGCCAAAAAGTCACCAACTCTACATGGCAATTATCCCACCACCATCTCCTTATCTTCCATTTTTTAAAAGACCCAAGAGCATCATATTCTTATACGGAAAGACGGGAGATAAATATGTGTTTGCACGAGAAATTTGGGCCTTTTTTTTTGGTCCATTTGTAGCGTTTTCAATAGGTTGGAAACATTTGTGGTAAGAATGTACCTTTTCACCCCCGTTAAGAACTACTGTTTTAGTCGTTGCATCGATTTTGAGTATCTAAGTTAAAACTTTACAATGCGTGATACAAAGCTATTTCCAACCAACAGCTAAAACACCAGTAGAACAAAACTAATCCAACAATTTTTATAGGCATGAAAAAGTACGGTTTTACGGTAGAAATTCTCGATATAGAAAAACGCTAGTTTATTATCATACTGAACATTTTTAGGTTTCGTAAACATCACCAGACGACAATACAAGCAAGCACATACCAAGTTCCACAAGCTATGCTCTGCCTATTAGGGTATTGTCGTCTCAACTCTCAAACGTCCTTTTGAGTACATACAAGACACAACTTAATAAAACGAAACATGTTTCTTGTTTTACACAGTTTAGTCGGTGGTCCTCATCCACAAGCAAGCAGCTCTCTTTTTCAATTACGACGTGTCCCCAAAGCTGATAATCGGCACAGAAGTTGACACTACATGGCTGAGAGAATATATGAGCTCTGTTATGCTCTCGTTAATGGGATTGCTTTGAATATACGATCAACACAATTAATAAGACGAAAAAGTTTTATTGCTTTCCCTTGCCGCTATATTTATTATTGATAAGAACTTTTTTCTCAGAACATTTGATAAAAGAGAAAAACAAAAAAAAGTGTCAATAATAACAAAGGTTTATGACACTCTCTCAGCAATCCATGGATTTCATTGTCAGAACCCACTTGAAATTGACACTTTAACTGGTCCCTGAGACGTAAATATCTGAATTAATTTGACAAGTTATAGCGAGAAATTTTCATGTATGAAAATGAATGGAAACCCAATTCAACTACCTTATACGACATATATAAATATGCAGGTCAACTGTAGTATTAATCAGCAAGCAGCTTCTGAAACTCGTGTTATTTTTTAGCTTCTAGAAGAATCGAGGAGTAGGGAGCCACGTTATAGGTGTTTCCAATGCCAGGTACTCCTTCCATGACAAAGTCATGTGGGGATTCGAGATTAGTGTCCACCTGCATCGAACCACATTTTTTTTTTCTTGGCAGTTAGTTTAAGACTAACAATAATTAATTGAACTTAACAGGACAAAAAAAAAAACAGAGAGAGAGAGAAAGTTGCAACACGTCTTCTAAATTACAGATTAAAACGTATTTACCATTTTAGTTATGGAATCCAACTTCTTCGAAGATGAGGTTCGTTTTGGTTACAATGTGAGCAAAAGGGGGAGTAAACTGAAAGAATTAACCATGAGTTAAACAATTGGATAAAGAAACTAACCACGCGAAACCATTTTCTCTTTGCTGGCGGTGGAGGTATAGAGACCTTGACGAAAAAGTCATGAGCGTTGAACGCCAAATAAACGTCTTCTCCACTACTGTCATGAAGCCTGTGAAACAAATACTTGCAATTAAAGTGCTTCTAATCCATCATCTAATCCATTTTCTCTTGCATGATCAAACACTCGTACAGTGCTTAAAAAAAAATAGCTAGTTTAACATAAGCAATGGGTATAAGTTCTGACGTGAATGCGAGAAATTTGCTGTCATGGTTGTCCCAGTTGTCTTCATGCCATGTCACATCATTCTGCGTAAATGAGGTGTTCCGTGAGTCTTTCAAGAACTGAATGCTCAAAACAAATATTAATTTTTGACATGATCATAAAGATAAAAGAAGTAAAGCGAAAAGGAAATTACTTTGCTGAGAAAAGTGTCACGACTGAACACACGACGTGTTCGTCGAAATTTTATCGCCTCCTGGAAGAACCTGAAGTGATTACTCCTCCGTTCTTCTAACTGCCTTACAAAAATGATTATCAGATTAATACAGTATAATTTGGATCAGAATTCTCCGAAAGGAGGGGTGGGAAACAAAAACATACCAGTCGCCACTGGAAATGGTTGAGAGCAGCATCATGACCGTAACTGTTGTTATTTCCATAGCGAGTATGTGCATATTCATCCCCCATCAGCATCATTGGTGTTCCCTATTATATCCACTCAAAAACAACATCAGTGACGAAAGTTAATTTAGTAAAATCCGTGAAATATCAATGGTGTTATCATCAGTCACTTTACACCTAGTCAACTATCATCCACCGAGCAAGTGGAATTACAAAAAAAAGTGAAATATAGTTGATCTTTCTACCATCTGTGAAAGAGTAAAGGTTGATAATTATCTTAGCAATAATCAAGAAATCCAAGGATAGGACAACACCTGTACAGTTTAACAATGAGTGAATTTGACTTTCATGTAACTGGAGTTGAAAGTCAAGATTTTCATTTTCTTGTCATCAGGCCTCGAAAGTCCAATTTCAACACCATTTACCTGAGAGATCATCAAGGCCAGATGAAAATTTTTCATTTGCCGTGAACGTAGGGCTTTTATGGAGTTATCATTGGTTTCTCCTGTTGAAAGTAATAGACAAGCATATAAATCACTTGCGTCTTCAGAGATGCAGGCATTAAAAAAATTGGAGAGTAAATGTAAACTTCTAGAAGCAGACATGAAATGTGAATGTACCTTCATTACCACAATTCCAGCTGAAATTATCATTGCTTCCATCGTTACCACCTTCTCCATTGGCATCATTGTGCTACAAAATCAACAATTAAAGGACAAACTGCACGGAGAAGGGCAGAAAGCAAACGAATCGATGTAGAACTTTCAGGTACCTTGAAGTTATATGAGACAAGATCATATAGCGTGAAACCATCATGAGCAATCACAAAATTAACACTGTGGTAAGGTTTGCGCTTGTTTACCTGAAGAATTCACAAATAATTTGAGCTGCTTTAGAGAAAAATGCATTTAGATACAGCTAATACCAACATGAGTGTATCTCAACTTATATGCTATCATGGGACTTAGGACACAACAACACTGCTATAAATGCTTACTTTATAAAGATCAGAAGACCCAGTAACACGAGTTGCAAAACTTCCCTTCATACCACAGTCGCCCTATATTAGAAAAGTTCAGATGGAAGATTAAGAAACATGAAGAGTACTACCTAAACGATAATTTGTCCTCCTTCCTCCGTAAAACAAGAAAGATCCAGCTAAATGGTGTTGAAATTTAATAATAAAAAGAACATTTACTTTTCAAGAATAAAGGATAAAAAATGAAAGCAGTTTTGGATGTCATGATAAAGGAAAAATCCTAGCCATAAATTTAATTTAATTACAAAAAAAGCATTCTACCCTTTCAAGAATAAAGGACAAAAAATAAAAGCAGTTTAGATGTCGTGATAAAAGAAAAAATGCAAGCCATAAATTACTTTTATAAATCTTCTCATATCATCACGGAATTTCCCATTCCACTCAGCCCACCTGCAGTACAGGAATTTAAGACACTTGAGTTGACCAGATTAAATGATTTCTGTCATCAAATGCAGATGCACGACATGAACAGAAATGAGACTATTGAAGAAATAATTAAGAAACATTGTTACACCAAATGTCGAGCATTGCATTCAAGGAGTCCGACTCTTCTAATCACCTTAACAAGGCAAATTAACAGAGCTACAGCATTTCATGCTTTTACGCTGTTTATAGTATAGGTAACCTTAATTAATGAAAGCCCCCGACAAAAGACATCACACGTAGTAGATTTCAGGGAGAGAGGTCAATGCCACGAAAGTGAAAAAAAAGGGGGAAAAACTCAAAATAAATAGCAGTAAAGGTAGCACGCAAGTTCAATTCCTTCATCCGAAGGAACTTGTAATTTCTTTTAAAAATTAAATTTTTATTTATCAACTTAGGCTGTGGAGAATGTAAAGTTCTAAATAAAAATCATGAATGCAACTTGTGAAACTATTACCTGTCCCAATTTGGAAAACTTCCAACAAGATAAAGGCCTCCGCAATCCCAAGGTTCTGCAATAATTTTACATCTTGATAGGATAGCATCTTTAGCAATAGCCTGATTCAATAAAAGATAAATTATCACCACCCTAAAGGCAGTTACAATCTTAACCCAAAAAGAAAAAAGGCAGTTACAATATAACGTTACCGTCCATGTATTAATTTGAATCATATAAACAGTAACACGCTACAAGCATGGCGTGCATGTGTGGACCGAACATTTAACACCATTTGTTGGTTCCTATTATCACACACACAGAGACATATAACTTACCTTTACAAGCGGGGGTGCATTAAGTGGAGTACCATCTGTTCCCCGACAGAGAACACTAGCAAGGTCAAATCGAAATCCATCCACATGATACTCCACTACCCTACATATTAGCATCATAAAAGATGAAGCTCAAAATAGATTTATGCAATGAAAGAAAACTAAATGTTCATTCTAAAGTACAGTTACGTTAGCTTTTTATGACATTGACTACTTTCCTCCCTCAAATAATATGGACGCTCTTATTTCCATCTAATCAAGACAAAATGACCCCGTTCAAGTTATAATCAGCATAAAGAGGGTCAGGTTGGGTCCAATACTCATGCAAGCACGAGTGGTTAGGTCAAACTGAATCCAATGATCAAGCAAAATATCAGTCGATTCCAGTTGCTTGAGTTCACAAATTGACAAGCACGAAAACAAAAAAACTCATTAAAAAATAAATTTAAAAAAATGTCTTAAATCTGGAAGAAATGTTGCTAGTTATTTCAAGTAGCATCAAGGTACATATAGCACATTATTCATCAAATCCAATCATATGATGCACATCATATAAAATGCTTGGTGGAAATGGGGGTCCATACCAGTGTCTTAAGCTGTCCAGTATAAGCTCCATTACCATGGGATGATTACAGTTTAATGTGTTCCCTGGACACCACAGATGATGCATAGAATTTCAAATGTCTAAAACAATCAGATGTACTGTTGAAGAAACACGTAATGACTATTTTAGTTTGGACACAATAGCCATGTGAGATTTGATTCTACTTTGGGATCCTATCAAATAGAAAACACAAGTTACATAATTTTTCTGGCAATTATGAAGTCTATAGTAAGAGCAAGAGATGGAAGATAAATCACACAAATTACTCTCTGAATGTCAGCCCTCTTGCTTTATGAAATGGGTATCACTTCTGCTCCCTTTCTCATGGTACCAAGCAGAAGGAAATGCGTTGGCCTATGAGGTGAGAGAAAGTTTAGCTTCTTAGCCTCTATACAAACAACAGAACCAAATGAAATCTCCAGTACCTAAAGCTGAGTTTTATTTTTCAAGCAAGAAGCCCATAGTGATGTCGTTTTATTCACATCCACATTCTCCCTATCAAATTCTTAACTGGCATTCTAAAGTTTCTAGCATGGGTGAAACTGTAGAAATCCAGGTCATTACAACCAGGATATGCAGAATATTTTGTACAGTTATAATATATTTTGTACAGCCAAGTAGGCTTGTTTTAAGGGATATGTTTATTCACCAAATTCCATGGAGATATACTCTCCATTAATTAGGATATTTCTTATTTATTGTTAGGATATTTCTTATTTATTGCTGAATATTTTTCTCAGCCATCTTGTACTATATATATCTGTTTGTATTCTCAAACATGAAGTAGTGAAAAACAGAATTTCTCATTCAAACAAATCTTCATGGCATCCGAGCATTTCTGATATTAGTTCCAGAGTGTTTCAATGGCATCTCCCACCTCAGAAAAATCGTCCTCCTCTTCCCAAGTTCCCACGGTTACTAGTTCTAATGGAGGAGCAGAGTCTGGCGCTCTTCTTATTACTGGACGCAAACTGAATGGCCAGAATTACCTGCAATGGTCCCACTCAGTTATGATGTTCATTTGTGGTCGAGGGAAAGACGATTACATCACAGGTGCAGCCAAGAAACCCAAGTTTGATGATCCATCCTTCAAGACATGGAAGGCTGAAAACAACCTTGTCATGTCATGGCTTATAAATTCCATGACAAATGAAGTTGGAGAAAATTTCATTCTCTATGAAACAGCACAAGAAATTTGGGATGCAGCTCGGGAAACCTTTTCAGATAGAGAAGATACAGCGGAGGCGTTTGAGATTGAAGGGATTCTTCATGATCTCCGTCAAGGGGATCTCACGGTCACCCAATATTTCAGTCGTTTGACCAAGTATTGGCAGCAACTTGATATGTATGAGACTACTCAATGGGATTGTCCAACTGATGCTATAAAATATAAGAAAGTTGTTGAAAAGAAAAGAATTTACAAGTTCCTTTTGGGCTCAACAGGAATCTCGATGAAGTTCGTGGTCGAATTCTTGCCGTTAAGCCACTGCCTAACCTACATGAAGTCGCCGCCGAAGTTAGACGTGACGAGAGCTGTAAGAAAGTGATGATGGGCACTGGAAATCAGCCAACAAACAATGATGCCTCTGCCTTAGTATCCCGAAAAGCTGATGACAACCGATTCAAGAAAGGAAGGCCATTTTGTGATCACTGTAAGAAGACAGGACATACCCGTGACACTTGTTGGGACATACATGGAAAGCCACGTGATCCATTTTGTGATCACTGTAAGAAGACAGGGCATACCCGTGACACTTGCTGGGACATACATGGAAAGCCACATGATTGGAAGCAAAAAAACAGGAGAGAAGGTCGTGGCAACCATGCTGTAGCCGAGGAGCTTCCAAGCCAATTCAGTAAGGAGCAACTAGAAATCCCTCAAAAATTGATTCTTGATGCTCAACAAATGTCTTCCTCAAACAATAATCCTTCAGCAACTGCAATAGTGGCCCAAAAAGGTAACTCTTTAGCAGCCCTTAATGTTAAAAAGGTGGACAAAAAGTTTTTATGGATAGTCGATTCTGGGGCTTCCGATCATATGACTGGTGACGCATCTCTTATCCAAAATCTTAAACCTTGTTCTGAAAACTATAATGTTCGAATAGCTGATGGATCGGTCTCAAAGGTGACTGGCATAGGTTCTGTTGCTGTCTCAGAAAACCTAACTCTTAATTCTGTGTTGTTGGTACCTAATTTGGATTGCAACCTTTTATCTATAAGGCAACTCACTCAGGAAAAGAACTGTGTTGCTAAATTCTCATCTAAATGTTGCGTTTTTCAGGATTTGACTTCGGGACAGATGATTGGCAGTGCTGACTTGCACTCAGGACTCTACATGTTCTTAGCAGCCGAATACTGGGGACAACAATCAATTGAAGAAAGACGGACTTTTTCTGCCTTTAGAAATAATAAAGATAGTGAAGTTATGCTATGGCACTATCGTTTAGGTCATCCAAATCATATGTATCTCAAAAAACTCTTTCCTTCATTGTTTAATAAAAACTCTGTGGAATTTCAATGTGAAACTTGTCACTTGTCTAAACATGTTCGAAATTCTTATCCTGTCCAAGAATATAAAGAATCATGTCCTTTTTCAATAATCCATAGTGATGTTTGGGGACCATACAGAATAAATAATGTTACAGGGGCTCGTTGGTTCGTCACATTCATAGATGATCACTCACGGCTGTCTTGGGTATTCCTCATGAAAGAAAAATCTGAGGTAGGTCATTTGTTCAAATCCTTCAATAATATGGTTCATACCCAATTCAACACAAAAATCCAAATTCTTCATACTGATAATGCCAAAGATTATTTCAACTCTATTCTTGGGGAATATTTAATACAAGAGGGAATTATTCATAAAAGTTCTTGCACTGACACTCCTGAACAAAACGGAATTGCTGAAAGAAAAAATAGACATTTGTTAGATGTTGCACGGGCAATGATGATTCAATCTCATGTTCCAAAAATTTTTTGGGGTGAAGCCGTTCTTACTGCAGCATATTTAATCAACCGAATGCCCTCCCGTGTCCTTAAATTCCAAACTCCGTGTCAAGTCTTCAAAAATTCTTATCCATCTACACGTCTCATTTCATCCATTCCTCTCAAAGTGTTCGGGTGTACATCATTTGTTCATATTCCTCAACAATCGAGAAGTAAACTTGATCCCAAGGCCATAAAATCTATATTTCTCGGGTATGCACCAAATCAAAAGGGGTATAAGTGTTATTCACCTCTCACAAAGAAATTTTATCACTCTATGGATGTGACATTCTTCGAAAATCAACCTTTTTACTCCAAGAACAATATTCAAGGTGAGAGTGAGATTTTTGAACATTCTTTTTGGGAATTCGAGAGTAACACCCAAACATCCCAACAATTAGAGCCACTCAAACCTGTCGAGTCAGTTGCAATTCCTCCTATTACCTCTCCGATCACAGAAAACCAGTCCCAAACACAATCCATGCATGTTCCCGCAACAAACAATGATCTCTTGGTGTACTCTAGAAGGAAGAAAAAACAAGAACATGTAGAGGAACAAATGCAAGAAGGGACTCGTCATGAAGCTGAACCGAAGCCAATCCTAGAAGAAACACAACCAGGTAACACTGTTTCGGATTCTGATAATATTCCACTAGATCTTGATTTGCCGATTGCTCAGAGAAAAGGTGTCAGGACATGTACTCATCATCCTATTTACAACTTCATTTCTTACAAGAAGTTGTCTCCAGATTACAGGGCCTTTGCTACTAAACTCACGGAAATTCAAATTCCTAATAGCATTCAAGAAGCTATGCAGGTTCGTGAATGGAAGCAAGCCGTTATAGAAGAACTCAGGGCTCTTGAAAAGAATGATACATGGGAAATAGTCAATCGGCCTCCAAGAAAGAATCCAGTGGGATGCAAGTGGATCTTTACTGTCAAACACAATGCAGATGGCAGTATAGACAGGTTCAAGGCTCGGTTGGTTGCTAAAGGTTTCACACAAACCTATGGTATTGACTACCAGGAGACCTTTGCTCCTGTTGCAAAACTTAACACTATTCGAGTACTTTTGTCTCTTGCAGTGAACTGTGACTGGAATCTTCATCAATTAGATATCAAGAATGCCTTTCTTAATGGAGACTTGGAGGAAGAAGTGTACATGGAAATTCCTACAGGACTCAAAACTCAGGCAAACTCGGACAAGGTTTGTAAATTGAAGAAATCTCTTTATGGCCTAAAACAATCTCCTAGAGCACTGGTTTGATCGGTTTACCAAAGTGGTAAAGAAGTCCGGTTACTCTCAATGCCAGTCTGATCTTACTTTGTTTGTTAAACATTCTCCTGTTGGAAGGATATCTATCATTATTGTGTACGTGGATGACATAATCCTGACAGGAAATCATGATGAGGAGATTAAAGAACTCAAGAGGCTTCTAGCTCTTGAATTTGAGGTCAAGGACCTTGGAAACCTAAAATATTTCCTCGGGATGGAAATTGCAAGATCCAAAACAGGAATTGTGGTCTCTCAACGTAAGTATGTCCTTGATTTACTCAAGGAAACCGGGATGCTTGGTTGCAAACCTGCAGACACGCCAATGGAAGCAATCACCAAAGGCAAAGGAGAAGAAGACAACGTTCCTGTTGACAAAGGAAGGTACCAAAGATTAGGTAGGAAGACTTATCTACCTCTCACACACCAGACCCGACATTGGTTTCGCTGTTAGTGTTGCCAGTCAATTCATGAATAATCCTACTAAAGAACATATGGACCGAGCATACCATATTCTGAGGTATTTGAAGAAGACTCCAGGAGAAGGCCTTCATTTTAAGAAGACTGTGAGAAGGAACATTGAAGTATTCACTGATGCTGATTGGGCTGGTTCTATCACTGACCGAAGATCCACATCAGGGTATTGTACTTATGTGTGGGGGAATCTGGTTACGTGGCGAAGTAAAAAGCAGACTGTTGTTGCTCGGAGTAGTGCAGAAGCAGAATTTCGAGCTATGGCTCACGGGATATGTGAAGGAATGTGGTTAAAACGTCTACTCCTTGAGCTTAAAGTTCCAGCAAACGATCCCATCAACATGATGTGTGACAATCAAGCTGCTATAAGTATAGCCAAGAATCCTGTTCATCACGATCGAACTAAACATGTAGAGATAGATAGACATTTCATCAAAGAAAAACTCGAAGGTGGCGCAATCAATCTCTCCTACATTCCAAGTGCTCAACAAACAGCAGACATTCTTACTAAGGCATTGTCAAAGACAAAGTTCGAAGAGATGAAGTCCAAGCTAGGCTTACTCAACATTTACAGCCCAGCTTGAGGGGGGGTGTAGAAATCCAGGTCATTACAACCAGGATATGCAGAATATTTTGTACAGCTATAATATATTTTGTACAGCCAAGTAGGCTTGTTTTAAGGGATATGTTTATTCACCAAATTCCATGGAGATATACTCTCCATTAATTAGGATATTTCTTATTTATTGTTAGGATATTTCTTATTTATTGCTGAATATTTTTCTCAGCCATCTTGTACTATATATATCTGTTTGTATTCTCAAACATGAAGTAGTGAAAAACAGAATTTCTCATTCAAACAAATCTTCAGAAACCAATAGTGTACCGGGTGTTTGGAAGTAAAATAAAAGGTACATATCATTATGTCTATTATAAACGGACAAAAAATTCTGAATTATATATACCTGAGTCCTGACCAAAGACAAAACTTTTTTCAGAAAAGGAGATTTCAAGTATGGGAATGGGGAAAGATCTGAATTACCACAGCCAGAGAAGTTCAGCAACTGGTTCTCTTCGTCCAGCATGTAATAAATCTGTAAATGTAAAATTCATAATGAATACATGAAAGCTACACAAATACACATGCAAGCACAGAAGCAGATACACATATGCACATCTCTGATAAGAGTGCTACACATGGTATATAAATGCCAGCTACTCCACCAGATTTTAAGTTTAGACGGGCAACATTCATTGACCCCAAAAAATATGTTATGAAGGTAAACTAGATGGTACTTGGATGTTTGACTAAAGACTAGAACACCAGCCAAGGCGCCTACAAAAGTTGAAAAAATATTTAGAGGCCGTTTGATATTGTTTTCAAAATAGGTGAAAATGTTTTTATTTTGAAAAAGAAGAATTTTTTGGGAATTGTACTTAGAGTGTTTTTAAAATTTTTGCCTCAAAAAGCGTACGAATACATTTCCAAAAATTCTGAGAACAAAAACAAACGGGGCCTTAGTAACACAATAAGTTGAAACAAAAGTACACCAAAAAAAAACCAATTCATGCTCATCTTCAGGTTGTAAGGTGACTCTTAGGAGTTCTGAAATCATTTTTGTCTAAGGTGATTGTATAAAATAGTAAAATTAAGAACTCAAGTTTTTATGTTTACTTTTGTCTTTTTGCTAAGAAACAAGTGATTTCATTGATATAAAAAGTGCATCAAAATAGAGGACAATAAGTCCTCCTCAGTACATACTAATCAAGAAACAAAAAACCAAAACACATATAATAGCAAATAAAGACCATACTTCCATGACATCACTGTTGCATCCGCTACAAAATCAATTCACATTCACATATAATAACAAACATACACCCTGTTCTCATGACATCACTGATGCATCTGTTAGGAACTTAAGTTACAAACATGAAACAAGTAAAATGATGAGCATATCAAGTCCGGAGGCGGAGAACCACGATAGTTTAACTTCTTCAACAAAAGGAGCAAAATTGTATACAAGAAGTTACAGGCCAGGAAATAATACATCACCTTATTGTCTATGCCACGAAATGAGGTTGTATAAGGATAGGCATCATCAGCCTCATTGGTGTGGTTGTAGACAACATCCAAAATGACCTGTTGAAAGAAAAAAAATTCATCTTGTTACCAAAAAAAAAAAAAAAGCATTTTGGACTCTCAATGCAAAAAACGTGAGGAGAAAAACTGACATGAAAGAATCATTATTTAGAAAAGCGAAAGACACAATTACCTCTATTCCAGCACCATGCAAGGCTTTAACCATTTCTTTAAATTCTTGGGATGCTTTAAGGGGACCTCCACCAGAACTAGCATAGCGACTCATAGGAGCAAAAAAGTTTATTGTCGAGTAACCCCATGTATTAATCTTGAAAAACAAGAAAATCCAAGGCAAATATCAGTATTTAAATCATGACAAGAGACAATGATCGGGGACAGTAAGATGATGAGCGAGAAACAAATGATAGAAAAGTTTGAATAAGCAAGAGACAAATCGTAGAAGGAAACCTCCAGCAATAATATCATTACATAAGTACATTGCGCCGGTTAGTCAGAGTGACAATGACTCAAATGAACAAGTCATGTATTAAAATAATTATTTTGCCCTCTTATTAATTACTGAATTTTTAAAAACTTTGACAGCTACCAACACAAACTAAGTTGTCTGTGAGCAACCCCAACCAATTTTTGTCTATATGTAAACACACACTACAACGTGAATTGATCTTACCATTAAAAATATTGTAGACATATAACTGAAGCTTAAATTGCAATATCAGAAAATGTAAGAGAAAAACTCTGACGTATACATAGATGAACATAAAAAATGGAAAAGGTAAAAGATGCTAATTACCATGTGATCTCTAGGATTTGGGCGCCTTTGAAACTCCAGCTCATCAAATTCAAAAACAGGCAGCAGCTCTACTGCATTGACACCAAGCTCTAGAAGATGTGGAATCTTTAAATTACAGTTGAAAGAAACAAGAAGAGGTCAGAGAAATTGCTTTCAACCACTGCTCAGAGAACAAAGATCTGTGAAGACGATGCTTCAAAGTAAGAGTAATAGTAATTCTGTCTTTTATGAACTTTTTTACGGGGAAAAAATCATACTGGAAACATACGCCCACCCCACCCCCAGAAAATAAAAATTAAAAATCATCTTGCTTGAGAAGGCACTAGATGCAGTACATACTATACATTAACCCCAGCACATTTCTAATATTTCAGTACTCGGACAAAAGTTCACCACAAGCACAGAATGCCCTTCAAGTTCAATGCAATAGAAAGTTACCTTCTCAATCACACCAAGGTAGCTGCCACGTATATCTGGATCCAACTCACTGGATTCATCGGCTGTAAATGCACGTACGTTCATTTCATAGATAACAAGATCTTTCTGCAAAAACAACAGTAAATATGCAATCATGTAAAAGAAATCATCCAAAACATCTAACTAAAAACTAGATCTAATAGCAAACTTTCAATTAAACGATAATGATGCACAGAGAAAGATCTGTAAAGATAAGTAAATTAGAATTACTTACTACCAGCCATTTGTTCATGGAATGGTTATTTAGATATTCAAAGATGTAAATTCAATTGGTAAGATGAGTGGTGAAAGAAAGAAGAGAAGGGAGATAGAGTCATGGTCATATATCCAAGTTGATCAAAGAAAGTCATCAAGAAAACTATCTACGCACAATAGCCACCAGGGAAATTTGATACCTCAGGTATATTTGGAAACTTGTAGTTCTCTCCCCAGTCAAAAGGTAAGCTGTCAAAATCATAGGTTCCAAGAAATTTAGAAAACTTTTCGCTGGTATCTCCAAAGTATCTGCGACCGTCAACTAGCTTTGCATAAGGATCTATAAGCACAATGCTACTGTCAAAACGATGTCCTTGATGCCAACCTTGTGGACCATCAATGCAATAAACATAGTGAACGTTACTCCGAGGTAAATCCTGTACAGAAATAGTATCAATATTGTGATTTCTAGACGAGGAGGGAAAACAGTCCAAAATGTAGGACCAGCTGTCCTCCGTGGCCACAAAGAAAACAGAAACTAAAACAAACACATTACAGTAAAACAATCCAATCCAATTCAATCTAAGGTGCTGCTTCAACACTGATATTCTGTATAACACTACTAACATTTACATATTTATTTGATATCAACCCAGTCAACTCACACAACGAGCTAAAGACTGGAGCCTCCTGACATGCGGGGAGAACTCAGTACTAGGTAAAAGACGGAATACCAAAGTGAAGTCAAAGGGAGCATAAATTTTGAACGATTGGAATAAATTCTACCTTTATACATATGTGCCAGATGTCTCCTGTTTTATTCACCCGACGATCCAAAACAAACTGCACCATTCCACCATCCGCCCTGCCAAAGTGCTTCAGTAAGAAATCATCTCTAAGGCATAAAGTACAAAAACAAAAAAACCAAAAAGGAAAAGGTCATAGCATAAAGCGTGTACTGCAAGTTCAGCAAGTAATGTTATATTAACAGAAGAAAAATAGAACTGCATTTCTGCTAGCTCAGATGTCAAAATGTGAGAATAATTAGCATGTGCCACCTCTCAGGAAGTGATAAACAAAGAGTGACCGAAGTTCCGTGTTGCGAAAAGATAGCAAAATTGATGCCGCTATCAGTTTCTGATACACCCAGTGGAAAAGCCTGGCCTGGAAATGTTCTCCATGATGGGCTGGTCTCCGACACTTGAGAAGCTTCCTCCTAGAAAGTCAAATGATGTCATATATTAAAGTGCATTTTTTGCATTATTCATTAGAAAAATATTTCAAAACAATTCGTCATACACTAGGAAAAAAGATATATAAAAAAAAAAAAAAAAAACCACTTCAACTTGAAATTCTTATCAACAAATATCTTTTTTTTTTTTTTCCTTCCATACGTAAAGTACCTCAATTGCATCTTCCTGAGCGCTACTAAGACCATAAGCATTGGCCATAATCCTATGCTTCACACGATCCCCTGACTATTCAAATTGGCGACATACCTTTAAATAACAAAGCAAAAATCGAAAATAGAAACCGAAATTTGTGGCTTTATTATAAAAGTATGATAAACATACCTTTCTCAACCGATCTTGACGATTACAAGCCAATGCTCGTTTGCTCAATTTCAATCTGACAAATTCATTAACACGAACTATTAGTAAAAGCAAAACATATCCAATTTCGTCAAAACTCCAAAATCGAAATCCAGATTAACAGAGAGAATTCCGAAAGGCGTACATGACAGAAGAGAAGGTACATGAAGGAGCACCAGCAGCTGGCGGTGGGCGTAAAGGGAACTTAGTGGCGCTGGGTTCGAGGAAATACGGAGCTCGGAGCATCTCTGATCGGAGCTCGGAGCAAAGAGCGATGAGAAGAAAGAGAGGAAAGAGAGGAAATGAGCTAGATGAGAGAGAGAGGGGGTGGCGTAATTTGGACGATTTCTGTTTTCTTGTTCCGAGCGAGGGGATTAGAAGAAGCATGGGGATGCTTTTTCATGTCTGCCACGTGAACGGGACATGACACAGTCCCAGGCTCGATCTCGGGATCTTGCCGTGCTTCGACACGTGTTTCGCTTTTCTGGCTTCTTCCGTCGAAAATTATCTATCTATCTATCCTCCAACGACGGTGCCTCACGCTCACCCTCTCACGGACCGGCGGCGTTGCGGATCACATCTCATATGAATGGTACGTTGGATTAACCTGAGCAACGCTGTTCATTGATATTTGTGCTGTGTTTTTTATCCTTCCTTTCTCTTCCTCTTTTTGCATATCCTATTACAAAAGTAGGGGAAAAAAAAAAAGAAATAAAGTGAGTGTTGGAGAACAAGTTTTAACATTATTAAAGTTTTAACTACTGTAAAAACTTGTTAGATATATTATATTATATTATATATAAAAAATATAATATAATATAATATAATTTATTATAATACAATATATCAAATAAACCTTAATAAATATAATATAAAGTTTTATACATTTTAATATAAAATAAAAGTATATTTTAATATAAAGTTCTGGTAACGTTCCAACTTGATCTCATACACTCTCAAGCCTCAAGTTTAGAAAATGGTTACCCGAGCCAAAATGTCATGTCCTTTCGGCTTTTGAAATATAACCCTTCTTTTCGGTTTGCAAGTTTGATGTTGTTGAGCGGTTGAGACAAGACCGACACCTCTCTTGCACTATAATTTTCTTAGTCTGCCTCTCAAACTAAAAACAGAGAAATGGTTCATTATCAAAATTTTGTTGTCGTTCTCATTAAAAAAATGTTGTCGCTTGAGAATGACATAACAGTCCTCGTCGACCGTGCTTTCAAAAGTTTAACTGTCGTTTTATTTCAAAAGTTAATTTGAAAGGTGATAAAACCGTTGGTTAAAATTATTTTTACTGTAGTATGTAAAAGCTTTAAACTGTAAAAATTCTTTTTATTGTTACTATAGCATGTGAAGCTTTACACTGTTTATAACTGAATTTGTAGTAAAAACCGTAGTTCTCACCACTCAACCAAACAGCCGGTAAGTGCGCTTTCAATTAACGGTTTCCTCCAAATTTTTATGTCGTTTTCTTGATCAGGTTGTTTCATCCATCGGAAAACGACATCTCTTTTTTCTATTGAGAACCAACTCGTTTCTCGTCTATGAATTTGGAAATGGTGATGTCGTTTTCATAATCATTTGCTGTTATCTGACTAGAAACGACCTGTCGCTTTTGCCCCCCACCCAAAAAAAGAAAAAAAAAAAACTTTTTTTTTTTTTTTTTTTTTTAATTAAGAAGTGCATTGCCATTCGTCCTCTGCAAAATTTGATCATTTCATGCAACGACATACATAGCAATCAACAAGAAGATCAGCAAAGAAAGAATTCCCAGATCTTTATTTATTTTTCACCTCATCTTGTGACACCCGTTATTCCCCTAAGGGTATTAAGGTAATTAGATTAATTTTTAGTATATATATATATAAAAAAAAAAAAAAAAAAAAAAAATCAGAAAATATCACAAAACTCGAGACTTTCTCTCTCTTCTTTCTCTCTCTAGAATTTTCTCTCTTCCCTCAAATATCGTCTGAGATTTCGGCATCCGTTTTCGACACCTCCCACACCAATGGGAAGCTCTCGTCAAGACGAGTCCAACGGTGTGCCGAGCAGCCCAAAACACTGCCGGAGGAGGACACACGCGCCGGTTGAAGCCGCCGAAACACAGTACTTTTCCAACGTGATTTCTTCACCGTCCGAGCACCGATCAACACGATCTTGGTGTCTATAGACTCAGCTCAATGAGTAGAACAAAATGCAGCAGGTGATGCCCCTCGATTTTGGCCGGAGAAGCCTCGTCGGAGTCGCTTCTTGCCGCCGTTGCACCACCCTCGATCCCGCCGCCTCCGACGACGGTAATCGACACCGCCCCCACCGTTCGACTCAGACGGCGACGAGGAGTGAGAAGCGCCTTCCAATTTCACGCCACAGCCGCCGCCCACCGGAGTTTGAAGACCGACGCCGTCCACCGCCGCAGCAACCACCGTCGCCACCGTTACCGACCTTCTTCCCCAAAATTGACTGAGGCAAAACACTCAGTGATGCACGGTGAAGCTTTCCCAACCCTCAATTTCATGAGAACTCCGCCGGAGGACCACGATCGGCCTCCGCCTTTGTGCGCCGCCGTGAGGAGCTTCGGGCTGCCGTTCTACGCAGCGGTGTGGTGCACCACCGCCACCAACATGCTCAGACAACCACGGAGAAGGAAATGCCCAAGCCAATTTGGGCCAAACGCTGGCGAAGATCCACCGCCCGAGCCACCGGTTTTGGCCGAGGATCCGCTCTTCGATTTGTGCTGATGGAGGCAAAATTGAATGAAATTGACGTCACCATTGAACTCAGAAGGGTCGACTTAGGGGGGGTAGGCTCGAGCTCAGCCCTCAACGGAGCCAACCGCCGCCGGTCAACGGCCGGTCAACGGTGGTCAACGCCGGTCAACGGTGGTCAAAGGCCAAAATGGGATTTTGTGATCCGGACCTCCGATCGAAGATCCGAGACCGCCTCCTGACTCGTTTCGATGCTCTGGATGCAATGGTGACCTCCGTTCGAGCAAATTCCACTCCGATGAAAATCATCCGGTACCGACTGCACGCGAATCGAGGCGATTCAAACAGCAGTATCGGAGTCCAGAATGACGTTTTCAAGAATGTATGATCTCCAGGAAGCATTCCTAGCCATTCATAGTCGCTCGAGGAGCACTACAGAGGATGCTTCATAGATACAGCGAGATACAACTGGATCTGCTTTGCTTGGAGTTCAAGATCAAGGGAGTATGGAGCTAACGTTAATTGATTCCAGGATTAAGAGACTGTTGATAAGCTTGAAAGGTAGGGATTCTATTACTCATCTTTTGTGAGGTTTTTATAGAATTAAAATTGATTGTTTTGCCGCAATATATATATATATCTATGTTGAACTGATATTATATGATTATCACATATGAAACTATGACATGGACTCGTCTTGTATTGTACGGCGAGGAACATAATGAATTGACACATGTTATAAATTGAGAAGCATGGTTAGGAAAACTAACTCTATTGATAATGATTCAATATAGAGAAATTGTGAGACATGAAGAGGGCGACGGTTACGTCCTTGGGCATGAATACCCTAAAAGGTAAAATAGGGGGAAGGCGATGACGCTTCCTTGGGTTGAAAGTCCCAGAACACACTGTACAGGAATCGATTTGGTGAGGACTCGGGGCTTGATGTCCCCTCACCGGAACACCCTTGGAATGTTTATAGGGTGATCAAGTGCGCCCATTTGGGTTTCGATGAGTTGAGTGATACTCAATTTAACATGGATACCTAGGAACAATGATGATTTGTAATATTTGTATAAATGTGTAATTATGACACTTGGTAACGATTAACTACGGTATCCATAAGATGTGATCATAATAAACCTCATAATCTGAAATATGATGTGACTTACTAACCATGCAGATTTTAATGTGGTAATGATAGAGGTGAGTAATAGCTTTCTCTACTGAGCATAGTGTTGCTCATTCCCTTATGTTTATATCTTTTCAGGACTCACTAAGTGTGAGGTGGCTACGAGAAATATAGTTGAGGAAGCGATATAACTATATTACATTGGGACTGCTCAATTGTAAAGAATGTTCTTCATGATAATGTAAGCATCAATTGTTACTTTCTGTGACTGTAATTATAATGTGTTGAGGGTTAAAATGATGATGACAACAGTTTATATTATTAAATTTAAGGTGCTACATTAAAACTGTGGTTTATTTATCGTTTATATTTTTATTTTTGAGTTGAGAGTTTTCATTTAAGTCCCGGGCAAATTTTATTTTTAAGGTTTTACTTTTATTATTTATTTTTATTTTATCTCATTAAAAACTGTTAACCCCCATATAGGGGCGTTACAGAATTTTTGGTATCAGAGCCTAGGTTCGGTTAACCTAGGGAGTGTAGCACCACTTTAAAAAAATATATTTTTGAGATGGTTTTGAAGCTGAATTTTTATTGTCATCATCAAAATGAACCTTCACATTGATTTATACAGTCTAGAAGGATGTAACATGGAAAGGCCATAGAATGAAAATATCAATAGTTATATGAGTACAATAATTATATAGAAGGAAAGTATTAATAGTTATAAGGGAATGATAATTATATGGAATGAGTTTATAAGTAGAATGCTTATGAGAGATTCGTATAATATTTGGACCTATAAGCATATCTAATTCGTATAAACGATGAGAAATTCGTGTAGATACGAGGATTTAAAAGTATTTTGTCTCGTGAAAAACAATAAGAAATATAAGGCTTGATTTATTGATTTTAAAGTTTGACATAGATATGCCAAATTTTTCGTAATTGATTCAAACCTAAGTAATGATTATGTGTGGATTCGATGGAGCACATAAGTGTCAATATCTTTTCTTAAAAGTTCTATTTATTTGAGGAATATGATATAAGTTGGGAATCATGGTATTGAATCTTGAGAGAGATAAATGTTAGACTTTTGGTCTGTTGAGACTGTGTAAAGTCTAGAATGCATGAATCTCAAAATTGGAATATTTTGTTACGTACATTGTATTTAAGTGTATCAGTGAATCTTTTGGTTACCTAAGGTTTTGTTATATGAGGAAATTATATATTGTATGAGTAGAATTGTGGGGATTGTAGATGTTCTTAAGTAGTAACATCTAGTGTCTTTGTTCATTGATATGGTCTACGTTGAAAGACGTAAATCGTATTGATTTCAAGGTTAGTCGCATTCTAAACCTTTGGTAGTAATGATGATGAATCCATTGATAGATGTTAAGTATTATGAATAACATATGGGTGTATGTATTGTTCAATAAGGTTTTGATTAAAATAAAATTATTTGAGTTGCTGGAAGATTATGTTGTTATGAAATGATTTTAAATATCATTCAGGAAGATCCTTGTTGTCGTTAAATTAGATTTGTTGTTCATAGTTAACTTTATCTATAGTGGGCTTTAAATTGGGTTTAAGATTTATACAAATTGGTTTTCAATTTTATGTTTGTTATTTAACTCGTTCCAAATGTGTTAAGGCCTGAAACAACTTGACCATTTTCAACTAAGAACATTTGGGCCTAGTTCAAATCTTAAATCAGTTTGATTCACACTGTCTCTCCCACGTGGTCTCTATACGTGTCATATACAGTGGTTTAATTATTGTTTACATATACGTTTACTGTGCGTATGACCTTATTTCTCCGAGTTCACTTTTTCTCTCTTAATTTGTTATTTTTTTCTCTAAATCGCAAATCCTCTTCTTTTTCATTAAAAATTCTTCTTTTCCTCTAAAAGAAGAAGGAATTCTAGGATTCTGCAATTTACTATCTTAATTTTTCCTTTCTATTTACTCTTCTTTCATCTCATCATGGACCCAAAGTACCAACACCTGAGAAAGTATTTCCCATCACTCTCCCAAAAGATTCTTAGAAAGAAATACAAGGCTAGAATTACTCGGTTGTGGATTCTTATGCGTTTTGGTATCCCTTGTGATGTGAGAATGTTGATAGAGGGGAAAATCCGTCCGAGTGACTTTAGTCAAGATGTCGGTTTACCAGGAACAGGTACCAGTCGTAGTGCAATGAAAAGAAGAGCTCGTGCCATCGTGGTCACTTGTAACAAATGTGGAAGACAAAATTGTAACGGTAAATGTAATTCACCTGGTTATATGTCTACGAATAGAGAGGATAAAATAAGGTTTTGTAGGGATGGACTTTCAAAGGAGAACTTGGATAGCATCCATCCTCCTCTCCACGGTCACCCTAGTGGATATGTTCAAGGAGCTATTTTTAAACTCTGGCCTAAATTTTATACAGAAAGACAACGCCTCAGGAATATGGTATTTTTAGATCCTGTTTGCCAAGCCATAAGAAAACTGGATGGGGAATAAGTCATCGTTCTATAAAGGTTATTTAGTCTTTACTTATTTGAAGCAGTTTTAGCTGATGTTCAACAGTTTGTGTTTTTCTTTTACTCAGAATATTTGCTTTTGTGTTTGAAATAATTGTGATTATTAGATTGATACAGTAAGTGTTAATATCTTATTTAATTTATGATTTTCTTAAATATATATATAATAAAATATATTATCTTATCAGACACGTTACATACGGTACAGTAATATGTTTGAATTTTGAAAAACTTATCCAGATATTTCAAGATTTGTGTCTCAAATTTCAAAAGTTCTACAGTATTTGTCGTTTATATTAAATTTCTCGACTTGGTGTATATTTGTCAAAAAGTCTACAGTTGCGTCAAGACGGTCTTCTGTCGAATTGTTCTCAATTGTCAAAAGTTATACAATTAGAGTCTAATCTCTTTCAAAAAGTGAATCAGATTTTCTGTAAACTATCAATCACCTTATCTTACTTTCTTATCCGCACAAGATTTTGTTTAAATCTTTGGATTACCTTTTCATTACCTACTCGTCTATCTCTTTAGCCCTTTTTGTATATTTCTCATCTTTAAAATCTCATATAGAACCCGAAGTCTAAGTGGAGCAGACATTAAGCAACCACTTCTATAAACCAAATATGTCTACCTCCCAGTCCACGAAGAAAATAAAGAATGTCTGTGTCTTTTGTGGTTCCAGCCTTGGAAAAGATAAAGCTTATTTAGAAGCTGCAAATCACTTAGGGCAAGTCCTAGCACGCAAGAAGATTAACATAATCTATGGGGGTGGTAGTATAAAAATGATGGTAAATATGGCACTAGCAGCTAGGTCTAGCGACGCTACTGATGTAAGAATTTGGCCTCATATTCCAGTTGAAGGAAACCTTTGTAAGGAAGCCATAGGTAAGGGAGAAGGAGTCAGGAGTATCCCTAAAAATTTTAAAGACATAATCTATAGTTCTGATGCTTTTATAGCATTACCTGGTGGTCTAGGTACTCTTGAGGAAATATTTATAGTTGCTTGTGGGCAATTGTTGGGCTTTTATTCCAAACCTTTGGGACTGCTGAACGTAAAGGGTTTTTATGACGGTCTTTTGAAATTTCTAGATTACGCTGTGGAAGAAAACATCACTACAGAATCGGAGAGACAAATCTTTGTCACTGCTTCAACAGCTGAGGAATTGATAGACAAAATGCAAATCATACATCCAGAATCCGACACTGCAACATCCAAGCTTGAATGGGAAAGGGAAAGCCGGGAGCGGCCAATTGATTTGAATCTCCATCTGTAATCTTTTTGTTTTATCTTTGGCATGTAGGCATGTGTGTCCGTATTTCGTGTGTTACGAATAACCGTTTGCCTTGTATTCTGTGTTTCTTGTGGTACGTTGTTGTTCAATCTTTTAGATTCATTGAGCCTAATGCCGGGATGGCTGGATACGGAGTACTTGATGCTCTCGAAACGCATCCTTCTTAAGGTCCGATCTTTTGTTTATCGATGTTTTTGTATCCTCTAAGCATGCATGATATGGATAGCTGGTATACGGAGTGCCTTGTACTCTCGAAACGTATCCGTATCATGTTTGTAATGTGTAATATTCTGTTAATATTATGTGGAAGTACCAGAGTCAGTTATGGGGATATTCCATATGAAATATGAGTATATTATTTGGGTTGAATGTTTGTGTCATGAGGATAGCTGTTTAATGAAAAATATGTCGGGTTTGTCTGCAACTCTGAGATTCTGTTTAATATCTCTATGAGTAAGCTTAATGTATGGTTTTGAATAGAAGTGTTTGTGATATATGTTTTATGATTATGTTTTAGTTTATTAGTTGAGGTATGAAATCAAATATATTTGACTTTTCCTTACTCAAAAAGGAAAAGGAACCTAAAGATGAAGTATATAAAATTTCTCTGACAATCTCCTTATGTGATTGTAAATCACAGTCCATGGACAATGAAGGACTGGAATCATGGTATGGTCAATATGTATGCCTGATCAGATTCTTAGACTATTATACGGTGTTACAAGTTGAAACTTGTCAGAAATACTCTCATTGAGGGATTTAGAATTTAGAGTAAGATTTATTATGCAAGTAAATAAGTGGAGATACGATAACTTAAATTTGGAGGACAAACAACATTAACGGTTTAGACTCGGAATTGGAATCATAATTTTTACTAGTATTACTAGAATTGAAATTTCGAGGACGAAATTTCTTAAAGGGGGGTAGAGCTGTGACACCCGTTATTTCCCTAAGGGTATTAAGGTAATTAGATTAATTTTTAGTATATATATATATAAAAAAAAAAAAAAAAAAAAAAAAAATCAGAAAATATCACAAAACTCGAGACTTTCTCTCTCTTCTTTCTCTCTCTAGAATTTTCTCTCTTCCCTCAAATATCGTCTGAGATTTCGGCATCCGTTTTCGACACCTCCCACACCAATGGGAAGCTCTCGTCAAGACGAGTCCAACGGTGTGCCGAGCAGCCCAAAACACTGCCGGAGGAGGACACACGCGCCGGTTGAAGCCGCCGAAACACAGTACTTTTCCAACGTGATTTCTTCACCGTCCGAGCACCGATCAACACGATCTTGGTGTCTATAGACTCAGCTCAATGAGTAGAACAAAATGCAGCAGGTGATGCCCCTCGATTTTGGCCGGAGAAGCCTCGTCGGAGTCGCTTCTTGCCGCCGTTGCACCACCCTCGATCCCGCCGCCTCCGACGACGGTAATCGACACCGCCCCCACCGTTCGACTCAGACGGCGACGAGGAGTGAGAAGCGCCTTCCAATTTCACGCCACAGCCGCCGCCCACCGGAGTTTGAAGACCGACGCCGTCCACCGCCGCAGCAACCACCGTCGCCACCGTTACCGACCTTCTTCCCCAAAATTGACTGAGGCAAAACACTCAGTGATGCACGGTGAAGCTTTCCCAACCCTCAATTTCATGAGAACTCCGCCGGAGGACCACGATCGGCCTCCGCCTTTGTGCGCCGCCGTGAGGAGCTTCGGGCTGCCGTTCTACGCAGCGGTGTGGTGCACCACCGCCACCAACATGCTCAGACAACCACGGAGAAGGAAATGCCCAAGCCAATTTGGGCCAAACGCTGGCGAAGATCCACCGCCCGAGCCACCGGTTTTGGCCGAGGATCCGCTCTTCGATTTGTGCTGATGGAGGCAAAATTGAATGAAATTGACGTCACCATTGAACTCAGAAGGGTCGACTTAGGGGGGGTAGGCTCGAGCTCAGCCCTCAACGGAGCCAACCGCCGCCGGTCAACGGCCGGTCAACGGTGGTCAACGCCGGTCAACGGTGGTCAAAGGCCAAAATGGGATTTTGTGATCCGGACCTCCGATCGAAGATCCGAGACCGCCTCCTGACTCGTTTCGATGCTCTGGATGCAATGGTGACCTCCGTTCGAGCAAATTCCACTCCGATGAAAATCATCCGGTACCGACTGCACGCGAATCGAGGCGATTCAAACAGCAGTATCGGAGTCCAGAATGACGTTTTCAAGAATGTATGATCTCCAGGAAGCATTCCTAGCCATTCATAGTCGCTCGAGGAGCACTACAGAGGATGCTTCATAGATACAGCGAGATACAACTGGATCTGCTTTGCTTGGAGTTCAAGATCAAGGGAGTATGGAGCTAACGTTAATTGATTCCAGGATTAAGAGACTGTTGATAAGCTTGAAAGGTAGGGATTCTATTACTCATCTTTTGTGAGGTTTTTATAGAATTAAAATTGATTGTTTTGCCGCAATATATATATATATCTATGTTGAACTGATATTATATGATTATCACATATGAAACTATGACATGGACTCGTCTTGTATTGTACGGCGAGGAACATAATGAATTGACACATGTTATAAATTGAGAAGCATGGTTAGGAAAACTAACTCTATTGATAATGATTCAATATAGAGAAATTGTGAGACATGAAGAGGGCGACGGTTACGTCCTTGGGCATGAATACCCTAAAAGGTAAAATAGGGGGAAGGCGATGACGCTTCCTTGGGTTGAAAGTCCCAGAACACACTGTACAGGAATCGATTTGGTGAGGACTCGGGGCTTGATGTCCCCTCACCGGAACACCCTTGGAATGTTTATAGGGTGATCAAGTGCGCCCATTTGGGTTTCGATGAGTTGAGTGATACTCAATTTAACATGGATACCTAGGAACAATGATGATTTGTAATATTTGTATAAATGTGTAATTATGACACTTGGTAACGATTAACTACGGTATCCATAAGATGTGATCATAATAAACCTCATAATCTGAAATATGATGTGACTTACTAACCATGCAGATTTTAATGTGGTAATGATAGAGGTGAGTAATAGCTTTCTCTACTGAGCATAGTGTTGCTCATTCCCTTATGTTTATATCTTTTCAGGACTCACTAAGTGTGAGGTGGCTACGAGAAATATAGTTGAGGAAGCGATATAACTATATTACATTGGGACTGCTCAATTGTAAAGAATGTTCTTCATGATAATGTAAGCATCAATTGTTACTTTCTGTGACTGTAATTATAATGTGTTGAGGGTTAAAATGATGATGACAACAGTTTATATTATTAAATTTAAGGTGCTACATTAAAACTGTGGTTTATTTATCGTTTATATTTTTATTTTTGAGTTGAGAGTTTTCATTTAAGTCCCGGGCAAATTTTATTTTTAAGGTTTTACTTTTATTATTTATTTTTATTTTATCTCATTAAAAACTGTTAACCCCCATATAGGGGCGTTACACATCTTCATGCCGAAAATTGTTCCATTTACTCTACTCTCTACAGATGAAAACGGAAGTAAAAAAAGAAAAGAAAAGAAAGTACTCAAATAGTATAAAATCAAAAAGTTAAAAAGAAGGCTTAAAGTTTTTTCTTTTTTCAACTCAGTTGTCTTATTTTTTTTCCTTTTGCTCCTTTGCCTAGACATTGAATTCATATACAAACACTACTACAGTAAAACATCATAATTTTTCAATAACCCCTTCCCAATCAGAAGACAAAAAAGAAGACACAAAAGAAGGAGAGAGAGAGAGAGAGATATAGAAACAAAATTCTGTTTACTTGTGAGCCAACAACAAATTGATGCTTTACCCTGCTTGAATTTGGATAGATCAGACTAAGGAATGAACCTACTTGATTCTCTTTCCAATGCAAGTCGAACCTGGAGTAACCGTCTGCCTACCTGCATTAACACAAGCAAGTAAGCTTTTTAAGGGCCGAACCTGACACATGTAACAGGTTTAAAGTAGCCAAAACCAGTAAAATAAGAACCAAGAACACATGAAAAGGTGAGAAAAGCATAATTATTATTTTTTTACCTTGGAACAACTCTTAAGTTTCAAGCCACTCCAAGCTGCCAGCCTCAATTATAACAAAAGCAGAATGTAAGACATGGGCGACAATTTTCAGTAATTCTCTTCACTTTATCCAAGCAAGAAAATAGCACAATTTCCTATTTAATAGCAGCTGCTGCTGCAGAGGAAGCCGCTGCGTCTGCGATTAATGACACTGGTTGACGAGCCTGCAGGCAAGCACCAATGTCGAAAGGGTGCAACTCAGAGCCATCAAAAAGAAGATTAACACCAGGAAGGACAACTTCTCTGCTCTCAGCTTCTTCTTGCTCGGCTTTTGCTGTGCTCATCGAGGGGGCTTCTTCTATGGGCCTTGTGGCAGCCTCATAGACAGGAGTTAATGCATATGACCTGAAAACCATAGTTATCTTCATATATCTGGAAAACATGACTTTGTACAACAATGACCAAAAGCCAATTCTGAGTAAGGATTAGCCAAGAGAGATAGAGATGAAAACATACCGAAGAATGCTACCGTCAAAGCTCAAGACTTCAGTTCGGCAACGATGACGATTAGCAAGTTTTAATCTCTGATGTTCACTCAAAGCTCCTGAAATCAGAGACGAAGGATCCACAAGAGGATTCCACCTTCCACTAGCATAATTCATGAGATGTCGAGATGGCTCCTTAGGTTTCTCTTTCTGGTAAAGAAGTTTTGCTGCAGGACCCGTTGCCTGATACTCTGCACAAACATCACGCAACCTTTTACGTAAACCTTTCATTGCCTTGTGATGGTCATGTAGAGAATCTGTTTCAAGTAATTGGGATGAGACAATCCTTTTACATATATTGTTACATAACTTTGGACTAAAAAGTGGAACTCCAAATTCCACACTCAATGGGACCCATTTGTACTTCTCATCGTCAGGTGAAAATTGGTCCGATTCTCTTTCTTTGAAAAGTTTTAACAACCGAATATAGCCAACTGTCCATAACTCCATCTTGTTTGCCAAATCAGCCAACAAACAATTCAGCTTTTTACTTTCCTCTTCACTCAATCCCATTTCCTTCTCAATATTACCAGTTGACCCATCAGAGTTCTTTAGGGGCAACGGAATATCCAGAGTAATGACTCGTCCAGATTCATCAAGGTCATACTTACTGAGTGGCTGCACAAGCACAGCCGAATGTTTAAGAAGTGAATTTAGACAGTGTAACAGTATACTTCCCTTAACTAAATTTCCTTTAAACTTTCCTCCCAAGCCTCCCACCGTTGAACCATCCCAAGACCAAAGCAGTGCTTTCTCGCAACCAGCCAGTGGTGCAGGAAGCAAACGTAAACATTGTCCTTTCATCAGAACAACAGACAGAGGTCCACAGGCCACAGTTGTGTACATCACCAACTTCATCCAAGGTGTCATAGACGAATGAGAGGCAGGGCCAAAATGAACAGGAAATGTTGGTCCAGGAAGAATCGATGAATGTGGAAGAGGAACAATAGACATAACAATATCATAATCACGAAGAAACAACCGTTCTAAAGTGGCAGGTGCAAGAGATGCCAAGCTTTCACAACGAAGTATATCAACACGATATTTCTTTCTCCTTCTTGACTGTTCTTTCCCAAAGTTTGACCCTTCAAATGGAATCAGTTTGTCATCATCTACAATATCTACATTTTTAGAATCCCCACTAAAGCAAGTATCGTCACCAAGAGACACATCTTCATTGATACCATGGGCTTCAAATTCCTCACTCACAGTAATTTCAGCTTGAAGAGCAGTAGCCTCATCATTGCTTGATGCCATCTTATTTATATTACTGAAAACCTCCTCTGCTTTTACATCGGTTGCAACTCCACCTGATTGCAGGCATTCCAAAACACAACGAAGGCTAGATGCATGATTTGCAAATTCCTGGAGTTCACCCTCAAATTTTGCTCCCTCTAACGTACTCAGATCCTTACAAAGATCAGCAATGCTAGCATGACCAAGTTTTCCCGCTTCATATAGTGTCACAGCATGAGATTTCAACCCTGAGAAAATGAGTGTTTTAGTTAAACTAAAGCAAGTACTGTGTGTCAAAATTAGATGTCCAAAATTTATGAAAAGGGACCAATATAATCAACCTGATGCAAAGGTGGAATAGTAATTAAAGCTAAAAGGAAACTACTTATCCACTTATAGGGCCTTGAAAAAGGAATTGGTAAGACCACGATACACTGGATTATAGCAAGATGGAAAGAGTATTCAGGAAAGTTGGAACGTATTAAAAACTGCGTTGGGCAGCACAAGATTTGAAAACAAATACAAACTATACAAAGCAGGAAGACCATTCCTTGAATCTGTTCAACGAAATTGCTTTCAGATTGGAGAGACTAATTCTGGGTTCTGAGTCTCGCGTAACCAATTACACAATATTAAATACAGGGATATAATAGGTCTCTTAAATTAACAAGACGAATGATTCAAAGTCTAAGAAGTTTAACTATAATTGTGGATTTAGTAACCAATAGCCAGATATGGCATTCATCTGAAACAATAAACAAATAAACAAACAAAACAAAAGCAGAAAGGACAAACCTGGTGAAACAGAACCCATCATAAGATAGGATGTTATATTAGCATCAACTACAAAGGCAACACGAGCATACATTGAACTTGGCCCACTGTTTTCTGCTCCTGAAGCATCCCCTTGTAAAGCAGCATCACCATCTAAGAATATATTTCCTGAGCCTACACTAGCGTGAGAAGCCTCTTCATCACTGAGAATGGTCCTAGGAGATCCAGGTACACTTACATCTTGAAGAATAGATGCTGGATCAATTACTTTCACCGCCCATCCCAACCGACATGCAAAAGATGCAGCAGCCTGCAGCTGTGAAAGGTCAGCCTGTAAGGTTGCTGCGAGCTCAGCAACAGTTGCATTCTCGCTTGAAACAACAAATACTGCATATAGTAACCTAAATCATGCAATCAAAAGTATTAGCACAGAGTTTCCTTGCTGGTTAATTGTATTTCAATGGTACTAGAGGCATCACAACGCTGAAATACTGCCTTACTCCTCTATAGGATCTTCATATGACTGCTCCCTGTTGGAAACAAACCCTTCAAGCCTGGAAACTGAACCACCATATCTATCAATATTTACTCAAGGAACCAGCAGTCATCAAAGAAGGACAAAGCTACACGGAAGAAGAATGTTGTAGGTCCGTATTACCTTTAAAGCGGTCATCAGGATAAACAGGGACATCAAAGTATATCAATCCCCGCCGATAGAGGCCCTTGATTATATCGGGATCAAATAGGATATAAGAATTTGCCTCCTCCTTGCATACTTTATCTATTGTTGCCATTTCATCTTCTGATAGTCTCTATAAAGGCACCGGAAAAAAAATGTAAGCCTATCACAAAATCATGACTAGGAATCACACATGTAAGAACTACGTGTTTTGTGATATTACCTCCTATAATCTCGAAAGATACTTAAGTGAATAAGTTAATCACCTCTAAGTCACTAGAATTCTCACCTTAAATTCTTCCAATGTAAAGTTCACGAGACATATTCCCCACCATGGTTCAATTGCAAAATCAGCTGGTTGTGTAGGTAAAAGTTCTTTTGCAATTGACTTGTTCAGCTTCCACATGATTTTCTGCAGAGCTCCAAAACATAGTATACAGCAGGCCACACAGTTAGACCATTACATATGGAATAACACACACAGGGTTAATCCCCTACCCAAACCAAGAAGATTTAACATTACAGCAGAACATCACACAGCAGAAATTCATGAAGGGTCACTTAAGAAAGTAATTCTCATCAGAAAATGGTTCAGCAGAAAAATTATACCTTTCCTTCAAGTCCATTTGTTCTCCTTTAAAAGTTAACTAGAAGTATTAAAAACTATTTGCAACCAATTCAAAGGATGCTTGTTCTAAGTCAAGTAGACAACCCTAAGCATTTACAGTAGGAGCAACATTTAATTAATAAATCAGGCATGCATATACCTTCAAAACATACCAATATAAGTGCAAGCAACCTTAGTAGTTAGTACCTTGGATCTGCACTTGTTCATGATATCAATAAATTCGTTTCTTCCTATCCCTGTAAGTCGCAATGCATCTGCAGCACTAAAGTTCGGGATGCTATCATAAGGTTGCTCTGCAAATAACATTAAACAAGAGAGAGAGAGGTCAACTACTTGAAATTTTGAGCAATAAACTATGCACAATTCAGTAAGAAATGGCAAGGTAAAAAAAAACCTATTTAACAAAGTTCTAAATTCTGATCATTTTTAATTAGTTAAACACATCTACTTACAAGCATTTTTTTCTTCTTTTTGCTACAGGCAAGAATAAGATGTGAGTTCAATAAGATCTTACGATATGTTTCCAGAAAAAGCCCAAATCTTACCATTCTTCATAACCTCAAAAATCATATCACAATAGTATCTGAAAGGCGATACCCTCATTACACGGCAAACATACTCCACAAGGTGATAGGGAAATAGCTGCAAGTAACAAGCCCAAACAAATAAACTACAGGCATGATATCGTCCACATAACTATAACTCTATGGTAAGATGCAACTGATAATGTGTCAAATGAAGCAAATAAGAGATATCGTAGTTTTTATCCAATGATACCAATTTTCAAAAGGGATAGAAAAGCTTAAATCTGTAACAGGATTCATATATCATAATCCTACAAGCATATGGTATTGTATCAAAACAAAACAAAAACATGAAACAAACAAAACATATACGAAAGGCAAAAGAAATTTTAGAAATGTGTCCTAGCTTTTAGTTGTCGATGCCATAAAAAGACAACAATGTGTAACTTGAGAAGACTTAACAAACTTTACATACCGCCAAATTCTTCCGCAAGTAATGCATCATATCTTCATAATATTCACTTTCTTTACATATCTTGCGAGCAAAGTAAGTATTCCACTGGAGTCTTTTCTTTATGCAATGTTCACGTATTCTGTAGCATGGAGTAAGCATAAGGGAGATATGCGACAAATCACAAAAAGTACCAAATCTTGAAGTTAAATGCATCTATAGAAGTATTTAACGAATTAAGTTAGTGAAAGACACTTCCATAAACCTCAAGAGAGGTATTCCCACTTCACGGATACCTCGAACTGCGAGAGAGAATCCAAACTCACAACAAATACGATTATCAATTGGCCACCATAAGGTTTCTCATAGACTTTTGAGCAAATATACATACATATATATATATCCCAAATACCCTCTTTTTCTGATGCCTTCCCAAGAAAGCCTTACAAAGCAATGCTTCCAAAACCTCACTGGCCCACATTAAAAAAAAAAAAAAAAACTGAGTTTTCCAGAGATCATTTAAAGCTCAAAAGTCTCCTCTAAATGCTTAGCTTAGAATCTCTCCAACAAGTGAAAAAAGAATCATCAATCAAGAAACCTAAACCAATATATCCTGTCTAATGAATAATTTCGAAGCTTTTCATTTGAGCAACGACGTTATAAAGCCCAACGATCAAAGAGCAAGCAAATGAACAACCAAAAAAGGAGGAGAAAAAAAAGCTGATCCAATTGCAAACCTTCTGTGCCATTCTTCTTTGGAGGACAAGGTGGCTTGAAGCCGTTTGGGTAAGCTCTCCCACGGGCATTCTTCCTTGATCGCTTTCAATATCAACTGTTCCTCCACCGTCGCCGGAACTCGCTGCATCTCCAACTAAATCACCGAATCCGCCACCTGATGTAATAGATCAAGAAATCAACATATATCACCACAAAAAGCGAAACAATTCGAATCGGAAAATTCACAGAAAACCTAAAGCAAAATCGATCAAAACTGAAATGTCGGACCAGGTTTTCGCTTTTTAAGAATCAAGTTGAAGAGCAACAGAAGAAGGATTTCGCCTTCCTAACAATGCATCGAACGGAATTGGATGATGAATTTTGAGTTTGTCTAGGGCTTCGGCTTCAGTTTCAGTTTCCGTCTCGAGGTTTTCAGAGATCTGGAGAGCAGAGAATGTGGGTTTTCATCGCAGCATCGCGTCTCGTCTTCAGACTCTTCTTCGAATGAAGTACGAAGCGTTAAACGTTCGGTAATAAGGCCTGACCGGTGAGCTCTCTTTCATTATTGAAAGTCATTGCCTTGCCTCGTTGGATTTTGAATCAATTGCATGAAAAATAAATAAATTTATTACAAACAATTCCATTTAAAATTTTAGGATTAATCTTATAGGTATTTGAAAAAATGGTAAAAACTATTGGTTATAACTATTTTTATTGTAATATTTTTTTATTGTTTACTGTAGCATGTAAGAGCTTTATACTGTAACATTTTTTTATTGTTTACTGTAACATGTGAGAGCTTTATATTTTTTTTAACTGAAATAATGGTTCCCACCCCTTTTGTCAAACAATGTTAATTTATAAATACGTGGCAATTATGTGTCTTATAGTAAACCCGAGTCACGGTTCAAACTTTGGTTAGCATTTAAACTCGGTTTTTAATGGTATTTTTTGTGACATATTGTTGTACTTTTAATTTAAATTCATTATCAAAATGATTATTGATTAAACATGCCGTTAATTTTGAAAATGGTTAATTTTGCATGTATCCTGTTTAAAATATGATCTTTGTTTTTTAACTCTACCAAAATAATGAGATGTCAATATATTTATAATCGAATAAGTACGTCATCAACTTACCTTTTGAGTTATTGATTTTATTAAATTGTCTTCTGTTAAAAGATGGAAAGTGGGGTGACGCAAGATTAATAACTCACAAGGGATTCATCAAATTATTATATTAATTCATGGAGTGTTTTGAATCACTTTACCAACTTTTATAAGGTGAAATGAACCCTTTTAAAATTCAAGATTAGTATTTATGAAATTTAAAGAAAAAAAAACATGGAAAATTACAGATTACTACCAATGTCGTTTCTTGTATATTGTTTGTTTTTATCGGACGATGTTGTTTCTTGTTTTGCCGTCATTTTCCATGTTTCTGTCACCATTCATAGGTTTTTAAAACAATAGTGATAAGTACATGCATTGCGTGTATATTTTTTTTTTTCCATTTTTTATGTGGAGATATGGCATTTATTTTAAAATTTACTATCGCTCGTTTATTTTACTCTCCTAATAGTTTATTTAAATGAAAAAAATATGCTGTGGAGCACATTTGAAGGGGAACAAAGTTTTCAGTAGGAAAAATTAAAGAGTAAATTATTTATTAGGTATACAAAGAAAAATAATTAAAAGGGATTTATGACAAAAATTTTTAATCTAGAACACATCTAAGAGGTAATTATTTGAAAGGAACAATTAAAAAAACATTTATAAGGGTCATAGTTGGCAAAAAATTTAAATACAAACAAAATGTATGAGTAATCTCATATTTGAGAAAAAATATTTTAATGAGGAAGAGAGCGAAAAAAAAAAGGAAATATTTAAAATAAACAATATGAGGATCATAGTTGGCAAAAATTTGACTACAAATAAAATATATAGGTAATCTCATATTTGAGAAAAAAATATTTTAATGAGGGGGAGGGCCAGAAAAGAAGGAAAAGAAAGGGAAAAAAAATGGAAAATTTTAAAAATAAAAAAAAATAAACTATATAAATTAGGAAAAAAAGCACACATGGAGGGGATCCCCTCCACGTGTCAGGCTCCCGAAGAAAAGAGCATTCGCTCCTTTATTAATTGTCTAGACTAGATTCGGGTTCATGTCGTTTATTAGATGCTGTCCATGATTTCATGTTGAAGTGGTTTTCCAATTGCAGTAGTATTTTGACGTTATTGTTGCTCTTACCTTTTTCTGTCGTTTTCTATGTCTTCGGTTGATTTGCTCTTTAGCAAATTGATGTCGTTGATGTTGCGATTATGTTACTCTCTTTTCCAGTTAAACATAGTCTTTTGTCAGTCGATGTTTTCCTTTGTCTTTGGTTTAGTTGCTTGCTTACCAATTATGTACTTTCCTTGTTTGATGTTCTTGTCTTTTCCAGTTAATTTTTTTATTCTTTTGTTTTTATGTCGTTTATCATCTTCTTTTCATTGCACACTGATTTTTTTGGTGTGCAAGCTTCCATTATCTTTTCCACTCAATTTCGTTATCAAGTTATTGTTTTCTACTATACGCCAGTATACAATTGTTGTTTCTGCGTTTTCGTTGCCTAACGTGTTTTCTTGGTTGTTTTCCTAGTTCCCTCTCGTGCCTCCATTTATTTTTGTTTACACGTTGTGGTGGTTTTATTTGTATGTAATTAATGTCGTTTCCATTCCAATTAATGTCATTTCTAATATGAGACCTTTTACATTTTACATTTAGGGCGTGTTTACTTTGCATAAAAGGAAAAGAGAAAGTAAGAAGTGGTTTATTTTCCCTTTATATAATGTGTTTACTTGCAAAATGAGTGATTAGAGTATTATGGGTCCCATATAATATAAAAAATAAAAAAAGGAAATACCAATCCTCTTATAAGAAATAATGAAACAAAATATCAATCTCCTTATACCCTTTAGTATTGATTTCTATCAAAGAAAATGAACGCCATATTTAGTTAATATTCAAATTCAAATGTTATTGTTATTAATTATATTAAAATAATATTTTAGTACTTACATTAAATAATATCTAAATAAGTAAATACTAAAAAGGGAATAAATGATCCTAATTTCTATTACTTTATTTTACTTTATAATCCCGTTATCTTTTTCTTACATTCTTTTGTGATTTAGAAAACATGCCCTTCCTATATTGTTTAATGATGTTGTGGTTTATCCTGCTTTTATCGATTTTCCTGTAATTACTGAAAGGAGGGATTTTGAAAAGTACCTCAAGAAAACTGATTTTGGCAAAATGACTTTTTTTTTTTTTTTATAGTTTTTTGATGCAAAAAACATACTTTTTGGGCATGAAAACAGTTTCAGTTTTTTTTCTTTTCACTCTGTTGAGGTTCCTCTTCTCATTACAGTTATTTTCGTTTTTTTTTTTTGAAAAAAACTGAAACAATTTAACTGTCTAAAAAAACGTGTTTTTTTCTGGAAAAAAAAAGGCCATTTTCTCAAATAGGATTTTTTTTTTGCCCTTTCTCAAAATCTCCCTACTGAAAGCGATGCTTGCGTAGTGTCATGTGCAGTCTAGCTACAATTTCACCATTGATTCCACAAGACGGTGAAGAATATAGAATTTTCTAAAAAAAAGGGGGAGACAAGTGCATATGTTGGGAGGTCTATCAATGGAAATAGCAATTCTTTTTATTGGTGTGTCTCCATAACATGTCGTTTCTCATGTTTTCCATCGTTTTTTTTTTGGTGGATTGTTGTTTTCCGTTATATTATTGACTATTTGTTTTCTATTTATCCTCCTTTTATTGCTGCCGTTTGTCATGTCATCCTCGGTTTTTCAAGTTAACGTCGTTTAGCTTGTTTTTTCACTTTACCAATTATTTTCGTTTTTCTTTTTTTTGTTGCGTCATTACAATGTTGTTTTTCTTGCCGACGTCGTTTTATATGTTGTCGTTTTTGCTGGCTTGTTTTGTGTGTCCTCCCTTTCTTTACTTTATTGTCGTTTTTGTTTTGCAGCTATGGGTTTTTGTCGTAGTTTGGTTTATAATGCTGTCGCTTTCATAACACATTAATAGAGTGTTTGAAACGGTGGTAAGAATTATTAGTTAGAATTAGTTTTATTGTAACATGTGAGAATTTTATACTACAATGATTTTTTTATTATTATTGTAACATGTGAGAGCTTTACATTATTTATGACTAAAAAATAGCATGAACCATTTTTATAAAACGTATTTTCTTTCCATTTTTATGGTCGTGAACTCCATTATTTAACTAGGAAAGGTAAACAATTGCTACTTTGGTGAACTTTCTATCGAAAGTCAATAAATACAGCAAAGAAACAGATTCCTTGACGACAAATTTTTTCCGTACATTTCTTTAAAAAAATTGTATTGTCATTTGAATCTTCTCTCTCCACTTCTTCTTTTTTGGTCTAGCCTTTTTACCTTTTATTTGACCAAGGGTAGTTTTCACAGCAAATTTAGTTATAAACAGTATAAAATTCTTAAATGCTACAGTAAAAAAAAGTTGCTACAATTTAAAGCTCTCATATGTTACAGTAAAAGCAGTTCCCACCACTAGCCAAACACTTTTTTAGTTAGAATTAGGTAACTTGTTTAGCCAAATTAAGGAAAACATATCAATTTTTTTTTTTAAATGCAAGCCACAAACTATAATTTAGGGATTTGGAAATGATTTTTTTTAATTAAAATCATATTAAATAAAGGGACGGATTCTTTCTAAGACAAAAGTTAGAAATTTAAAAATCTATTTTGAATCGGCTTGCAATTCATATTCGCATATCGTGTTTAAGCCAATATGATTACAGCATGACATGATTAGCCTGAACATAAATACAACATGATTAATAAATATGCTAGAAACTTAAACACGAACATGAACTACATGCGGCTTGCTTAACACGACACGAAATGATTAGCACAATTATTAAACAAGTTGACACAACAAAAACACGTTTATAGTCCAGTTAACTGAAACTAAAAAAAAAGCAAGAAAAAAAATAACAAAGACCCAAAATATATAAACTCATACGATAAGCCCTAGGTTAATAGTTGGATTGGGTGTTATAAGATTTTCATATTTAAAATTTAAATGTTTTTATTTTTTTTTGGTTTATATGTGTCATAAATGAGCAGATTTATGAATATTCACAGTCCTTTTAATTAAATGTGTTAAAGTGTGTTAAGTGTGTTTGCACGAATCTAACCCGTTTATTTTCGTGTTATTCATGTCAACCCATTTACGGCCCTATTAATAAAAGCGTTGTCCAAACCTATTTATTTTATGTCATTTTCGTATTATATCATCGTGTCGTGTTTAAAATTACCAATCTTAATTTAGATTGATTCAAACCTTTAGACTCAAACCGAAAATGTGAGAGAAATATTGTAAGAGAATATATAGAACAAAACTGATGTTTTCAAACGGAGTAGAATAAGATATTTGGCAAGCAAGATTAGAACCAATTTTTTTTGTTCAAAACATTATAACATGTAAGAGCTTTATACTGTAACAATTTTTTTTATATTTTACTGTAATATGTAAGAGCTTTACACTACCACATAATTAAAAAGTTGTTCTAATCAACTTTGCTAAACACTTTATAAAATGTTTAGGCCATCTTTAAGAAACATCAAAATTTATAAAGTTGTCCCTTCAAATACTTTGAATTCGTAATTCCCATATACGATTTGGATCTGGATTCATTATTATTTTTTTTTTTAGGGAGCCATACAATTTTTAGGGCCGGCAATATGGGTTGCGACACGACGACACGACACGAATCCGACACGCTTTTTTGCGGGTTAGTGTCGGAAAATTTGACCACGGGTCATTTTAGTGTCGACCCGAAACTGACCCGTCAAAAAACGGGTCGTGTTCGGGTCAACTCGTCTGACACTAAAATGACCCGTTTCTGACCCGTATTTAATTAATTAGCTTTTAAAAAATTAATATTATTTCATATATAATATAAGCTCTTAAAATATCAAACATTACCTCTCTTATCACTCATCTTCTTGTTGAAGTGGTATGAAACTCTTCTAATTTTTTTTTTTTAATATTATATATATTAATGTGGGCGGGTTAGAGGCGGGTTGCGGGTCATAATCAGGTTACGGGTCAAAATCGGGTCACGGGTTATTATTTTTTGACACTATGCATAAGAAACGGGTTGACACGGGTCGGGTTAGTGTCAACCCGTGTCAAAACAGGTCGGGTTAGGGTTGAGAATTCTCAACCCGTTCGGGTCACGGGTCGGGTTAGTGTCGACCTAATTTTGTAAAAATTAACTCCAACCCGACACGAACCCGACCCGCTAACACGATTTGCCACCCCTAACAATTTTATTTGGACCTTTTTGTTCATTTAAAAATTCAACAAAGGAAAATTATCGGACAATCCTCCGTCAGCAATCAATGTTTGACTTTTGACCCACTGGCCAGCCACACGACCGACCTAGATCCTTTCTCTAAAGAGACATACACAAAGCACAAGCAACAAGGCCACCCAACCCAGCCCATTTCCCCTAAGTCTGCGTTTTTCCTTAGCATTTTTTTTTTTGAAAAAATTACAAAATTTGTCTAAATTATTGTTATAGAATTAAAATCTAACACAATATTTAAAATATTTTAAAAATATCCTTAATAATATAGTAATTATTTTAATAATATTACATTTTGTACTATATAATTACATATAAATAATTTCAATAATATTGTTACGAGACATTTCTAAAATTTTTATAAATTAAACTTATATTTTAATTTAATAAACCTAATTCAACCAATTATCTTGTTAATTTATTTTTTTTCCTTTTCCGAGGGTTTTTCCTTGGCACTTCAACAGGGGACAAGCAAAAATAATAATAATAATAATAACAACAGAAAAAGAAGAAGAAGCGCGCAGCCGTCGAGACATGCATCCCAAAGGAAGCCTTTGGGCTGTCCAAGTCGCCGCTCATTTGGGCTGTTTATCTCCGTTCTGATTCCTCTCCAACACTTCTCATTACTAATTTCCCTCGCATTTTCCCTCCTCTCTTTCTGTAAGCTTCTTCTTCTCTATTTTTTTTTTTTTTTAAATCGCCGTCTTACATTTGTATCACGAGACATGAAACGTCGACGTTTTGTGATTGAATTTGTCGTCTTCTACTTTCCTATCGTATCTTACCTTATCTCTCAATTACACATTTACAGGATTCATTGAATCCCAGACCTGGGAGAAATGGCTCTTCGTTTTGAGGTAAGATGTCAAACTGTTTAAATTTTCCTTTTTTTTTTTTGCCCTTTGTTTCAACATTGAACAAGTGTTGTTTTACTTGTTTTGATGAAAAATCATAAATTGTGTTGACTTTCTGTTTGCTGCTTCTGAGTTCAGATTCTGGGGAGGTTCAATCGCGCACGTGCAGCGAATCTAATACTCCCTCACCACACGTGTCAGACACCTCTTTTCATGCCTGTGGGAACACAAGGTTGGACTTTGTATCTACTCATTTCGGCTATGTTACAAATTTCCTTTTATTGGCAATTTGATTTGAAAATATTAACAAAGTTTGTCATTATTAGTAAGAAGTGTTCTTCAGAGACTAAATTATAAGATTACTATACATAATGCACATTTATGCAAGTAATATCCATCCACTTTGCTGGACTGTATTTCTGTATCTATTTATTTTTTAAAATTTTTAATTTTATTTATTTTAGATGCTGTTTTTTTTTTTGGAACTTGGGGCGGGTAGATTTGAACTTTTAACGTGACAATACTGTTAGGCTACGCGTACAACCACATTTTAGATGCTAGTTTTGGTCATCCAATTTAGTTGCAATTTACAAATTTCAGTATGCTGATAAGGTTTGTTCATTGTTGGGTTACAGGTACCATAAAAGGCTTGGCGACTAACCAACTGGAGGAGATTTGTTGCCAAATAATACTTGGGAATACGTATCATCTGGCACTTCGCCCAACTTCCGAGCTCATTGATGAATTGGAGGGTCTTCACAAATTTATGAATTGGCCAAGAGCAATGCTTACCGACTCCGGTGGCTTTCAGATGGTCATCTTCTGAGATCTTTTATGATGTATTTGTTCATTGTTTGGTCTTATCACTGACATGCTGCACTGGCGATATTGTGCTTATTGGTTATTGCTGTTATTTTCTCAAATTGATTTCTTAACATATATGCAGTTAAAGTTTCAACTTTCTTATGGTAATGTTTTCAGGTATCATTATTGCATTTAGCTGACATTACTGAAAAGGGTGTGACATTTCAGGTGACTTTTAGTGATAAATAGTTCCAGTGTTTACGTATCTAAATAGGTGCTTCATTACAAATTTTGTATCAGTTTGTTATTGCCATACTATAACATTCCAATGTTCAAGACTTAGGTTGATTATAAGGCAATGGAAGGAGCTACAGTGTTCTATTGAGTCTGCTTGAAGCTAATTATGTTTCTTATTTGCAGTCCCCGGTTGATGGAAAGCCAATGCTCCTAACACCCGAGGAATCAATTCAAATCCAGGTAGGAACGACCTTTTTCTTTTTTGGGTGATTTGGGTCTGTTATTTTTATTTTATTGAATTTATTGGACTTTGTTGATTTTTGCTACTACAGATGTTAAGTTGAATTTATAACTAAATCCAGCAGGAAGGAGAAAACTATAAAGAGCGACTATTTTCCACATGTATAATATGGTTGTGCAATTAAAAGTTTGGTCTAAATATATATTTTTATAGCTGCTACCTTCTAAAACATTTCATGGTCCTTTACATTCTGCCAATGATTTGTGCAGAACAGAATTGGAGCAGATATTATAGTGGCTCTGGATGATGTGGTTAAAACCACTATCACAGGTCCAAGAATTGAGGAGGCCATGTATCGCACTCTTCGATGGATAGACATATGCATAACAGGTAAATAATGTCTTTTGGAACTAGATTTCACTGTTATGCCACTAGGTCAGATGAAACCCTTATCAAGAAGTTCCTTGAGTTGGGAGTGCAACTCTTTCAATTTGGCTGGAGCCACCACATCGGTAACTAACATGTCTCCTTGGCGTAGGTTCTCGAACTCATCGTAATGCTTCCGAGTAACGTTCATGTGGAAGAACTTCGTGTTTAATTCATGAACGAAATCAACCCATGTCATCTCGTCTACATTCCTGCTTTGTTCGATTCCGTCCCACTAGATTCTTGCCTCCATGGTGAGGCAACACGAAGCACAGAGGACTTTCTCATTATCAGTGAAACCTATAAGCTTCAGAGTGGTTTCAATTGTCTTCAGCTATCCTTGAGCGACCAGAGGATTCTTAGAACCTTCAAAGTCTGCTGGCTTAACCCTTTTCCATCTAACTAATAATGGTTCTTGATAGGCGAGTCTTAGTTCTGGAATAGGAGCTGGGACTTCTTCTCTTCGAGGCTGAGGAGGAGGAGGAGGTGGCATGTCATAACCTGGTCTTTCACCACCTTGATCATTAGCTGTTAGTTCCTCAATCACTCTTCTTTGCTCTTCAAGTTGCCTTTGCAGTTCAGCAATCGTCGTCATCGGTCTTTCATTGGTTTGACCACGAGTATGAATTCTTCTATGGCCGTTCATCTTTGATTTCCTAAAAAAATTAGGAGCTTAGGGACAATCTTTCAATTTATGAGACAGGATTTCACTACTAAATTATGTACTAGGGCATTCATCACCATATGTCTAAATCTTACACTTATCATTAAACTTACATCAACATTAAATTAGCTAAAACATACTTACTTGTAGTTACATTCCTGGTCTTTAATCAAAGTTGGATTGTTTTCCTTCTCCCTTGGTCCACAGTCATCCATGAATTTTCATGTTGGGCTTTTTTTTTTTTTAAATGATAGTTTCCACAAACAACTTTATATATTAATCCTTGGTTATAATTTTTCACCGTCTCAAGTCAGCTACATATTGTCACCTGTTTTATTTGCTTGTTATTATCAGCTCATAAGAGACCAAATGAGCAGAATCTATTTGGTATTGTGCAAGGAGGCTTAGATCCTGTGCTTAGGTAAATTTCAATTATTGCTGTGGTAGTGTAATCATCTTGTGATAACTGATTGTCCTATTCATTTTTCTACTAGTCTTTTGTAATCCTTGTACCGTTGCGTTTACTTTTTTTAAGCCATAATGTATTTGATTCAGGGATATATGTGTCAGAGGCTTGGTAGATCGCAATTTACCAGGGTACGTTTATGATACTTATTTAGGAGTAACTGATTAGTATAGATTTAATTCTACATCACTATATTCAGTACTTCGTAATACTCATACACAGTATAGGCAACTTAAACAAAATCTGCAAGTTCAAATGGATTAATCCATATCCTCGGCAGTCTAAGCAACTGAATCTTTTTATTTTTCTTTTTAACGTTGAAAGGCTAATCCGAGATTTTACCTCTATGACAGCTATGCCATTGGCGGTCTCGCAGGAGGTGAAGATAAAGATTCGTTTTGGTGTGTTGTAGCTCAGTGTACTGCTGCATTGCCTGAGAATAAACCACGATATGTTATGGTGCTGTTGACATATCTTTTCAGTCGTTCCCTCTTTTTATTCTTATGAGCTGTAGCCATGACATTTGCTTGAACTTATTTTCAGGGTGTTGGTTATCCACTTGATATTGTAGTTTGCAGTGCCTTGGGTGCCGATATGTATGATTGTGTTTATCCAACTCGTACTGCTCGTTTTGGCACAGCTCTTGTACCAGAGGTAACAACTTTTTTACTGAAAAGGGGGAAAAGACATACTTTGTAACCCATTGCATATGATGTTCGTTATTAATCTATGGACCAGTTTGAGCAAGGCCTTTTAGTTGGTGCCCAATTTTTTGTTCGGAATGATGAATAATTTAATCACGTCTAGATTCACTACTCCTGATGATCTCTGACGGACAACGACTCCATGTAGGGAGTACTAAAACTCAAGAACAAAGTGATGGCTGATGATACTAGGCCCAGAGATCCTACATGTGATAGAACTATCTCCTATAGTTGGTATGTGAATACCATGTTACTTATCTTCTTCATATGTGTCCCACTTTAGGTATGCAAAAAATATACCAGAGCCTATATTCATTCCCTTGTTACGGTAGACACAATGCGGTCTCAACTTGTGTCATATCATAATCTGTATTACATGATGAAGGTACTTGTACAAAATTTCTCAGCCGAAGTCTGGACATTTTCTGACTATTTTTCTCGTTCGGATAATTCATTATTTTCAATGGTTACAGCTTAGCAGAGATCTACACTCCTCAATAATCAATGGAAAATTTCCAGAGTATGTTTTCCTCTTTTTACTGTAGGGATGTTAAATATAGCGAATGTGATTTTTTAGTTTAAGTTATTTTTTTCAGCCTCATTATTGCTAAAACTTTTGTAAAATTTGCAGGTTTGTTTGCGATTTTCTTCAGAGAATGGTAAATACTTTCTCTGATATTCTTCTTCCCATTTCTTCATTTCTGTTAATGTGCATGTATCTTTTTCCTGAGGTGGTTCAAATAATGTGATTATTGTTTGACTTTATTTCTGACCCTTGTCACTATATTTTGGATTTAAGCCATTCAAGTAGTTTTGTGATTGATTTTTAAATAAGTAGAAATCTCCATAGTGGGGGAACTATTTTCAAAATTTTGTGAGTTTATTTATCGTCACTGAGAACAAATAAAATGGTTTTTGGCTTCTTCACAAATGAATGGCTTGGAGAGACATTACTGGCTATCTTAATTTTCCAACTTTTAAATTCATCTCCCTCATTAAAATAAAAAAGGAAAAAAAACTATTTTTTATTCATCCGCCTGTCCCTCCCTGTCTTCCTTAGGACCATAATAACTACTAAAGTCTCTTCCAATCCATTTATTTATTTTTTATAATAAATAATAGCCATGCAACTTTTATTTCCATAACAGTTGAAACATTCACTAAAAAGCATTTTAACTTTGAAATTTTTGTACCTTGTAGTTTCCCAAGGGTGATGTTCCCCAGTGGGTCTGCAATGCCATGGAGGTTGCTGGGATTGATATTTCATCATGCTGTGCTCCCTTTGTTTCATCCCAGTAATAGAAGTAAGAAAGATACTAGTGTCACACCAAAAACAGAAATTCATCAAAATAGGCATACACGAAGTTTACTGGGAGGTTTCTAATTTTGAACACCGTAGATCAAGGTTGACTACAAAGGCAGCATAAATTTTGTAGCCCTTATGCTGCTTGATTAAGAACTATATTTTATTTGTTTCTCTCAATTTATTTGATTGAGGCATTGTAAGCAAAAGCCTTGCTGAATTCCAATTTTGTAGGGCACTTGAAATAGCGATTGAAGGTTACTTCCCGATTTTGTCCGAAAATACGTTGAATTGTAATTTTTTCTATACTTTGACAGCTTGAAACTGTCAATGCGATTGACAATGAAGGAAATTATTTGCAAAATCAATATTCATGGTCTGAACAAGGACAGGGAAACAAAAGCAGACTCTTATTTGATTAAGTCAGGTTTGTATATCCGATTATTTCCTTGGTGAAAGTAATAAGTTTGATTATGATCATCCTATGTAATTGAATTCATTGACAAATATATACAAGTTCAATATAACACATCATTAAAAAGAGGGAAAAATATCAAAAACGATCCGCTAGCTGGGGAAATTGTTGTAGTAGCCAAGTCACTCCTCTGAGGAGCACCTGTATAATGACAAAGGTAAGTAAACAAGTGATGCAGAACAAGATACAGGTATTGGAATTCGAGCCGAACAAGATGTGTATATTTATCCATGCTGATATGTTTTATCTCAGATATTTAGTCTTGAATTTAAAGATTAGTTTCTCTAGTATTGAGATTATTGTTTCTATTTCTTTTCTCCTCCTTGTTTTTGATGTATAATTTTGTAAGGTTAAGCACTTTCGCTCAAGTAAAGAAGTCAGGTTTGCTATTTAAAGAGGGCTGAAGCACTCACCAAAGCCGTCTTCCCAGGCTTGATTACAGGTTCGACGCTGTCTCTCCCATAACTGTTTTTTTCCGAACACCATCAAAATAAAAAGCCCCATTCATTAACAGATTTCTATTTCTTGTAACATGATTACACCAACAAAATTACTTCCGGAGAGGAACAAAGTCATCTGAACGGTAACACAAACACACAATCACACAGTTGGCGCAGCCAAATCGAACGCCTTAAATCTCCGTTGCAGGATATAAAAGAAATCATTTTTCATACACTAGTTATAATGAGTGTTCTTTCCCCCCTAAATAATTTTGCTGCCATATTGTTAACGTGTTCCACATATGAATGTGTAGAGGTAAGAATAGGGTATTTGACACATCAGTCTTCTGAGTTATTGTAAGTGTTACATGGTGCTCTCAAACTGATGACGGCATTTATAATTCAGACGGATTCGTCTTTGTACATGTTTTTGAACTTGTTTCAAATTTCGGACGACACCAAAAGGACATGAACTCACACACAGAAGGATGTTTCTTCCCAAAATTTAATATCATAACGTTTTATTAAATTCAGAGGGCAACTTGTCACAACCAAGATTTCGGGAGAAACAAAAAATAATCAGTGAAAGTTGGGGAAAAAAGGCTATAAAATAATAACCATTTCCAATACAAAAGGGCCTTACATTATATGTCCCTTGCCATTGACGGCCTCCAGTTGATAAAAGCTGCAGCCTTTGCTAAACGGAAAGGGCTTTCCCTTCCACTCTGTAAGTGATTCCGAGAATCAGTAAGCCTTTGTTTGGTATATTGATTGGAAACATTAGTTTCAACCAAAAAATAATATAAAGCTTTCAGGAGCTACAGTAAAAAAAAATTTACAAAAAATAAAAAAATTGTTACAATGTAAAACTCTCACGTGCTATAGTTTTAAAACTAAAATTTACAATTTCAATCACTCTCCCAAACACCTTATAAGTATTGGCCTATGTACTCCCGTAAATACATGTATATACGCAAAGCACATGTCTATTTTCAAAATTTTACCTAAATGCCAAGTCACCCCAACTGCTGTGGAATCCTCGGTAGAAATCTTGTCAATAACAAACTGGAGATCCTTGTCCACGACATCCATGAAGTTCTCGAAGAACTCAAGTATTTCCTGAACATTTTGTCAAACATTACTCAAAAAAACTAATTATTGGAAATAATAAAGTGGATACCTTTCGACCAACGAAAGGGCGGGCGAAGATAAGGTCCTCGTAAACACAGTTTTGTGAAATGAGGTCCTCCACGGAGGGAAGATCACGGCCGTTGATTCCAGCGTAGAATTTCCTCACGACATCGGCGGCGGTATCGCTTGTGACCGTGGCCGTCTGATTTTGGGAGGAGGAGGAGGAGAGTCTGAGATGTGACTTGATCTGTGGACTGCACCTGGACAGTGGAGTTACTGTCTCTGCGCCGAAGTTGTGGAGGTTTGAGAGAGAAGTGGTTCGAGTGGGAAGGGATTTTGTGAGGTTAAGAGGAGAAGGAGAGAGATGGGATATGGCCGAGTTCGTCACCATTGTAAGCATGGTTAGTTCTTTGGTTGATGAATGTTCGTACGGCTAACCAGTAAAAGAAAGTCAGAGTTGTGTCCTTTTGGTTTCTCTAAATAATTTTCTTATCAGATTACAGTCATACCATGTGAATTTCTTATCTCTAAATATTAAAGTCTCCTCTTTTTTATCTTATAAATTTTAAAAATTATTATTTTACTTTTTAAACTTTTAAAACTTCTTACTTAACTACGCAAACTTTTAAAGCTACTTATTTTTTTTATAAATTTTTAAAACTTTTTACTTATCTCTTAAACTTTCAATTTTTGGTTTAAATAAAAAGAATTAAGCTCATTTAAAAGTGATAAAATCTTATTTTTGTTGTTACAAATGACCCGTATTGCATAAGCTTAATTCTGTCTATTTGAAGAAAGAATCGGAGGTTCAGTAGGCAAAGCAGTGATTTTTAATGTTGAAGAGGCAAAATGAAAAGTTTTGAAAACTTAAAAGACAAAGTAGTGATTTTAAAATTTAAGAGACGAAGTAAAAAAGATCTCAAAATTTAGAAGTCATCAACCTTAATAACCCTTTCTTTTAGTTTGAGTAACAGACATTAAAATGGTTTTTAATATTCCGATGCCGTTTATTATTATGTTTTGACGTTGCATCATATCAATATCTTATTCTTATAAAATCCTTGAAAAAATACATCATTATTTTTTTTTTGAAATGGAAAAAATATCTCATATTTATTTCATTCGATTATCTAAAGTATGTCTAACTTATCCTTTTACTAATTAATCTTAATTAATTTTGTAAAACAATTCAAGAAAATAAAAACAACTAAATTAAACAAAACCTATCACAAGAAACTAATAAACGGAATTCTTTTTTTATTATTTTATGTTACAGGTTTACAAAATTAATTTAAAGGTTATTAATAAAAATGAGTTCGACTTTCATCTTTCAAAATACAGTCTTAGGATACTAGAATGATGTCACAGAACAAGGAATAAGAGTACTAATGTGATTTTTTGAAACCACAAAAAATTTTCCAAACATCTTCCAAAATAACTATATACTAATGTAATGTTAGGTTAAAATCACATGGTACTAAATGACACTAAAACTTCATCAAAATAAATGCTCTTTTAATATTTAACAGAGATAATTAACCATCCTACGATATACTGATTGAAAGTCTTACAAAATATTTATTTTAAACGTAAAATGTTTTAATTTGTGAGAAGGAGAATTATTGTGTGATTAAGAAAAAAAAGGATCAACTTGGTTGTGTGGAGACCATGTGATACGTATGCGTACCCATACCGGTCAGAGCATGATTTTGTCCACTTCACCCATCAACAAGAGCCATGAAATGAAATTCTAGAAAAGGGCAAAAAAAAAAAGAAAAGGAACATTCTTATAATAAAAAAAAGGCACATTTTGTACTTGTAAGTTGTAACCTGTAGATTGTAACGGTAATCATTCGATTATTTATTACAAAAAAAAGGGAAAAAAAGGAGAGGACCCATAATAATTGGCCTAGAAGTTTTTAAGAGGGCATTATAGTAACTCAACCTGCTTTTGGTCAGTTAGAAAACAATGTCCATTTGTGAAGAAATGCTCTCTTTCAGCCTAAAAGCTTCAACTTCAAACCCATGGATGGGTAAACAGCAGCCATGTAATCTACTACCATCCCCTGCCCTTTTCCCAACTCTCTCTCTCTCTCTACCCAACCCAAAACCAAACTCTCCCAGATACATACACAAATATGAAAATGAAATACAAACACACCCCTTTGCCATTACTCCCTATTTCTCTCTCTATCTCTAAAATGTCCCAGCTGGACCAAAATCTTTGTTATGTGGGATATAATAGAATAGAAGTGGGAGAGAAAAACAAAAGGAAAAAATGGCAAGGATAGATGATATGTGTTCAATTGTCCTCCAACCACACCTACTCTTTCTTCCTCCAAAACAAAAGAATTTATTTTTCCACTTTCCACATTTGCCCTGCTCTGAATGCTATTGTATCTTGGTCGTCGTCTCCACCACCATTGACCCTTTTCCCAGCTCATGGGCCTTTTTGGGTTTCATCATCAATCAGACCACAGTATAATACAAACCACCTTTTTTTCCCCTTCAAATTGCCTTTTTTTCTTTTCTACTTTTTTCCTCTTTCAGTTTCTGCCTCTGTAAAAATCTCCAATCTTATCTTCTTATGATTTAAATTTAAATACTGATTCGGTATTTACAGATATTATTCTGAATACCAATCTCCTAATCCGGTTTGGTTTCTGCATAAATTGGTTGGGATTCCAAAGGCCCGATTTTTGGAGGAGAGATTTTTTTTTTTTATCAATTTTCTGTTTAATTGGTAATTAAATTAGTCTGTGATTTTTGACGTTCGGAGACATAATTCTGAAGGCTATGACGAAAAGGGTCTCAATCTATTCTCTCCAATCTTCCCCTGAGGAAGCTAGAATTAGGCAGAGGCATCAAAGTCTTTTGCAAGATTATCTGGAATTGCAAAAGGTAAGGGCTTTTTTTTAGTTTATGAATAATTCTCCGGATGTCTGTTGCAGTTTTTTTTTTTTGTAAATGTGAATTATTTGCTCCAACTTTTATTGTGTAATTTCAAGGGAAAAAAAATCCATGGAAGATCGTAATCTTTATTTATGTTGATTTAGCATTCTTCTGATTGTGGTTGTGTTTTTACCCTGAAGTGGGTTTTATCAGATATTTGAACAATTGCTTGTACAAGACCGAATTCAAGTTCAGATTTTTATTAGATGAGTCATGATTAATAATCAAATTGGATGAAATCTCAGATCAAAGTCTAAAATTTTTTCTCATAAATCATTCTCAGTTAGACCAGTTCGTTGAAGGGAGGGAAAATTTGTTGGTTTGTTTTAAACTGTACCAGAGTTTATGTTGCAGGTAGATTTAGCATTTGTTTCTTATTGAATTATTTTCAGGAATTTGTTTCAAAAAAGAAGAAATTAGAAACTGCAAAGGATAGAAGAGAAACCCTTTTAGCCGAAGTCCGGTATGATCTTTTTCTTGAGGATTGCAGATGTTTTTTGGCGAAAATATTGGGAGAGAAGAGGATTTTTAACCTAATAGCTTTTGTTTCTTCATTGAACTACAGGTTTTTGAGGCGAAGGCAAGGGCATCTACTAAAGATGCAATCTTCCAAAACCGAAACAGAAAATGTTCAACGTCGAAATTCCAATGTCCAGCCTCAGATATCTGCAAAGGAGAGGAATTATAATAATGTTCATGAAGTTGTTCAAAGTAGCCACACCAGAGTTTCGCAGATGAAACTGATCTTGGTAATGGATTTGAATTTGATTGACTAATAAAAATCTAGACTTTATGATCATGGTTTTTGTAATATTGTACCCAACCGAACACATATTCGAATGGCCATACTAACACTTCGTAACCCCCTTCAGCAAAAATGGTCCGGTAAGAAATTGACGAAAAATTTTAAATTTCAAATACATGATCAGAAAAACTCATTCTTATTCATATATTGCAGGATAGCATAGAGGAAAAGGAAACCGATAAAAAGACCATGAGATTACAGAAGAAGCCTAAGAACTGCTTGATCAATGGCAAAAGAGTTGGAAAGAAGAAGATTTCGGTACAAGATCAGGTTGCTTTAGAGGTCTAGATAAAAGTTTCCTTACCAGTTAATAATGAAGGAAAACTTGTGGTTATATTATGACCAATTAAAAAAAAATCCCAATTGTCTGCCATAGTTTTCATATAGGCTTGATATTGTCATTCTTCTTCAATTCCAATCTGTAGAGCAAATTTCAGTACACATGAAGTTCTTATAAGGTCTTTCAATTGATAAAAAATAAAGAATGCCCCTTTTCAAAATTTTCCTCCTTTATCTCATGTCAAGGCTTGAATGTGACTGGAAACTACTGAAAACTAAGCCAAGTGTCCAAAATCTCTTGTTTTTTTTTTCTTCCTGTCATTTTTGGTTACTGAGAAGTGCGTCACAAAACTGTTTCTGGTCTAGCATACGTACTGGAGGGAGGCAACGCCAATGAAGAAATGTGTATATTGTAGAAAAAGAAAAATGAGTGCAACTTTATTTATTCACTGAATTAGAATGATGATATGCCGAAAACAATAACAACGGAGATTAGTTTAGTGTTTCCACTTTGATCCAGGTAATAATTGTGTTGTAACTTTGTGATTGGAACTGCTAATGTGTAAACTTTTGCATTGCATTATGCTGTATTATGTGAGAGTTGCACACTATTTGCGGTTAAAATTACATGGTTGAAACCACAAGCCCAAACACTAAGTAACAAGGTATGCCGGACCAAAATAAACACTTCTAATTCACCTTAATTAAGGCTTCCAAAATAGCAAATCTAAGAATTGGCAACAATATATGCATCCCCAGCAAACCTTCGGACCAACCTTGTGCACATCCAAGGCACAAATGAACAAACTGTGTATCACATAATTTTCCTTACTATTATTATTATTATTATTATTATTTATAACTTCTTAAACGGCTTTTGAGGCAGTTCTGTTGCAAATGTGATTTCTTGTTAAATAGGGATCTTATGTAACGTCACACATACAAGAGGGGCATGGAGTGTCATTTTAACAGTATTTTCCGTATGGGCCAGATTTTATTTAAAAATTTATAGACTGGTCATGATATGTTTATATATATATATATTTATATAAAAGAAGGTTTAAATTTCGAAGGACATTCTCTACTTTCAAGATAATATAGATGATTCTTGCCAAAAACTAAAAGAGGTATTGTTGGGGTCGTCTACCACTCACAACCCACATCTGGTTAGCATTCACTTCGTTTAGAAGTAGAGATATGTTCATACTAATCGGTTAATCATCTATTCGATGGTCATCTAGTCAACTACTTGACAATTCTCTAGTCGTCTGCTCGATGGTCACCTAGTCGATTACTTGATGATTGCCTAGTTGCCTACTCACCATTCAACGACCTCTCATGCATAAGTGGCAAGTCATTGACCGCTATTTGTCACAAGTTAGTCATTAATTGTTGTTACAATCTCAGAAGGGGACTTGCTACTTGCTTCTCACTCCTCATCACTCGCCACTCATCGGTTTGTCACTCGTTGGCTTACCACTTATTGGTTCGTTACTTGTCATCCGCTACTCACCACTAGTCACTCATTGGCTTGTCGCTCATTATCTCGTCACGTGTTGGCTCATCGCTCATTACCTCATTACTTGTTGGCTCGTTACTTGTAGCCTCACTTGTCTCGATCGAGTTGCTACTAGCCATTAGTTGATGTCATTTGTCACTCAATGGCTCACCACTTGCCTAGAGTCGGCTCACCATTAGTTGATGTCAATTGCCGTTCGATGGTTCGCCACTCGTCACTCACCACTTGTCACTTGCCACTCTTTACTCGCTTATTGTTCACAATGATGGTAAATGACTCCGGATCTTTCGGAACCACTCTGATTCCCAAACGATGTTTGCTAATGATTTGACACCTCATCACGACCAGTTAAGGTGTGCCATCTATCAATCTAAGTTCATGCAGAAAAGTCTCACCCTACTCTTTCCTTGCCAGCATGCCGTCCGTTACACATGCACTACTGCAACTGTTAACAGTTGTATTTGTCACACATCGTTAAGTACTGTTGGGCTGTTATAGTTTATATATGTGAATTGAGCACTCTCATTCGCTAAGCTAGCCTATTGAAATCAGTTCTGCCACGGCTAATTCATCTCCTCTCAAAATGCATTTCAACTTTATTTCTTTTTTTTTATTATATATGTTGTACTACATGGAGGTATAGTTAAGTGCTCATTATATGAAATGAATGATTGTTCGGCTAGTAAACCTTTTTGCAAAAGCTATCATCGTATCTTATTGATGGTCTTGGCTTGGTAGAATTGTATGTTTGCATATGGAACGTATTGGAATTGATGCAATTATCATAAACGGAAGAGAGATGTGCAGAAAAAGCTATAAAAAAGAGGGCCGCCTGCACAGCCCACATGGGTTGGGAGGGAAACACAAGTTAATTTTTGGCTAGCCTGGCAGAAAAAAGTAAGAGTTAGTTTCACAAATAGGACGGATGATTACTGTGGTCTATTCCCAATCTCAATTTAGCCTTTAAGATTTTAAAAGTCTTACTTTAATTTTTAATCTATTATTTTGTTTTAGTGTTAGTTCTTTCGCCAATTAAACTAAGGCTGTACAATAATATCCGCAACTCGCCTATCTGCCTGCAACGCCGTGCTCTAGGTAAGTATATGTCAAAATCGCTCTTGTGTTGGACAAAAAGGTTACGGATTGAAGTTTGAGACTGCGCAAACCGCCCCGTCCGTCGATATATTATATTATATATGTAAGATGAAACTTTAAATTTTGTATGTAGCTTCATGTTATTCACAAAAGCTCCATTGTTGCTTTTATCTTTTACTAATTATTATTCCAACCTTTTTTTTTTGTGTAAGCCTTTTTTAATTAGATATTTATCTTTGTGAACTCGAAGTTTGGATTTTTTTTTTTGTTATCTTTTTGAATTTTAAAATTTGAACATTGAATTTTGGAATATGTATATTGAATTAGGATGTATTTTTGGACTCTAATTTTGTATTCACATACTTAGTTCAAATGCTTATTTATCAATAATCATATTTAATTTTTTATTGGCTGTATCAAGTACGTTGAAACTTTAGTAAAAGTCTATAAAAAAGATAAGTACAAATACCAAACCACTCAATATGCCACCCAAATCGCCCGCACAAAAAATCCTCCTAAACCGCTTAAATTTTAGGCATTTATGGTTTGGGTTTTTCTCAAGTTGCCTTAAAACAAAACCGCTTAAACTGCCCACATCACTTGCCGTACACCCCTAAGTTAGACATTAAATATTTAACAGAAAACTTTTAAAATGCCTTATTTTATTCTTTAACTTATTATTTTGCCTCATTTTTTATTCCTATGTTATAATTACAAGTTATTAAAGACTAAAATTTAAAAATCTAAAGTTCAAAACTAAATATAATGATTTTGATGTATGTAATTGAAAAAATAATTTTATCATATTGTTAGTAAGATAAATTTTAATTTTAAAAAAGATAAAAAATTTTAATATCAATGTATAAGTATTAAATTAGGGACAAAAAGTGAAACAAATTAATATATTATTAGGGCTCAAAAGTGAAACAAAGAAATAGATTAGTTATGAAAATGAGACATATTAAGAATATTTTATTAAATATTTAACGTTAAATTGATAGAGGGGTGAGAGCTAAAATAAAGTAATAAATTAAGGATTAGGCTTTTAAAACGTGGAGGATTAAAATAAGGTTGAAAATCAATCTCAGGAACACGTGGGATTAACTGAAAAAGTAAGAAATGATTGCATTTGCGCCCACCACATTCATTAATCCCACCAAATCTTAATTACAAAGTACTAAAAAGTAAGAAAGTATTATTTTCCCAAAAAAAAAAAAAGTCTCAATGTCTAATCAACTTATCAACTTGTCTTGACATGCAAGACTTCAATGTCTAATCAACTTATCAACTTGTCTTGACATGCAAGTCTCAATGTCTAAATCAACTTGTCTTAACATGCAGGTGTCGGTGGAGGTACAGAGCTAACAAAAAGTCAAAAAGTGAAATATAATTTTTATAAAATTTTTTATACAGAATTATAAAGAAAAAAAAAACATAGGAGAGGGTGGCCCCCTACCCTTTTGCCTAGCTATGTGGCTCCACCTTTGCTGACATGTGAAGTGACGAAATGCTTCGTCTCTCAGGAAGTTAAGGCGGAACATTTCGTCCTATTTTTATTTTATTTTAGTCTTTAACGCATTCCCCACTAACCAGTACCGGATAAAATTGTTGTTTTCACTTACGTCAATTTTCAAAAATAGTGTTGCTTTTGTTTTTGTATTTCCGTTCCACGTGTATAATCCCAAATCCGAATGGTAATGCCGTTCACGTGTTGATCTGTGATCGATGACTGATTTTTGAATGGCACAAAACATGTTTGGGTTGCCGTCATTCATTCATTTATGTTTGATCTGACTTTTTATGACAGAGACCTATGTTTTAAATGAAGAATTATGAAGTGTGTTCAAGAGTATGATTATAAGTAATAAATTAAAATAAAATATTATAATATGTAAAAATTTTATATTATAACATATTTTATTTTATATTATTATATCTAATGGTTTTATATTTTAATATTTAAAATTAATAAATAAAAACCTTATTCTCAAACACGCTCAATTTTTCCTCTACACTCCATATTAAAAACTGATTTTGAAGTTCTAGATTCATCCTAACAAAAAAAAAAAGGACTAGGTTAGTTCTAGTTTTTCATTGATTATTTAATTTATGCAAATGAACTAAATTTTATTAGTATCTTTGTTCACAAACTGTGTTCACTTTTTATTACCGCATAGATGGTCATCCATTGCCAATGTTGCGACGAAAAATTTGCTGTTAAGATAAAGTCACATGAGGATAAGAGTGTGCAACCGCCCCTTGTGAATTGTTTTTTCTTATGATTTTACATGTGAAATATTATGAAAATTGTATTTCTCTCCTCTAGAATTACATTCTATCATTTAAAATTATATATCGCCTGTTTATAATTAATTTCGTTTCTTATTTTATTAGTTTAATCACACCTCCGTTTTTACTTACTAAATTTTGTTTGGCTCCGGCCTTAAAATTGGATTTTTCAAAACACTTTGTTGAAACGAAAGAAAAAAAGACACTTTGGGAAGAGTACTTTTAAGGTCGAGTCAGGTGGAGATCAAGAAAAAGGTCAAAGGATCACTGCTTGAGGTAAATCTGAGAACAAAGAAAAAGTTGTGGTATTTGATGATTTGGATCAGCTGGAAGATCAATGGCTAGATAGAGAAATAATGGTCAATAACGTCATTTTTGAAAATGTGTCGAGCAATGAATCCGAAAGCGATAAAGAAACGATGTTGGACATAGAAGAATGACTAGTAGGGTGTCTAAAACAACAATTTCAATTCATCAATTACAAATATAAACTATGTAAAATTCTTAATAGCTATAATAAAAGGTAAAAAATTACTACAATATAAAGCTTTTACATGCAACAGTTTTTAAATTTAAAACGTATATTCTTGATTCTTCAAAAGGAAGCTACATCAACAAATAGTGCCACTAAAAGAATACTTATGTTTTTGGACCAGGTGGTAGGTCTGAGAATGGGATGGGTGTGAATAAGAACCATTCTAGTTCATGTGAGTGAATAATGACACCATGCATGTTTTAATGTGGTAATGATAAAAACCTAAAAGTGAGTAATGATTTTCTCTACTGAGAATATTGTTGCTCATTCCCTTATATTTTTATCTTTTCAGGACTCACTAAGTGTGAGGTGGCTACGAGAAAAGTAGTTGAGGAAGTGATGTAGCTATATTACGTTGGGACTATTTCAATTACTAAGAATGTTCTTCATGATAATGTAAGCATCAATTGTTACTTTCTGTGACTGTATTAAAATACGTCGAGGGTTAAAATGATGATGACGACAGTTTATATTATTAAATTTAAGGTGTTACATTAAACTGTAGTTTAATTGTCATTTATATTTTTATTTTTGATTTGAGAGTTTTCATTTAAGCCCCCTAGGCAACTTTATTTTAAGGTTTTACTTTTATTTCTGATTTTTTATTTTAATTCATTAAAAACTGTTAACCCCCATATAAGGCGTTACAGAATTTTTAGTATCAGAGCCTAGGTTAGGTTAACCTAGGGAGTGTAGCACCACTTAAAAAAAAAAATGTTTTCGAAATGGTTTTGAAGCTGAATTTTCATTGTCATCATCAAAATGAACATTCAGATTGATTTATACAGTCTAGAATGATGTAACATGGAAAGGCCCTAGAATAAAAATATTAACAGTTATATAAGTACGATGATTATATAGAAGGAAAGTATTAATAGTTATGAGGGAATGATAATTATATGGAATGAGTTTATAAGTAGAATGCTTATGAAGATTCGTATAATATTAGGATCTATAAGCATATCTAATTCGTATAGAATGATGAAAAATTCATATAGATATGAGGATTTAAGAGCCTTTTATCTTGTGAAAAACAATAAGAAATATAAGGCTTGATTTATTGTTTTTAAAGTTTGGCATAGATGTGCCAAATTTTTCGTGATTGATTCAGACCTAAGTAATAATTATGTGTGGATTCGGTGGAACACATAAGTGTTAATAATTTTTCTTGAAAGTTCTATTTACTTGAGGAATATGAGATACGTTAGGAATATATGGTATTGAATCTTGAATGAGATAAACGTTTGACTTTTGATCTATTGAGACTGTGTAAAGGTAAGAATGTATGAATTTCAAGGTTAGAATATTTTGTTACGTACATTGTATTTAAATGTATCAGTGAATATTTATGCATAGATGCAATGTGAAGATGACCAATAGGAGTTTCTTTAAGTAAATCATAATACTTAAGGCACCTATAATAATTTTGGATAATTACGATAAAAGGTTTAACTTCTAGATGTTTAGATGTGAATCTTTTGGTTACCTAAGGTTTTGTTATATGAGAAAATTAAATATTGTATAAGTGAAATTATGGGGATTGTAGATGTTCCTAAGTGGTAACATCAAATGTCTTTGTTCATTGATATGGTCTATGTTGGAAGACGTAAATTGTATTGATTTCAAGGTTAGTCACATTCTAAACCCTTGGTAGTAATGATGATGAATCCATTAATAGATGTTGAGTATTAGGGATAACATATGGGTGTATGCATTGTTCAACAAGGTTTTGATTAAAACAAAATTATTTGAGTTGCTAGAAGATTATATTGTTATGAAATGATTTTAAATACCATTCAGGAAGATCCCTGATTGTCGTTAAATTAGACTTGTTGTTCATAGTTAATTTTATCTTTAATGGGCTTTGAATTGGGCTTAAGATCTGTACAAATTGGTTTTCAATTTTATGTTTGTTATTTAACTCGTTCTAAATGTGTTAAGGCCCAAAACAACCTGACCCATTTCAACTTAACATTTGGGCCTAGTCCAAATCCTAAATTAGTTTGATTCACACTGTCTCTCCCACGTGGCCTCTATACGTGTCATCTACAATGGTTTAATCATTGTTAACATGTACGTCTACTGTGCATAGGAGCTTATTTCTCCAAGCTCACTCACTCTCTCTCTTAATTTGTTACTCTCTCTCTAAATCGCAAATTCTTTTCTTTCTCTCTAGAAATTCTTCTCTTTAAAAGAAGAAGGAATTATAGGATTCTACAACTTACTATCTCAATTTTTCCTTTGTATTTACTATTTTTTCATCTCATCATAGACCCAAAGTACCAACACCTGAGAAAATATTTTCCATCACTCTCCCAAAAGATTCTGAAAAAGAAATACAAGGCTAGAATTACTCGGTTGTGGATTCTTATGCGTTTTGGCATCCCTTGTGATGTGAGAATGTTGATAGAGGGGAAGATCCGTCCGAGTGACTTCAGCCAAGATGTCGGTTTACCAGGAATGGGTACCAGTCGTAGTGCAATAAAAAAAGAGCTCGTACCATCGCGGTCATTTGTAACAAATGTAGAAGATAAAATTGTAACGATAAATGTACTTCACCTCGTTATATGTCTACGAATAGAGAAGATAAAATAAGGTTTTGTAGGGATGGACTTTCAAAAGAGAACTTCAATAGCATCCATCCTCCTCTTCATGGTCACCCTAGTGGATATGTTCAAAGAGCTATTTTTAAACTCTAGCCTAAATTTTATGCAGAAAGACAACATCTTAGGAATATGGTATTTCTAGATCCTGTTTGCTAAGCCATAAGAAAACTGGATGGGAAATAAGTCATCGCACTATAAAGGTTATTTAGTCTTTTGCTTATTTGAAACAGTTTTAGCTGATGTTCAACAGTTTGTGTTTTTCTTTTACTCAGAATATTTGCTTTTGTGTTCGAAATAATTGTGATTATTAGATTGATACAGTAAGTGTTAGTATCTCATTTAATTTATGGTTTTCTTAAATATATATATATATATATATATATAATAAAATATATTATCTTATCAGACACGTCACATATGGTACAGTAACATGTTTAAATTTTGAAAACTTATCCAGATATTTCAAGATTTGTGTCTCAAATTTTAAAAGTTCTATAGTATTTATCGTTTATATTGAATTTATAGACTCGATGTATATTTGTCAAAAGGCCTGCAGTTGTGTTAAAAATGTCTTCTATCAAACTATTTTTAATTGTCAAAAGGTATATCATTAGAGTCTAATCTTTTTTAAAAAGTAAATCAAATTTTTTGTAAACCATCAACCACCTTTATTAAAATTGCATTGTGAAACTCATATAGAACTTAAACAAGCTCACCGCTGGGGAACCATTATGGTAACAATGAGGCGATAGAATGTGTACAATTTTGCGCCCCAAATTAACACGTGCGAAAAGATGGAGAATGAGGTAATGATGACATTGGACCAAAAAGAAAGCTTTCGGATAAAGAAAAAACTGGCCTTAATATATTAATCTTGAAAAGGTTGGGTTGAACTTGATCAGGATTATCCAACTGGGGGGACCACAGCCGCTTATGATAAGGAGATCAGGAGAATGGTCGTTGTTCAAAGGATACCATAATTAAATTATTAATGGATATTTATAACGAGGGAGACAGTTTAGAAGTTTTTCCTGCCTCGACCACAAATGTTTAGAAATGGTATCTTGCACTTTAGCCCATCAACATTCGTATTGCATATTTGTGACAACCGTTAAGTTTTGTCAGATTTATTAGTAAATTAAAAAAATTTTCTATTATTTATTTAAATATAAATTTTAATTTTATTCTCTATTTAAATTAACATTTTAACTGCATGTTTAAACATTAATTCATATAACAATTTAAATCACACAATTTAAAACACACAACTCAAATCAAAATAGTCTAAATCAACGCAATTTGAATCCGTCTACTAAACGTGCCCAATGTATACTAGTGTGACTTTTTCTTGCGTGTGCCACTATATAAAACTTTGATGTAAAGTATTCTCAAGCAGACCGATTATTTTCATCTGAATAGAAATTCGGTTTGCTCTAAAAAACTATATATAGAGGAAGAAAATGTTTGAATTCACCACCAATACTTAGCACCATTACAAATAGAAAGGCTTATTTGTGGGACGTATTTTTAGCATTGTTTAGTGCTGAACATGTCTCTTAACGTAACATTTTGTCTAAATATAGCATTTACACCTGCTGGATGTGTGATTTTTTTTTTTTTGTCAAAAGTACCTTCTGTTTAATTAAGTATTAAACGAGGAGAAGCAAATAATTTGATCCATCAAATTTAACAAAAAATAAAAAGAAAAACAGTCCTTTAAATCATAGAAAATAAAACTTTTATACAAGTACATATCACCCCTTGGGATCCTTATCCACCAAGAAAAGTACATATCTCTCTTAAACCCGATTATATTAAAATTAAACAAAAAAATTTTAGCGATAATTTAAATAAAAAGCAATTCTGTTTAATCTAATAAGGTTATAACCGTCATTATCAACAAAATAATATGATGTCAATGCTATATTCATTGGAAAGAAAAATAATATGATGACTCAAATCACTCATGCAAATTCATTGTTTTCTGAATAATTTATGAATCATCGTCCATGCATTTTTTCCATAAATTTGATTGAACTAATATCAAAGAAAAGTTTTTAACCGATATTATATATTGATAAAAATTTCGTCAAAAAGATTATATTGATTGAAATACACCATAATATCTTTAGATATAATAAAAGAGTGTATATTGTTACACTATTCTTTTTTGGTAGTCCAAAACATACATTTTGGTTTTCTTTTTTCTTTTTGCACTTTTGTTTTAATAATTCTTTTTTAAACCTTTTTTTTTAATTTTCTCGGGCTTCATTTATCAATCATAATCTTCTATTTAGTCTTTCTTTTTTTTATTTGACTTCAACGTTATAGTGTTTATTTTTTTGCTTTTATACCAAAAAAATCTATTTATCTTTCATTATCTCCTACAAACGCTGCCGTGATATTTTTCTCATTTCTTAATTTTTTTTGGCATTTCATCGTTTTTTCCTTTTCTTTTTTTTGGGCTTTTTTTTTTTTTTGCTTTTTTACTATTTCAGGGCATTACTGTAGTCCGTTTCCAATTCTCTCTCTACTTCAAATTCTATTTGTCTACCATTGTTGTCTTTTACATTTAGTACTTTTGTTTTTTCTTTTTTACTTTTTTGATATTTTACCCTTTTTTTCTCTTTCTTTCTTTTCAAGTGTTTTAAATTTCTTTCTTTCTTTCTTTCTTTGTTACTCTATTTATCTATTGTAATCTTACCTCAAATGTTTTCATATATATTCCCTTTTGGTTCCTCTTTCATGTTTTTCTATTTCAACTTTATCAACCTCTTTCATACTTCAATCTCCTCTTTCTCACTAACATAATCTCCTTACTTGTAATCAATTATGTACGTCGCAATTAAAAAGAATCTAACATAATAATAACACACGAGGGTTTAAAAAAAGATAAAGTAATAAAAAGTAGTTCTAAAGAAAAAAAAAACTTTTAAAATTACATATTTGAAATAAAATCAAATTGTGCACCAATCTAAATCTTTTTTTGTTCCTTTAAAAAAATAGATATATTAGTTTCTTTTATTACTTTATTCCTCGTAAAACGCTACTTGTTATACTCGTGTCACATTTTGTCTAAGAATAATTTGTTAACTAAAATATTGAAATTACGTATTTTTATAAATTTCTAGATAGTTAAACCTAAAATATGAAAATTGTTGTCCAAAATAAAACAAATACATGTCTTCAATGATTTGTTCAACTTTCCTTTTTGAATCTCTAAATTTTTTTTTTTTCTGATTGAGTCTTTTCTTTGAAACTTATATTATAAAAACTTCAATTACAACTTACTATATGCATCACGCGTATATGCACTAGTATATTTACAAGAAGCAATCTTTGTCTCAAGAAAAGTTAACGGTATCCTTGATACAACTAAATGAATAGAAAATTTATCTTATAAATTGTTAGAGTATGGGGACTTGAATTTTATTTGGTCCGATCCAAAAAGCTTGTAATATGATTTATGTGACGGAGTGATAATTATGAGAATTTTTTAGGGTCTGTGATGGTAGCTCGGGCTGATAGGTGCGATTTTGTAACCCACCATTGATATAGACCTATTGTGTTAGGATTATATTACTATAAATATGTAAGATAACGTCCTCTCCTCTTGTGCCATTCTTTGAATATAGTAGATTTGCTTCTTTTCTGTTCGTAATTTTTGTCCTTTTAGGGTTTTCTATGTAAATCTGGGTATTCTTGTTCTTTGTTTTTTTATTGCTTATTTTCGTAAATTTATAACATAAAAACTGCCCCCCTCCATTCAACTATTTATTTATTTATTTTATTTTTATTCTTACTTAACCCCTCCCTTCAACTATTTTTCAAGTATATATACTCCACCAAATTCATGAATAAATTCAAAGGAAGGATATTTCAAGAGTATTGGATTGTTTTAAATTCCAGAAGAATAATATATGAGAGTTTTATAGTGTAACAACTTCTTGTTTTTTTGCTATAGCTACCGAGAGCTTTACAATAGTTACAGTATCAACTAATGAGTCGAAACTAAAGAGTCATACGGACACTGAGTTAAAAGGAATAACATTACGAGAATGTAGATATCATTCATTGCATTGTCTCCATAAAGAATTCCTTAAACATCGTTGGTTAATTGTATTTCGGTCCATAAATAATTCTATTGTAGGTTGTTTATGTAAAAGGAGCGAACAGTCGTAAAAATGACTTTCATATATATTCCCAAGCATTAATTTTCTAGTCGATATGTTGAGCTGCATAAGTAAAATTTTGTTCTCGGTAGAGATTTGGTCACGTAAGTACTTACTGATTCAATATTGTTGAATTATCATTTTCCTCTCTCTCTCTTTTTACCTCAAAATTTTCTTACGGTCCTAGGTTTTTCTTTTTCTATAAAATGGGTCCTTAGCCTTTTTTATTTGTAGAATTAAAATATGTTTGTAGTTCATGAATATTCTTTATATGTCTCAATGCATATGTATAAAGATATTAATGACCGTAATAATGATATTGTTAGTTTTAATTTATTTTTTTAGAATAACTATAATATACGTATTTAAAATTTCAAACGGATTATGATATCATTATATTTGAAAAAAAAACCTAAAATTAGAGTATTTGTTGCTTAAATTCAAATTGGTATATAAAATAACGATTTAAAAATTTTCTAAAAAGATAAAAAAAATTTATCGACAAGTTAGATTTATCGACAAATTAAAATTAGGGTGTTGAATTAAATTAATGATATAGTTTATAAGTTTTACTAACAAATTGAAAATAAGGTGTTGTAATTAAATTAATGACACAATATTGTTAAGCCTTTTTATGTGTCTTACTATTATATAATTGATATATCATTAAGTTAATGATACATAATGATAATGATACGCAATGACATTGATTTCTTAAGACTTCAAGTGAATGATATTTCTTATTTTTTTAGGATATGTAATTAAATTAATGATATAGTATTTATTAAGTTTTTTTTGTGTATATTATAGGTTATATAATTATTATATCATTAAGTTAATGATACGTAATGATAATGATACTCAATGACATTCCTTTCATTTTTTTAAGACTTCAAGTGACAATGTGTATGTATGTATAGAGAAACACACGCACACACATAAAATATAACACAATGGAATGTGTTAATTGGAATTGATATTTCTAGATGAAATAGAAGAAGAAAGTTTTACACACTACTTTTTGAAATTTATTTTACTTGATATAAAAAATCAACTATATTTTGATGTAAAGCAAATAGGCCATGTATATCCTTCTGGTTAGATTGGTTCTATTCAGCTTGCGAGGGTAGGAGCTCGGCTCTCTCATAGAAGATCAGCCCCCACAAGATGGTTCTTACGTCGACTCCACCTTTGGTGAGAAGATCGGGTTACTGTCCAACTAAACCTAAAAGAGTTTTTTTATGTATATATAAAACAAATTTATTTAATTTTATGAGATTATAATTTTACTATTAATAAAATAAAAAAATATAGTTTAAAAAATATATTATATATTAAAGTAAAACTTATAATTTTATAAATAAAGAATGAAAAGAACTTTTAGCGGCGCGTGAGTATGTCAGTATAGCCCGCTTGGTCAGGAAGCAACGGTGTCCGTATTTGATGGCTCCAACGCAATACGCACGGTGTTGTACCAGAGAGCAGAGAAAATCATGAATGTTGACTAGTCGAAAAAAAAAGCATTCCGCTTTAATGTTCTATTTAACATTTTTGTTTTGTTTCGCTTTTTGTTTGTGTTTCTCGGTCTTTCTCTCACATGTCCTACGTACATACATTCATATATATATATATATATATCAGTTTAATTTAATTTAATAGGGTTATAATTAATAACGGATAAAAAATTTATTGACGGATTTTTTTATCAAAATAATAATAACACATAAAAAACTATCAATTTAAAGTGGTTAAAATTAATTTATATTTATTCCTACTATCTTAAAATTAAAATCACTAATATTTTTAAAAAAGTTGTCCACCCTGCCCTTGCCTCTGTCTCTATTATTGGTTATAATATTACTATTAATTAAACAATAAGATATAATTTAAAAAATATACTATTTATTAGGTTGAGGCTTAAATTTTTTAAGTAGGGGTATTATAGAGATGAAAATGGCTTTTTAAACAAATATATGTATGCGTGTGTATTACGTAGCTATCGGGCATGACGTAAACGTGGTAGCTTCGATAACCGTTAATTTATCCGATCGAGCGTGGCACTCCAGCAGCCTTATTTCCATTCCAAATATATATTATATATACTATACATAGTATAGGGTGTGTATATATATTTTCAATATATATGACAAGAAAATATATTGCTATATGCAACAAAAAGCTTATTGTAAGTTTCGAGTCTTTATCTTTTTGTTTCTAGGGGGAGAAAACATGGGAAGAGCACCATGCTGTGAGAAAGTGGGATTGAAGAGAGGAAAATGGACGGCGGCGGAAGATGAGATATTGACCAGTTACATTCTTGAACACGGCGAAGGTTCTTGGAGATCTTTACCCAAGAAAGCAGGTAAAGCTACCGGAAATTATATATATGTACATATATGCATACACATTGCACCGTACGAAAGTATATATATAAATGGAAATATATATACATGCTACTATAGTAAATTTAATTGTAATCTATATATATATATATATATATATGTATATATGATCTGTTCGGTGAATTAAAGGGCTGCTAAGGTGCGGGAAGAGTTGTAGACTAAGATGGGTAAATTATCTGAAGCCCGACTTGAAGAAGGGAAACATTACCGAGGAGGAGGAGGAAACCATAATTAAGTTGCGAAATTCATTGGGAAATAGGTAACTTTTTAACCTTCTGATGATCATAATATAGTACTTCACAACTACTTTTTAGGCCATAAATTATTTTTTGCGTGAAAATGTCGTTAAAAACTACACCACGACCACGTAAACCATAGTACGTACTACGTCATGAGTGGAAATTAGAAGAACCTTGACAGTATACTGGACAGTTTTTTTAATGTTATTTTAAAAAAAAAATGAGAGAGCTTTATGTCTCTGCAAAAGATAGGGACTAATTTTAGTATAATATTTTTTTTTATAATATTTGTATTAAAAGTTAGTTGAAGCTATTGATAACTATGTACTGTTGGATCATTTTTTCATGTTGATAATAACTCGTTATGGTTGAATTTTTTTTTTGGCACAAGCACAGATCATGAAGAATTTCGTGGCAGAGTATAAAAAAATTCTACTGGTTATGTACACTTTTCAACCATTAGATCTTTAAAATCTAGTGGTTTAGTAGATTTTTTTTTTATATTTATCACATAATTTCAACCAAGAGAATTCTAAAATATGGTATAAAAACATTTAATGTAGATCATTTATCTAATTTTTAGTGATTGAAGTAGTGTCTAACTAACCATTTTATAACACGTCATGTAATACACTCAAATAAAAAAAAGTAAAGAACATTTCATATTTTTCAAATGATGTAACATGATATAGTTGATTAAACATTGTTACCAAAATTAAACAAGAGATCTAAATCCAAAAATGCCTTGTTTCTGTTTCTCTTTTTTGGGTAAGAACCTTAAACTTATGACGTGTTAATTTTTTTTAAATACTCATTGTGTTTTCAAACTATATAAAATTCACCCTGGTTTGTGCCGATGCGGACTAAAATGAAAAAGTAAACTGTATTTTACTGACAAAAACGAAAAGGTAAATCTATTTCTTCTATCTTCTGTTTTGCCCACCTTTTTTTTTTTTTTCATGCTTCTTTTGTTGCCACTTGGATGAAATCAGACGCAGTCACCTAGACTTCACTTTTTTGACTCAGTATAAAAACTTTTTTTTCCTTGTTTTGCACTTTGTTTTACTGTTGTTTGCTGTTTTACTCTGGGGTTGTTTTAATTAATTTTTCCCACCAAGCTTCTTTGACATTAAATAAATATGATAAAAAATAGGAATACCTACAAGCTTTTAAGGATAAGCATTTTTTAAACGATAAACTGTAAAAAGATGAGCCAAGTTTCCCCTCTTTGCTTTGCATTCACCAGTGAAAAAAAAAAAAAAATCAGTCCAAAAACAAAAAAGCAATAAAAGAGTAGGAAGTTGATATTAGTGGTAATAGACGGCCAAAGAGATCAGACATCAAGTAGACGCACGATCTCAAAAAAGGGAAGGTGATCATTATGAATAAGAACAAATTTTCTTCATTTTCGTTTTCAATTTCTTCCCAAAGACAAATCCATTTCCCCTGTTGTTATCATAGAAAGAAACTCCAAAATAAAATAATAAAATAATAAAAAAATGAAAAAAAAAGGAGTCTTTTTCATCAGACAAAACTCTCTCCTTTCAAGAGATGGAACTAGGATTTCCTAACATAATTTGTACGCCAAAGATGGCACCAACAACAACAGGATCGCTATGTAATGGGCCACAGTGCTCGTATGAGAAAGAACAGTCTTATTTAATATTATTAGATTATAATCTCGTTACTAATAAATAATAAGATTAATCTAACAAATAAATTAAGGCTTATAGTTTTATAAATTACAACGTTATAATTCATAAGATAAAAAGATTTTTTAAAAAGAACGCCGGCTCGACAAAGAGGTCGACGACTTAGACTACGTAGCAAAAGCTATGTGACTCACATAGATAATGCTTCTTTTTCCTTTGCACACGTGCATAGCACATGCTACATGCATGCTCCGCCACGTCCTTCCTTTAAGCTTTTTTTATTGCCTCCACATAAATGAATCTAATTGTTGTTATTTTTTTAATTAATCTTAAATAGTTATTGTTGTGAATTAATAAAAAATGAAAAACAACTTCAAACCAAAAAGGGGAAGATAAAACAGCATATATTTGGAGAACAATGTCAAAATTAGAAAAGGACAACTTAGGAACACCAACCTCTTTTTTTATAATGAGAAAATAAATTTACAAATTTTATATTATTCATTTTGTTAAATTGTACTTCCTTTTTATCTGTTTTTAGGATTTGCCTATTGGTTATATATTTTAATAAAAGAATGAGTGTGATTTTTATCTTAAATATAACAAAAGAAAAACAGAAAAACAAATATTTATAGTTTATACATGCATACAAATTTTAAGTATATAACTTTTATTTTTCTTCATTGTTTGTATCGTGAACTCTACGAAAATGAGTAAGTCATGTTAGATATTAATGATATTTTAGACTTTTGGAACCATCAAGCTAATGATGATAAATAGATGGTAATGAAGAAAAAGCTTTAATTTAAGTGCGTAAAAGCATTATGAAAGCAATCGCCTTTTGTATTGCAAAATCTACGAAAATGAGTAAATTGACTTAAAAAATATTTATGATCTCGTAGCCCAATCCAAGCTCACAATGATAAACAAGATAGTCATGAAGAAAATTTTTTAATTTGAGTGCAAAAAAAGTACTATAAGAACAGTTATAAATCATAATATGATAATATCGATTGTATATAAAATATAAAGGTTAACTATATAACTATACCTTTTAGTTTTAATTATTTCTCAGTTTATTCCTCTATTTTGAAAAAAAATACAAAAGTATTCTTTGAATTTAAAAAACTTATTTCAATCTTATCCTTCATAGACTTTTTTGACAAAAAAATAGAGATAATACAAATATTCTCTTAATTACATCGGATTTGTTTCTAAATTATCTTTTTCTTCTTGAGAAAAAAATTTTAAAAATATTTTAACATTCAAAAAGCAATAACATTTAAGATTTTTCTTTGTTTTAGGAGTGTTTATATTTTAAAATTTATAAGATATTTTTTCATATCTACTTAAAAGTAATTATGTCGTTTTACGCAATTTTTTTATTTATACGAATGAAATTGAAACAAGTTTCTTTTAAATCTAAAAAGAGAGGAACATTGAGAAATAATTAAAACTAGAAAGTATAATTATATAATTAATTCTAAAATATAATTCTAGGCTTCAGCTAGTGAAAGATTTTATTTTTTTTCTATTATGTATTTACTATTTAATCAACCCTCTGTATTAATAATGCTTTAATTTAAAATATCTCAAAAAAATCTTTAATGCACGTGCAAGACACGTGCATTTTTTTAAAACTAACATATTAAAATAAAAACACAAATGTTGAGAGCTTGCATAGCCCCTATCTCTGCTAAAATCTAACTAAATTCCGAAAACTTATTTTAAAAAAGAAAAACTTCCTCCTTTAATTGTGGATTTATCTCTCTACCCCCCCCCTTCACAATTTCAAAGAGAAATGTAAAGCACTAACTAGTTTTACCCCATCACTATGATTTTTTTTAATAAAGACTATATATATGTCATGGTGCTTTTGGTCGAATTTGATCAATGGGGGATTTTAAATTACGTTTATTATTTGTAGAAAGTTTTTTTCCATTCGAATGTTGAAGTCTCTACAAAAAACGCCTGAGAGGATATCATGTGCAGTTTACATACGACTTCTTAAATTCACATATTAAAACATGGCCAGTAAAAAAGGAATTTGTGCCTTTTCTGTGATATTTTAACTGTTAGGTATGCGAAAAGACTAGGCTCCAACAACTTTTGGTAGTTCGGATATTCGTTCCTAGAAGTTTCAAAGGTTAGGAAACAAAATTGAGCCATAATATTAGGACTAAAATGAAATTAACCCTTATAGAGAAAAAGCCGTATTTCAGCCAAAAATACAAAAGAATACTTGCCCAGCAGTTGCCACTATTTTTAAATACTGTGTTGAAAACTTAACACTCTTTGAAAACATAATTGGAACTATATAACTAGAACCAAATCACTACAGTATGTGAGCTTTATACTGTAGTCTATTTTTATCTTATATCATAGCATGCGAGAGCTTTATACAGTATTAATTATAAGTAATAAGTTCTAATGACGCTGCAAAAACAAAGCCTGAAAGACTGATCACTTTTTTTCCCTTGTTAGACTTATAATCTGGCAGTATAAATAGATAAATCTTTTCTTAATATCCTTGTATGTTTACGTAGGTGGTCATTGATAGCAAAGAACTTACCTGGACGAACAGACAATGAAATAAAGAACTACTGGAACACTCATTTGAGTCGAAAAATTTACTGCTTTTCTCGTCTAGGAAAAGAATTCTTGTTCACCAACGTGAACGCTGCAAATAGTAATAATATTCGAAGCGGTCGCCGAGGTCGAACAAGCCGAGCAGCCATGAAAAAGAACAAGAACAAGAACAAGAACAATGTATATCCAACAGCAAAACAGCGTCTTGCATCGCCTAAAAATGACAAACTTATCATGGCCTCTAACGAAGTTCTTGAGCCCTCAACTACAGAGAAATCTAGTCCTAGTGCTATCCCAAGTAGTGTTTTTTCGGAGTTAGAGGAATGGCTAAACAGAGAATTAACGGGGCTTAATAATGATATATTTGAAGATCGTGATGGGGTCGAGGAATATACAGAATGGTGTATTATATCGTCTGCTGATGAGCATGGAACGACAATATCGGAGCTTTACAACGAGGGAACAGAAGCAGCTTTACAATGTGGGAATGTGTCAAGTATTGAATCTGTAAACAAAGATCGGAATGATGGATCAAGAAATCATGCGCCTTCCTTAATTGATCAAGGTGGGGTGGCGGCGGAGGATTTGAATTTTGGTGTTTCTGCTTATGATGATACAACAGCAACAGAAATTGATGAGGGAAACAGAGTAGAATTATGTGACGACACGTGGCTTGATAACAGAGTAGAATTTTGTGATGATTGTTATGATAATGACACGTGGCTTGACTGGATCGACGACCACCAGGAAGGAGACGTTGAGCAAGACCAGAATGAATGGAAGTTTTGGGATATTGATGAATTGGAGCAAATTGTTTCTTTTTGGGAAAGTGATGGACCAAATTAGCGCCTAAAAAATATTCATCTGTTTTTGTGTGCATGTGTGTCTTTTGCACTCAATTTTGGGCATTGCAGTTGTGTGAATTGGATTGATTTGTTTGTGACTTTTGTACATGTTTGTTCAGGCATTGCAGTTGTGTGAATTTGATTGATTTGTTTGTGACTTTTGTAAATGTGTTTGTTTGTGACTCTGACTTTGATTGATTTACTCGTTTGTTATTGCCGATAAAAGAGGAAAGGAAGAAAAAAAAAATAATGACGATAAAAAATACAATCTAGGAATTGAATAAGAAAATAGACTTTTATGATGCTGGAGTTCGCATACAACGAAAGAATAAAATATAATTTATCCTCCCAACCCAATTAAACAAAATAAATAAAATAAAATCTCTTTTCTAAAACAATCCGGCGAGCAATAAGAGTCCTCCCAAACCCACAACCAAACCACCCCTCAAAGCCGAAGCCCCGCTGGTGGGAGCAACCGCCGGGGCATCGAATTCAGCCAGAGAAGGCGCCGGAGAAAGAGCGTGGCCGTGCCTCGGGGAAAGAACAACGACGATGAGCTTCTGTCCCTTCTCGCAGTGTCCCTTGGCCCCACTAATGAAGTAGTAGGGCCCAGCTTTGTTTAGCTTGACCTTGGTATCTCCGTCCTTGTGCTCTTCAATCGGGCTCGAGATGTTGCAGCTCAAGTAGCCCTCATTCGTCACTTGAACGACAGAATCTTTCTCGCCGTCGTATTTCCACACTGAAACAAACGACGACATTCAAAATTAGTAACCAAAAAGAAAACAGAGCATTTCAAAATGAAAAAAAAAGACCTTTTTTTTTGTTTTGTTTACCAAGAGTGTCGCCGACGCGGAAACGGGTGCTTTCAGCCCATTTGTTGAGGGATTCCGACTCAGAGGAGGGGACGGTCCACGAATCGGACTTGCCTCCGACCAAAATTTCTTTGGCTTCTGATGAGGAGAAGATGATTCCGAGAAGAATAAAGGCGAGGAACAGAGAAGAAGAAGGTGATCTTGAAAAGGCGGCCATGGAAGCGGAGAGGAGAGCACTGAGAGAGTGTTTCTGGAATGAGAGGGGTGATTGTGGCGTCGATGTGATGTGAGGGGGAGCTGTGAGAGAGTGGTATTTATAAAGCCGGAGGGGGAGAGTTTCTGGGGTGCGGAAACACTGAAACTAGCCGTTGGACCTCGGGAAGAGGATTATGCCGTTACGATTTTTTTACAAACGGGCGAGAGAGTGAACTGCAAAGGACGCTTTTAACGGCCAAAATCTTGATTTCGTTAGTTATTTATTTATTTATTATTTTTTTTACTCCCAACTTTTGCACAAAACAAAAATAATGTTCTTCATCTTCACTATGAGTCTTAAAAAAAAAATGTTTTAGACTATTTAGTTCGAGTATTTGAATAAAATATTTGAATGAATATTTAAATTTTTATGAGAGAAAATACTGTAGCAAAATTATTTAAACCGTGATTCGAATATCGAAACAATAGCCTTTAATTTTTTATCTTTATCTTTGCTTCTTTTTATCTCATACGCACTTTTGCTCACGTGGCACAAGGTTTTTTTTTTTCCTTTTACTTATTTATTTACTTTTAGCTTCATTTTTTCCCTTTTTCTCTTCTTTTTTCTTTTCCTATTTACATCTTTATATGTTAATTTTTGTTTTCTCATTTTCGTATTTTTTCCTCTCTTACGTATTTTCAAATTCACTTCGTTAAATTATTTTTCAAATATATATCGTCAAAATAATATTTTCCTCTAATTTATCCCTATCTTACATTATTTTACGTTTTTTATGCATGTTTAGTACACCGTATTGTATTACATTGCATTGTATTGTATTATATATAAAAAATACAATATAATACAATACGGTATACCAAACAAACCAAATGTCATTACTATTTTATCAAACGTGACCTCTTAGCTTCTTTTTATTTCAACATTTCTTTCTTTTATTGTTTTAGTTATCAAATGTTTCTCTACTCGCATTTGTTTTTTTTCAAGGCACTTTCATCACTACTTGTCTAAATATTTATTCCTTTAATTTACCTCTATTGAAATAACTTATTTCGACGAGTAAAGGCGGTCTAGTTGGTTGTAAGTTCCTCTACCTTAACTAGGATTGAAAATTCGAGTCAAGCTGAACCCTATTCAATAGTGGTGGTATTCCCCCCCTCTCCCTCCCCTTGTATCAAAAAAAAAAAAAAAAACTTCTTTCACATATTCCTAATCAAATATAATGTTTGATTACAAAGATCTCCATCTAAATATCTCCAAGTCGCAATGTTAAGTGCAGGCAAAATTAGAAGGATGAGTTGTTGTTGTTCCAATGCTCTCACAGGCTTCTGACTGGGATTCGCAAACCGTCTTCATCTAACTCCAAGTAGATGTCGGGATCTATGTCTCATCGAATTTCGAAGAAGCGATCTCCGTTCTTAGTGTTGGACAGGATTCACAGATCATTGGCGTCGATAAGATTTGCAGATGGTTGACAATAGGCTTCAGATCTAAGCACAGGCGATGGTGAGTGTAAAGAGAGGAAGACGAAGAAAAGGGGGAAAATTTTAGATATGGGTGTTGGGGTGCAATTTAGTCAGCCTAAATTGCTAGCAAGTATGGGCGGCCCAATGTTGAAACTAGTCGAATGGATCGAATGAATCAACTAGTTGAAGTCCGATCGAATTGGTGATTCATACTGTTCACTTTATTCGATTATATTGCTTTGATGGAGGCATTTCGTTCTTGATTGCTTAGGATAATTTGTACTCATTTCCAATGTCTTCGTTCGACCGGATCGATCGTGACTAATACACGGTTATTAGCACGAATTGATGCCTGTAACGCGTCTAGTCATGGATCGAAACGTGGGCAAGGAGTGATTCTTGCAGCCTATCATCAATCGACACGTGTCCCATTATTGCGGTTACTTATAGTGCACTATCTCACTCCGCCAGACGGTTAAGAGCCACGATTTTTCCTCATCCTCTATATAAGAGGATAGTTGCTTCATTGTACGACACACAAAAATAGATACAGAAACTCTGCCCATAAGCTTTCTCATATCTTTTTGCTCTCTTGTAATCTATACCTAGAATACCATAGTGAATTATAGTGGACGTAGCTCTTCATTAACAGAGTGAACCAATATAAACCTCGCGTGTTACTCTTGTTACAACATTATTTAATTTATTTCATTCTAATCTTACATTTCAACCCGAGCTAACAGATCCATTTAACGGTGATTTGAGGGCTCAAGTTCTCAAACAATGTAATCCATAATTTTAACATTTGATTGTAGATTCCCCGTCTATAGATGGGTTATTTTAAAGGTTAAAAAAATGAAAATCATTACCCGAAGGTATTTGTGGTATTTTTGTTGTATGCTACATCTAATTTTCAAAATTAAGTGAATTATTATCTTTTTTTAAAATATTATGCTATTAATTATTTTATTTTTAAAAAATATTACTCTCCTCAACGTACCGAATAATTATTCAAAGAAAATTAGGTTAATGAGACAAATGATCCAATTATGTTTATTAAATTAAAATATGATTCTAATTTGTAAATATTCTACAAATGTTCCTATGATATCGTTAAAATAATTATTATATAATTATACAGTACAATACGTGATATCACTAAAATAAATACTAAGTCATTTAAGACATTTCTAAGTATTCTAAATGTTGTGTTAAATTTTGATTTTATAACAATAATTTAGTCATGTCTTATAATCCCTTCAACTAATATTGTGAGAAATATCATTTTTTGAATTATTTGTTGCAAATAGCAAGTTTTAAAAATATTTATAGTAAATATCATAGTTATGACGTAAATAATTTATCGATCTCTTTGTTTACAGTGTAAATAATTATTATTTACATAATAAATAAATTAATAGAACAAATAATATATTTATCCTATTATTTACCATGTAAATATTTCTTATTTACTATGTAAATAAATTATTTATATTATAAATCTACTAAT